>CM038721.1:17271485-17861485 GCA_021613375.1 Megaleporinus macrocephalus | reverse complement strand
TTGACATACCTTAAAAAGAGCGTGTGGCCCCACATTTCAATTCCACACCTTATAACTGCATATCTTAGCTAAATATATAACAGAAAACTACATATCAATTTCAAAGTAATTACTGAAAAATGTACAAAAACTAGAAAAAAGTGAATAATTGAACCTAAAATATCTACATCAGCATGTCTGTACGTATGTATGGCTAAGTGCACACGTGTATTATAGTAGGGGTGTATTATTCAGTGGCTACAGTGAGTAAGACAGAGAGAGAGACAGACAGAGAGAAAGGGAGAGGTGGGCTCGGAAGGGTCCGGCGCAGGGGCCATGTGTGGGGAATGCTGCTTTGCCCAAACACTAGGAGCATACTAACAGAGCCTCTATTGTTTCTCTCTCTGGCTCAGTACAGAGCTGAGGCTACCCCCCCTCCCAAATCTCCCACCCCCATCCTTGCCACTGCGCCCTGCACTACCAAAATGGCAACTGTCAACCCCCACTACCCCGCCACCTCAATCTCTCCATTCTGCTGTCCTCAAGTTTCTATTCTCTCCAAACTCTATTCTCATATCTTCGCGTCTATGACGTTACTGGACGTCCTTGTTCTGGAAAGCCACACCCACATCGAAACAACTCAAAGCAGAGCACATGCATACAGATATAAACTGAACCCCAAAAAGTGGCCAAAGATCTAATCTGCAGAGCAAATCCCCAGTATAAACGAAAAGGCTGCACTTGAAGTCTCCCCTTTAATAATTTAGCGTGGCACACCATATGTTTTTTGTTGCCTCGCATTCAAGTGTTAAGAATCCTTTTCTTCCTGCGCTGAATTATGGATCACTTTTAAAATGCCAATAAAAGTTTTATTGGACAGGACAGCATGGGGAGGACGCAGTCTGGGTCGGCCTGCGGACTGCTGACAAAAAGGCCGGCAGTGCATATTGCATGGCTCTTAACAGCAGTGGGTCTGGACTTTCTTGTAAAGGTGTCTCCTCCTATCATCGTTGCTGGAGGAGACAGTCTGGTCAGGATGCCTCCTCGGTTAAATACAGTGTGCCGGCAGGACTCAAGTAATGGCTTGTGGCAGGTTAAGGGGCACTAGAGTTGACTAACATGCACATGCCCAGAAGCATCTGAGACAGAGGAGACAATAGAGTATGCAGGAGACAGAGAGATGAACTACTGTACAGTTCACTGTAACATCAGTGAGTACTACATTAAAATTGTCCTTGTCCTGCAAGCATAGTGAATTTTATTATTGATATTTCCAACAAGCTCTAAATGTTTTCCCGCTGTTTTCAGAAGTAACACATATATATATATATATATATATATATATATATATATATATATATATATATATATATATATATATATATACTCCATATATATGCAGTATTTCTAAGAAATTAAGTAAGTGTAGTTATGTTCATTTGTAAAACATACTTACCATTTTTACCACGCATTAATTAATTGTCGATAGTGTGAAGCGCATACATTAGCTGTAAAGGCCTATGAATGCTATGTTCAGTGTTACTTCTGAAAACAGCGGGAAAACATTTAGAGCTTGTTGGAAATATCAATAATAAAATTCACTATGCTTGCAGGACAAGGACAATTTTAATGTAGTACTCACTGATGTTACAGTATATATATATATACAAATGTCTGTAAAAGGCAATGAATTCTATTTTGTGAATTTACATTGTTACATTTACATTGCAATGGTAAACTATAGCATATGTATGTTTATTTACAGATATTTTTTTAACAATGTGCTGGCCACTAGCTAATGCCAAAGCTACAGCCTTAAGGCCCTCAAACACCCCATATGTAAAGGGGCATGTTAACTTTTCATGATGTATCCAAATGATTAAGGTTTAAAATTAGTTTTTTGTTTGGATTGTACTTTTCTCGCTTACCTCTAAACATCTAAAAATTATTAGCTGTATATTTGCTCTTTTTGATTTTTGACCAGATTCCAGGGGCATGATGAAAATAAAAATCTCATGTGAGCACATATGTAGACCACTCTTAATTTTGTCCACATGCTAGGAGTCCTGAGAATGAAAGACATGACATTCCTGGTCGGGATGGTCACATAATTCTGCATCCTAGCCTTCCTCCATCAGCCCGACCCAGAGCAGAAGACGTCTCTACTCGATGAATGACGGAGGCCCGAAACAACAGGGACCACAGTGAGTGAGCGAGTGAAAGGGGGGCCATAGAAAAGAGGGCCCAGAGGATAAAAGACACTTTGTAGGGGTGCGATTTGTTCTGTCCAACAACTATTCTCCAAACCCCAGCACCCCCACACCCCTCCCGCGTCCTTCTAATCAAGCAGCCCCTAATTTGAGTTCCAAGTCCAGCAGCAGGGAAAGAGAAGGCAGCTTGTAACTTTGAAGGGTCCCGAGTGAATGAGAGAGATAAAAGCTTCAGGCACACACTAGAAAGAAAGAATGAGGGGAGAGAAGAAAAAAAAGAGAGAGAAAAGGGGCGAAAAAGGAAAAGAATCACAAGGCTCCCTATTCTCTTCCCAGCCTTTGGTTAGGACAGCTGAGCCATTATGACTAAATGTGAATGACTTTTTTTCCCCCTTAAACGTCCCAACACTGGAATTTCTTTGTCTCTCCATCAGTCGGCTATTGTGGATGCTCCCATATGCTGCGAGCCCGTCCTAAGTAAATTAGGAGGCCTGTAAAAGCGGCAATTGTGCCGGGCCGGGCCTGGACACAGACTGCACATAGCTGGCATGCCTGACGTGGCTGGAGGCTCAGTGCTGGACTCTTCCACGTAAGAAAAAGGTGCAACTAACCCTGTTCCACAAAACACACATGCTAACGCTTTTCAGTCCTGCCATGTACACATATGTGCATGCTGATTTAGTGCCTACATGTGGACTGATTGTCCAAGGAAATGTGCTTGTGATCAGATTTTTATCTTGATGCTGTAAGAAAAGGCATGCAAATAAAACATGTTAATTAACCTAATACCTTTTCTCTATATATACAGCACTGTTAAAGATAATGTATGAGCCGTAAAATAAATGCCTTATTTGTAGACAGAAAAAAGGGGGAAATACCAATTATTTTGGAAAAATATCAGTGAAATGACAGAACATTGCCAAAACAAGCAGCATAAATAATTGCTTTTGCCATGTAAAACGTATAATACAGAGCAAAGGAACAGTTAGTCTATTCACTGAAACCTAAAACCTAAACAGTTATCAGAATTGGACTTGGCTCCTGAAGTTTAGAGAGTGAGAGAAAAAGTCTGGAGGAGAAGTTATGTATTGCCCATGTCATTGAGCACTGTTGAATGCACACGCCCAGGCTGTTGAATGGCCACTGCCGTTTTGAGTGATGTGGCACTAAAAGTGCTTCCTTTGCCCCTGAATTGAGACAATACGAGCAACAGCTGTTTTACCTGGCTGAGTGCCCCCATGCAATGATATAAACCCTGCTAATCCTGCCAATAAAACTTCATTAACAAGCACCAGCAAGGACATGCTAGCACATGTCAGCATATGGCCCACTCAAGTCATCATTTCAGAAAAACCTTTCAGGACTACATGAAAATTTAACGGCCTCGGCTGAGCCTGACAGTTCCGTCTATTTTTCTTTTTAAACTAACCACAAACAGGGCAGTGTAGGCTGAGCACTTAAGCGCAATTAGCTGTGTTTGCCAGTGTTAATGAGGCTCATGCTAGCATGGTTGGCTAAGTGTGTGAATGTCCTTGTGTATGTGTGTGAGTTGTAGTAGGAGAAGATCTAGGGTACTATGAGACTCTCACTACTATGATCATGCTGTGCCACACATGCTTCAACCTAGACTTTTTTTAATTCTCATAATTCAAGCATTTCTGCTTTTGTTTTGTTTTAATATTCAAGCGCAATTGTGAAATTACAAATACGTTTCTGCAGTTAATGAAATTTACATTCTATAATGTAAAAATAATATTAAGGCAACTATATATATATATATATATATATATATATATATATATATATATATATATATATATATATATATATATATATATATATATATATATATATATATATATATATATATATATATATATATATATATATATATATATATATCTCCTATTTTACTGACCACTGAATGCAGTATTGAAGTATTGAGTGAAAGTCTAGAATCTGTACATCTGACAGATTTTATCCATTAGTTTACAAAAAGCTATGAGTGTGAATGAGTTAATGTGACATGGCATCTTGTTTTTTCTAAGCAGCAGTGTCAACCGCTCACATGGACAAAAAGCAGACTGAAAGCAAAAATCAACAAAGTAGATCTTAAACAGATGCACAATTGATGTTTGTGACATTCATTGTGGGCTTTAATAGACAGTGACTAACTAATGACAGCGTCTTGCACACAAATGTAATTTAAGCTCGTCCCCGACACCATACAACCGTCTTCATTATAGAACTCCACTCCATAGTATGTCACAGAACCACCCTAATAAGACAAATTCATTTTTGTCAATGTCATGGTTGGTGGTCAGACATGGCCGGACTGGAGAGGCCTTGAACAGAGTACGTGGGCTACTTTTAAAATTGCTAATTCATCTCTTAGGAGAAAGCCTTGACCCCTTCCTGCTTTTATCAGACAGCCATTGAGAGGCCCTGGTTGAAAACAACAAGCAGAATTGGCCACTGTTCAAGGCTTTGCTCTGCTCGTAAAACCTTCTGGACAGTGACTGGAAGAATCAGTCATGTGATCTGGTCTGACTGCCTCCATCTTGACGGTTATATACTTCAGTCCAAAATAGTCCAACTCAATGTCTTTTATATTAAAGTTTTAGATTTTCACTGCCCTCATACTGTTGCATTGATGTTTTCATTGGCGAAGGAAAATATGTTCATAACCTCAATGTACACTGACGTGAGAAATTTTGATTTAATTCATTTTTCTTGGTCTATTGCTCAAGTTATAGGGTTTTTATATGACAATGCCAGTATATCAGAAAAAATGAAAATGTGGGTTCCAAAGTTAGGTCCACCTCTTTCATCCATGTGGCCATGGGCTGAGTCTGTGGGCCACGGTGAGACTGCTGTAGTCGGAAATCCTGCGTGCTATGTCCTAAAGCACTCGGTTTCAGCCCTGCCAGAGTACACCCACCACCACACGCTTGCAAATGTAACTGTAGCCTTGTGGCCCTTCCTGATAAACACCGCCTCTCATCGCGCTAGATCACGCCAGGTTAAAACGAACATTTGTTCGGCTATCGGCTCATATGAAGATATGCTTCTAATGTGCAGATTATTAGGCTATTGAGTTTCACCACCTCAGAGAAATAAGAGACCAGGCAGACACTGTATATGGAACTAGCGCGTGGCATTTGGATGTGCTTAATGAATGAAAATATTTGCCTAGTAAGAACGCTTAAGCATGTGTGCTGTGGTCCGGCGTCCATTGGAGTGATTTTCCTTTGGCCAGAATGTGTGTGTGTATGTGTGTGCGCGGCTGCCACCGAGACCGTCTCCCCCACACCGCACTCCTGTTTGCGAGGGCTTTCAGTAACACCATGTGAGAGGAAAACAAGGTGTGCCTTTCTGCCGTCCCAACGCCACAAGCTAAATTCCTCAATTCATTAGGAGAGCAACGGAGCACAGCTCGCCCCGCATTCATCTCACAAATGTGGCCCAAAGAATAATAATTTACTGTAGCTCATATTTCACTTGGGTACATAAGGGCAAACAGTTTGCCTATTGAGGCATTAGAGGGGGGGAGAGAAAAATGCAAAGCGTGGCACTTCTGAATTGGGGAAATGGAGAAATATTTCAGAGTGGCTGAAGGGTGGAGGTGATTTCCTTTCTCTCTCTCTCTCTCCTTCCCTCTCCCTTGCTGTCAGAAACAATGCCTTTGGGTAACGAAGGATAACGTTTCCTAGTCTGCCTAATAAGCCCAGTATGTTACAGATGGAATATCAGGCAATGCGCCAGGAGAACTCATTTTTTGCTCACTGTTTTGGAGCCTTAACTGATCAGATTCTCATAACTGCGAAAACTCTGAAAATCTGGCTTCATCACAAACTGCCCTCATATGATCTAGCGAGCAGAAAAAGCGAGCACATCATTTTTAAGCATGTATTTACAGATACAGTGTCATATATGTTGGTTCTCTCTTTATTGGGGCAATTAGGAATAAGGGTACACGGTAAATTGAATAATCATGTTTTCAAGCAAATCCATCTGCCAGAACAATCACTGCTCTGTGTGCTCACAGTGTGCCCTCTGTACGGAGGAGAGCAGACTCAGCCAGGTACGAATCAGAATCGGCTTCAATGTTCTCTCTCGCTGTCCGCACTACACTCCTAAAGGGTTTCTACCTATCTGCGGACCACAGAGTGGCTGTGGAGATCCCTTCGCTGTTGTGTAAATACTGTCTGAAAGTCGCTTAAGGCAAGTACATTGTGAGACGGGCTCACTTCTTACATTGTGGCAAATCAAAGAAGCCCATTTTGTAAACTCTCACTTCTGTTTTTTCTTAATGTGTTATGTGTTGAAGTCACATAAGCATGCCATGTAAATATGGCTTGTTGGAATAACAAGGACACAGTGTGCTCAAGACATCTAAACATCTAACTGAGAGACTGGAATTCAGAAGCTCAGAGCTTAATGATAAACGATTTAAACAAATGGGATCTCATTGCTACAAAGCTTCCAACAAAAACATATGAAATTCCGCTGGAAATGTTCAGTCTTTTCTGTTTTTTTGGTTCTCAGTGATAGAAGAATGTGGTTAAACAAAACTTAAGACAAACTAGGCTTTTACTACAGCATCAAGGATCCAAATGTCTGCCTTGTTGCTGCACTATTTTAGCACAATTTCACAGATACTGGTAATTCCAGTGAGCTTATGATACTTTTTACAGCAACTCTGCGTCCTCCATTACTTCATAGCACGGGAAGTGAATCGTACAGGACAGTATCCCTCTTCCCCTCCTCTCTGCACCTCTCAGAGTGTGCCGACAGGCCGTGTTGGGCTGCGCTGTGGCTTGGCCTCTCTCCAGACAGCCTGCCTCTCCTGCTCTGTGGTTTTGTTCAGCAGATCTCGGCTCCTCTCTTCACCGTTCCTCCTGACTGACAGCAAAGTTCAGGTATGAAAACAAACACGTCGCTCAGGCAGCTGCCCGCGGGAAAGGGATCCACGGCCCGCTCTGCCTTGCGCTCTTGCTCTAGCCCTGCTGCAACTTCGGCAGCCTTAGAAGTAAATACAGAGTGTAAAGCGGACAGCCCAGCAGTACTGCTCGATGCTTTAAACCATGTCTCGAACCACCTTCAGAGCGTCCATTCAATTCGCCTTTGAAATCACAATAACCATGGAAACCACTGCATAGTTCACCATACCCAACGTGCATTAGTTCTGAACCAATTGACCAGTCACAAACCCAGAAAAACAAGCCGCTGTCATAAATTTGTTTTCTTGTTTGGAGATCATGTTGAGAGTGAGCAAGTGCAGACTTGCTCTGGTTTAAGAATGAACAGCATAACTAACTGTTCTCCTGGCCCTCTCTCTTATTTCACCAGGGTTATTGTTCCTTTGTTCATAAAGGTTTTCCAAGCCCTCCCACCAAATAGCACTTCATCCCTTGTGGAAGCAACAGGAAGGATTGTCCTGGTGCTGCAACAGGTAAAAAAAAAAAACCCAAGGGCAGTAAAGCAGCAAAGCCACATCTCCACAAAGCTCAAGCTTAACAGCTCTCACTGAAGGAGGAGCTGCCTTTCTAAAAGGCGAGAGAAAAGTGCAGATTTTTTCCTCCCATACAGCAGAAATTCATATCTCGCTCGTTTATCTTCAAAACATCAAAAGCGAGCTCCTTTTTTCCCCCTGTGATGCAGAGACAATGGGATGAACAATGAGCTCCAGGCAGAATGTGCAGTCCCATTGGCTGCGGGCCGAATGAGTACAGTCGGGAGGAGAAACAGCAAGGCCAGCCAGGCAGCCGCGGCTTTTCATCCTCATGTCATCCTTTATCTGCCACTCGCTCCCATTCATGTGAACCTACAGGCGCGCGTGGCCTTTGTATTGATTTTTTAACCCGACAATTAACATGGTCTCTGATTTATCATTGCACTTTAGATCTTAATCATACAGTGCGTGTGCGTGTATGTGCGTGAGGGTCTATGTGTGTGTGTGTGTGCGAGCGTGCGTGCGTGTGTGTATCTTTCTCTTTTTCAGCTTGGTGCCTTTGTTTGTGTTTTAATTAAGCAGACCTTGTGTGTCTCCAACCCTGAGCTTCCTTTTTAATTGCCCGTACTTACATCGGGCCGACTTCAAACACGCCAGAGAGACATTTTGTAAGGGGGAGCACAAAGCAGGCCTTTGAAATGTCTACAGTCATATGAAATGGCACGCTAATTAGAAACCTTAGGCTGCCGGTATGATATGAAAAGTAGTTCTGTCTGTTTTCCCCTTGTGTCGGCTCGAGTCTCGGCAGGGAAGAGCAGAGTGCAGCCAACGAGGAGGGGGCGCCGTCGACACCTCTACCTGCTTCTACCTTAGAAGCGTGACCTCACCTCTCGCCCATTTATCAAACTTAAAAATGCCCTGTAATTTAAAAATATCTGCTTTCAAAAGGCTAAATCATTCCCCCCCACCGTTTTCTCCACTGCTCTTTGATCTACGGTGGCACATAACGGGGGCAGGTACAATGAATCTTCGGCGACGTGATTTACATGTGCGGGGTTCATTAAGGTTATTGCCGATGAATACACTTATTAGAATGTATGACTGTTTTTCTTTTTTCTTTCTTTTACTCCCTCCTCCCCTTTTAGTACACCGAGTAAATCTAATCTGATAATTAAAACCAAGGACGAATGTTATTTATAATTCTAAATAGCACAGAAGGTACGGGGGAGCCATTAAGCAGAGGAGCAAAAAAACAATAACACTCTTCTCTCAAATGTTATTGGCTCTGCTATCAGACTCCTGCTATTTACTGGACCTAAATACCCACTTGATTAAAAGTGTCATTACATATTGATGCTTTGCCATACGGCCTCTGGTAGCCAAAGTGGATCCCTTTGACTCCTTCATCTTCGTCATGTAAAAACAAATTAATCAATGAAACGGATTTTGAAACAAAAACGGTTATTGAAACATGGCTGAATCGTAGAGTGGCACTGGCATGCAGGGTGAATATGTGACAAACGGACTGAGGTGGTGGTCTAAGGGCAGAGGCAAGAAAGGGTTTTGGTGGGAAACCAAGTGCCAGAGTCAGACAGAAAGAAAGGATAGAGAGAGAGAGAGAGAGAGAGAGAGAGAGGGACAGAAAGGGAGAGCGAGTGTAGTGAGTAGGGAGGGAGGAGAGTGGAGACAGAGCTGGAAAAAGCTTGGGTGTTATCGCAGGGCTGGTACTGTGCCTGCTGCAGCTACATAAACACACGCCTGTAACAGTCAGTGCTAAGATCTGCGTCCGGGAGAAGAAAAAAAAGAAGGATCACAGAAACGAGCACGTTCTTTGCTCAGATTACTTCGAACCCACTTTACTCAAGCGATGTCTGACCATCATATAACTCTCATGTGTCCGACCGACTTCAGCTCCTAACTGCACTGACGCTAATCGAAAAAATACAACCGCCGTAATGCACTCAGACAACGCTCATTACGACTGTAAAGGCAAAGTGGTTGATATTAAAACTGAAAAAAAAAGAAGACGGAGGGATGAAAACGGACGAAAATCAGTTACACTCGGCTACTTTTAGTGCCACGTGCCGCTTGTAAGGGCTGCTTTTCTAATCACCACTGATAAAAATGGAGCCCGTCTCGTTTTTGACAGAAACATATTTTCTGCTTGCGCATGCACACAAAAGCAAACTCACCTTTTATTTCTCCCAAAAGCTCGCTCGTGTTCAGTCTCTCCATCTTCTCTTTCCAGTCTTTAGAAAGAAGTTTTTCCATGCAGGAGGACTCTGAAAAAGAGCAGACATCACATGAATTTGGCTACAGCTCCGACACATAACACAGAAAAACATGCAGAAAAACAAAGAGAGGTCCATTATTCAAAGCAGACGCGTTCTCATCTTCATTCTGAATTCATACGTTCACAATATCCAAAGCAAATGTGTGGCGTGAATGTGTATAATAGTCTGCATAGTGAACGGCAAACAGCAACAATTTTTTTTCAGTAGCAATTCTAAGCGGAAAAAAATGTTCATTATTGCACAATTAAGAAAAATATATATATTTATATTTATAAAGTTATGAATCCTCTTCAGTCTAATGCAAAAATTTAATTACACTGATAGGCACACCAATAACGGGACAAGTACACTAAAAGACTACCATCTAATATATCTAAACACTTGAACATGGAATTCTCATGTAGTTTATACGCCAGTAAACCAAAGAACATTAGGGAGTTCAAGTGCTTTGCATTGCAACAGGAGTACGTATTGAAATGGGCCTCAGATCCATAGTGGTGTGCCACAAAACCTTGAGGAACACAACAGTTTGTGTTTGTTTCCTCATGAAAGAGGAAAAAACACATTGAATGGCCTACTGGGAATAAAAGAAGAAGTTTGCGAAGGAGGAAATTCTACAGGCGGCTCGGTCTGAAAAGCACCATTACAAAAGAACCAAAACACAAATCAGCTATGCAATAAAATAAAGTGTACAGTGTAGTGTGGAAGCATTCTGTGCGTCACGCTAGTTCTAATAGACTACAATGAGGGAGTGCGATGCAGCAGTACACTACATCAGAGAACATTCCTAAAGGTCAAAAAGACTGTATTGGAATTTCTTATAGAACAAACACAGCAGGGTTGGTAATTGAATTTAAACCTATAATATAATTCTCAATGAAGCCCTAATATAAATCTTTTCTCAGCACCAAGGTGAATCTCTCTGTAACTTGAACACAAGTGAATAAGCAGAAGAAAAGATCGATAGTTTGGCTCAGGATTCCTTTTTCTTTTTTTTTTTTTGAAGTGAAAAAGAGATGGATATACTTTCATGCTCAATATGATCAATATCAAGCACTCACAACAGTCACACGGAAAGAAATAGAGAACAAAACACAAACAAACACACACACATACAAGCATGTCCGGTGGAGTTGCCGTGCTGCAGGATCTCTGGAGGCCAGTGCAGGCTGGTAATAATACAGATAAGGTAGAGGGACTCCAAAGAGACATTAAAGGAGAAGGCAGACGAGGTGGTGGACGGGGCAGGGCTGCTGGGCCGTGTAGCCAGCAATGATGAAAACAATTAACATTTGTCCGTCAGACAATGAATCAGGGGGAGGAATGGCTGGAATCCGCCGAGCCATGGTCCGGGGTCGCTGATAAAGAACACACTGCTCACCAGCCAGAGCCTCACAGCCCGGGTCAGGCTGTTCCCATCACACACACATACACTCACACTCACACACACACACGTGCATCAAAATCACACATTCATATTTAAAATACATGCACACACAAAGACAACAAGTTACTTCTTACTTACAAGGCCCTCATCAGAGCACCACAATATATACGCTAACCCGTTACCGTCCACCTGTTCCATTGTCAATCAGGATTATTACCTGTGTATAAAAGTTTTCATTTCACCCCATCTTAGTATTCGAGTGCATGATATGAATACCTTTATATCTACTTTTAAAGCTTATCTTCTCAGAAATGCACACGACTTTTTGTAGAGCTGATTTGTATACACTGAATTCTTATGTATATGTTGTATTTCTATGGTTAATGTAACGCATCAATTTATAATATTTAATTTATTCATAACTATTTCATGTCCAAAAAACATTTTTCAGACATTCTCAAATAAACCAATTCAATTAGTTTTTCTAATTATACAACCAGCGTAATTGTGAGTGAAAGAAAGACTTTTTAAAAATGTTGAATTTCTCAATATTTTGTATCACCCATTTTGCTTTAATGAAAGCGTGCATGTAATGTGACATGGTAGATCAAGTAGATCAAATTCCGCTGAAATTTTACTAGAAGCGATACAGTCTGACCTGGACATGGCCAGTGGTACAAATTAACAAATTCTTAAAAATTTTTCAGAAACATGTAACGTTCTGCTGTTCCTTTCCAGGCGTAAAAGATTGACAGACGCCATTTTATTATTATTAGTGTTATTATTAATATCATCATAATTATTACACCTCCCTTTGGCTAATGCAGCATATACACCTCAATCTTGGAAACAATAGAAACAGCCCCAGCTGCACCACAGAGGGCCAATATTTCCACAGCACCACTCCCTTAACCAAAACCCCTTTGCACCCCAAAGCCCCTCCACAAGAGCCCCCTGCTCTGCACACATGAGCCATGAGCAAAGACCCTCCCTAGTGTCATGTTGCTTGCGGATGACATCATGGGGAAGAAGAATAGTATTTGTTCTGTGTGGAACAGGCCAGAGGACAGAGGTCTAGAGCAGAAATTTCTTGCCGCCGGCCCTCCGACACCGGAGGGGGGCTACTGCCAAGCCGGTGACTCTCACAATGCCCCATTTGTGAATGTGCTCCTGCTGAACAAAAGGGTGCAATTCATGAGTGCAAAAGTGCCGGGATCGACTTTGTAGGCTCCGTTACTGACTCTTTGTGTTTCTGGGCATTGTAGTCATATCATGAGGTACTCCAGGCCACAGGACATTCCAGCTGAAATGGATCATCATGCTTATGAACATTGGATGACAAAAGTGAAATTTAATGTCATGGTAACTTCTTTGTGCTGAGCAGAGTTTCATTCCGTTTTCTGACCAGTGGCTTCAAAAAGCACTCAAAGCTGGTCAGACAAGCTTTAAAAAACATCAATAAGCAGAATGACTAGAAATTAACTAAATGGTTATCATCTATGATTTCAGTCATTCAAGACATTCGTGTGTGAAGTCAGAGAGAAAATCTCAGAAGAGATGTAAAGTTTATCAGTCGTTTTTTGGTTGTTTTGCATGTGCTTTTTGGTTTTTTATCTCAGAATCACAGTATTACAGTTTCAGATCTAATAAGTTTGAGATCTAGCTTCAGAAATTTTTTAAAGGAGGAAACTAATCCACATGACATAAAAACTGGAGCACCGAAGTGGCCTCCGCAGCAGCGCAGTGCTGAAAGAAATGGAGAAGAAACGTCATTGTGCTTGATTCCCCACATCGTCTATTACAAGCTGACCAATAGGACATCTCTCCTTAAGGGTCATTCTAACATTACTTCTACTTTATTGACTTTTCCAATCCCAAAGTCACAGTTTGTTTCTCTCACCCAGTGCGTGAGTCGGGTTAGTGTGTGTGCACTGGCAGCAGGATCACACAGCTTGGGGGTCTGTGATTCTGCCTCTTTTCCAGAAGGGCCCTCACCCCTGAGCGAAAATGCTTCCTCTGTCAGGGGCAACCCCCATCAACGCACTGCCCTCAGATAAAAACACACACACACACACAAACAACAACACACATTCTTTCCTCTCAGATAAAAAGAATAGAAAAAAAGAGAACGGCACTTCCTTTTTTAGCTGTGGTGGAACTGTCCAGAGAGGGTCAAAGGCTTTATGGAAGACTTTCCCATATTCCTATCCTCCTCCACATGCACACACATACACACACACACACACACACACACACACGCATACACTGCACAGATGCTGCTCCAGCACTTGATCATTAAGGAATGCACCAACTGTTGGAGATAATGCGGTGCCAGCTCCCATTCTGCTCCACTCTGCCTCCCTCGAGACTGGCCGCTCCCTGCCCTCCTCCGCACACACACACATACATGCAAACACACACACTACATCTGGAATGCACCAGAATTGCCCTCTGCTGTGTTTTTTTTTTACCTGGAAGAGGTGAAGAATGTCCAGATTGCGTGTGTATGAATGTATTTGTTTTCTTACATCTATTTAGGTAATTTAATTGACCAAACACAAAGAAAACAGGGTTAACCTATGATGCACAATGACTTTGTAAAGTAACATTTCCTATAAATCCTGTATTAAATTTATAAATGCAATTACAAGATATTAATAACAGCATGCATAATACCTTATAAGCCTATATAATTGCTTAGAATTAGTTGGGATGACATACATAACACTGTATAAAGCAAAATGGCATAACTTAATTTAGTCAGATTTTATAAAGTATTATAATATATACTCATTAGAACATAAATATAGAATACTTTACAACGAAGTTCTAATATATTTCCTGTATAACAGTCAGACCCATCACAACAGCTAACTCAGCTACAATGAAAATCTTTGAAGCATATTTTTTAGCATTTTTTTGTCAAATAAAATAAAAAACTTTACATGTAGAGTAAATCTGGCAGAGTAATTTATTTCTAGCTAACTGCTACCTGAGCAAATATTATAGTGTCATGGAACTTGACTAAAAAGTCATATACACATGCTTTATAAAATGTTATGAATGTAATGTTAACTATTATAATAATGTAACTTGTTAGAATTTTACAACAATTATATACAAGCATGCCTGGTATAATAAGGTGATATACATGCCTTAAGCTTAATTTTCTTAAACCGCATGGGTAAAAACATCTTTTTCGTTAAGATTAGGGTCTGAGTTCTTATTACATATTAGCAATTACTTATACAGTACTGTACAAATGTCCTAGATACTAGGTGGCATATTATTTACAAGCATTTACCCAAGTGTGTAAAGTCATTATATAGCATTAGAATAAATTAGAATAAACATTAAAAACAGTAACAATGCAATGAACATGCATAGATCCCTGATTTAAAATTCAAAAAGTAGTGATGAGCTGTATTAATATAAAGTTAACATTAGTATTTATTGTACACTATGATTTGTAATTATTATAATATTATTATTTTGTTAGGTGATCAAAATTTTAAATTGTATGATATATAATGCACATTTAACACATTTAAGTGTTGTGTAAAAGTCTTAATATGCAAAAGAAAATAGTATCAGCTGTAAGTGAAGATTGGATTAGATACACAGTAAAACACGACATGAATATTTTTGTTTTAAAAAGCTGATATGTTGGCTGCTAACTGTAAATAAGGGATCTCCTCAAGGTTTGTAAATTGTTAAATACCCTGACAAAATCTTAATATTTCTTATTTGATTATTTATATTTATTTAAATTGATTTTTTATTTAAACAAACAAATAAATGTGTCCAGATGAATGGCTATTTTTTTAGATTCCATTTGCACAATACTATAGGTATATGCACGTAAACCTGTATGTGTGTGTGCGGATCTCACTGGAGAAAAAAAAACAGCTGCTAAATAAAACTCTAACTGTTCTAACTGTTACACACAGGGACACTTTAGGAAAACATGTGGTTCACGAGAGGGCTGTCTGGCTTCTTTCAATTCACCCTTATAAAGGCTAGAATAGTTGCAAGGAATTTAGATTAATAATAGGAGGAAAAATGTTTTGTTCAACTTCCCAACTTACATTCCATCTCTTCCAGAGCCAATAGAAACACTGCTTAATGTCTGGGTAACACTTACTGTCACATTAACATATTACGGATGTAAAGCAACAAAAGTAGATCGTTCGTCTTCGAAAATCAAATAGAGTCTCAGCTGAAATCATTCATCTCTCAACACACTAGCCATTCTAATGAGACGTTCAGCACAGCTACTTTTCCTTCACATATTTACATTCACATTTCCAAGCGGGAATCTCAAGGAGGCTTTGACATTTCAAGATGGAAGAAACTACTTTGGAAATGTGAAAGGAGTCATGCTTGCAAGGATGTAGTGAGCGGATAAAGAAAGAAAACCAATGGTTTTGTTTGTTGAAATCTTGCCGTGTCCTCCTCCCTCCTCCTCTGAGATAAAGTGCACATGGCTCAAGAGGGAAGAACAATTCAGCCTGGGTGACTTTGGAATGAAAACAATAGGCCTTATCTGTCTCCTATTTAAATTTTCCCAAGTCACCCCCTTCAACCCCCCCTCGCCAAAACAACAGGCGGTTGAGTTTTGGCCACTTCGCCCCAGCAGACACAGAGTAGCTTCCTCCGGCACAGCCTAGTTCAGATATGGCAGAGGAGCTGGGGAGCAAAGCTTGTCAAATGCCCCGCAGATGTGGAGCCACTCAAGGGATGGGCGAACAAAACTCTGAGCAAAGGGTCCAAAAATCAGGAAAGAAAGAGAGAGGAAGTCCTACACCGAGAGCCCAGTAATGCCAGTGCCCAAGAGCCAGCCTGGCCTAGCATTTGTGAACAAATACCCCTGGCGTGCTCCGGAGCGGCTGTGTAGCCTTTGCAGCACCCACACTGCTCTCTGGAGAGACTGGAGAGAGCCTCTCAAAACAAGAGGATTACAGGGCAGCATGCCTCGTTCTCTTTCCCCAAACGCAGCGGGGGCCAGGCGCAGCTAGCATGCTGCTATCCATTTTTACCCCAATAAAGGCAAAGCTTTCAGAATGTCACTATAGTCTCTGGACCTATTGTCGGACTCTCGAAGGAGAGGCTTCATGATCCCAACACTGCGCTGAAGCCACTGAGCTACAAGCTGAAACCTCGTATCTCTGACAAACAATTTGCACCGCTCCTGTACGGATCTAACCACTATCTCCTAACCAATCTCTGCTTAAGCCTGTTGCTGCAGATACCCTCTCATCTTTACAATGTGAGAGGAACAGGAGCAGTTCACTTGAAAAAAAAAAAAAAAAACACCTAGAGCAAAGATAGGGGAACCAGATTGCAAACAGGACCTTAAACACATGAAAAGGAAGAGTAATGGCACTCGTAAATCTCAACAAAGCAACATTTTAGGAGATTGTGTTTGGTGTAAACAGAGATCTCAGCACCTGGTGGAAGCCACAGCCAAAATGGCATGTTTAACACAAGCCGCAACAGCGGAGCAGTCAAACTCGTGTAAGCGATGACAATTTCACTACCCGGTGCCAAACTTCCGTCTTTAGGCTGTTGCTAATATACTGAGTGTCTGTCAAAAAAACATATCATTTATTCACAGAAAGGTCTTTAGCTTTACTTTTACTACAGCTTTAAACAGAGCAGTTCAACTACTAGCATATCCTCACAAAAACGATTCATGTAAAAGTCTGTACAGCACATAAATGATAGACAGAGTTGGCCCATAAAAGTAGTACATTCCAATTTCTGTTGTAAATAAGCCACGTGTTGAATATAAAAAGCCAGAAGACGTTAATACATGACCGGGAATGACTGTGCACCGTCAAGTGTTTCGGCACCTCAACTGCCTTTTACTCTTTCACTCTCTTCGTGTGATGCTCTGGCTGTGTCACGGCCCTGAGGATGTGTCCTGCGGCTGTGCCGCGTCAAGTGTGGGAATGTGTGTATGTGCGCGAGAGCACCCCTGTCCTGATGAGCCGTGCCCTGTGGCGCTGTGCCAACACATCTGCCAGCGCCCCCAGGCCTCACACGGCCATCGTAATCCCCACCACAGGAAACTGCTCTTCCTCCTTATCAAGGCTTGCTCTCCGTCAAGACCGACAAAAAAAGAGAGAGAGCCAGATCGTTTCGTTTTATCCTTCCCACACGTTCTTCCTCATTACCTATTGTCCTCCGTCTGCGGTCGAACTGCCCACTGTCCACTGTCACAGTTCCTCTGGCTAAATGGACATTTCACAGACTGTAGCTGCAGACTCCCACTGAAGTTCCTCCCACTGAATCCCCATCTATCTTAAGCTCTGCGCCTCAAGAGTTAGGGCTCACTTTAGGATAGCACATCGGCAAACATCATCTCGAGAGAAACATGCAATTACCAAATCAATGGTCAATTGACACTGAACACACAAATAATTTCTCTATCTAGTGAGTCAGGCGTTTCTAAATAGCTGCTCTAATAATGGGAAGAGCAGGAGCAGTGAACTGTTTCTCATTCAGGCCGGAAAGAGAAAGGGACACAGAGAAAGGTTCAGGCGGCACGACACAGAGAGGCAGAAGTATTACAGCTCCACTTGAAGTCGACCCAGGTTGGAGGGCACACTCCTAACGTACGTAGCAGTTAGGTTAATAATTATCCTCTAAGCGCTCTCAAGAGCAACAATTCTAATAATGCTAGGAGAAAAAAAAGGTTCGCAAAAGAAAGAGAAGCAGTCAAGCAGCCAAGGTCAAGAGAATATTGAGAGTTGTGCTCCATTTATTGAGGACAACAAGTTATTCCAGACGTTCCATTCTGAAGTCCAGACTCGCGGCTGCTCGGGGATATGTGTGCGCAAGCGTGTGTGTTTTTTTGTTAAACAATAGAGATACAGTAGTAAATCAAACTCTAAAGAGTCTGCTTTCTCTTCTAGCCTTCCTCATCGCCTCATGAAAACAAACTAGAGACACAGACTAACAAAAAAAATATAGAGAGAAAAACCTGCAGGCACTGGGGTGGGGGGGATCTTCTGAATGTCTTAATCACAGAGCTACTAAAACAAGACTCCATCATCACACAAAATAAGAGCATAATAATTACAAGAGGCAGACAGGAAAGTGAAACGCCATAAGGAAACATGTTTTGTCACTCCCGTCGGCAGTCCTAGAGACAACAGCTGTTGGCTGCGGCGGCATCGGCGAACGCTCCTGAAGTCTCCATAATCACGTCGTTATTGAAGGGAGGACAAAAAGGGCACTAATTGCAAGGGAGCAATCTAAACGTAATAGGTTACACACCCGGGCGACGCTGCACAATGCTAGCCACTAATATGGAGACACGGGTAGCAAAAAAAAAAAAAAAAACAAGAGAGAAAGAGAGGGAGAGAGATAAAGAAGGAAAGACAGAAAGGAAAAAAAAGAGGGAGCATCAGGAAAAAGAACTCCACTACGGGATGGTGTACAACAGTGGCTTGTCGCTCATTTTCTGCCAATTACCCTCCCTCCCTGTCAACAGTTTTAATAACCTCTATCATTTCCAGAAGATTTTTTTTTTGCCTCGGTTAAATAATTTTGGCTCTTTAATATGCAAATGCTCCTGTTGGCATGCATGGGTGAAGAGGCTTCGGCTGCTTGAGATGTGTCAGTATAGTGTGGAGCACCTGCACCTTGGGGAGGGCTTGATTTAATTGACACCTAATACTGTTCATTATTCCACTTAGTGAACACCACTGTTAGTCACCTGTAGGTTGCACCGAACCCTGGCAGCCATTTCCACTTGTCAACAGCTTCTATAAATAGATCAACTACCCTTAACTACTCCAGTAAAAGATGAGAAAAGAAGAAAATCTCTGGAGTCTGAAATCATATTCTTTAATCGTCCTTAATTATTTTTAACCACAAAGACAAAATAGGGGGGAATAAGACAGTAAAATTCAGTTTGTCCTTTGTTGCTAGGTCTCCCCTGGCACTACTGACTCATAAACTGGATTGTTAGCTAACCGCTGCTTCAACCCTGTACATCTAACACTATATAATTCAAGGTAAACCATTTCATGGTAATAACAGGTCGGGAGCTATAGTGTAATTCTAGCTCTTGGGTCAAGGCAGCAGGAACAAAGGCACAGGTAGATTGTCATAAAAAGCTGGGTGGTAAAAGTAGTTTATAATAGGCCAGAGGCTTGACTGGAGTGTGTCATTGAGGCTGTGCGCCATCCCGCTCTCCAGCTGCCAGAGCGAAGGTACTAAGATCACTGCAGTGACCCTATCGGCCCAGCCGTGGCTAGCATCCGCGTGTACCCAACCTGACCTCGCCAAACGAGACACGTGTCCGTCAAACGTACATGAATCAACTGCTCCCGAGAGGCTTCACCTCTTGAGCTAGTCGGTGCATGACCTCTTCGCCAATCCATTTTACTGCAGGGCCTGCCGCTAATCAGCCTTGAATTATTAAAGCGGGTGGCCAATGATGATCAATTCATGTTGGCCAGACCTGCGACACCAAGCCGGTTCATCAAGAAAAGATGACATGTACGAAATGCTCCCCGCACGAAGTGGAGATGCAGTAAGCTGCTGAGCCACCTTGATTGAGCGTACAATGACATTGATTTATGGTCTGAGTACAAAAAAGAAAAACAATGAACAAGAAAGAAAATCTGCAAGAGAATGGAAGGGATGAAGGAGACTTGACGCTGGCCGGACAGGGTGCCAGAATCCTTTTCTCCCCTCATATGACAAGTGCCGTGTCCTGGTCCCCTCAGGAGAGGCAGCCTGGGCACCTCATGTAAGGGCTCTTCAAGGCTATATGAAAGAACAGCGCTGAATTATAAATAATGGTGAGGCCAGGGCCAGGCAGAAGAGCAGCTCCGCACTAAGGGCCAGCGTCTTCTGAAGGCAGCTGTCCAGATGAAGACGGACTGGAGATTAAAACCCCAAGCCCCAGGGCCTCCCCTCCCTTTGCCAGGAGGAGGAAAAAGAGAGAGAAAATTAAAACAAAGTTGAAAGAGCGAGAAAAATCGCACAGAGGTGGTACAACTTGAGAATCCTGGAGAGGGAGTGGAATAGGGGAAAGTGTAGGGAGGGGGTTGCAGGGGGTGGTGGGCGGGGGGAGAGAGAAAAAAAAATCCAATCAAAACTTAGCGAGCAGAGATGAGGAGCCAAGATAAGCCCATACTCCGAGCCCCCAAAACTGCAATCTCCTCTTAAGCTGGAGAGTGGCAGCTGGCAGAACAGCTGGCGAATAGGATTAATGTCAGAAGAATAAAATAAAACTCAACATATGTCCGAGCCCGAGGTGTTGGGCCTGCGCGTGATTGTGCCCTGATGGTCTCCATGTGTACAGATCGGCGGCTCGGTAGCTCTCCCCCCACTCCACAAGGTCACTTTTAAGAAAAAAAAAAGACTAAGACTATTTAATGCTTGGATAGCAAAATGAACTTCCTCTCTTTTTTGCTCTCCATCCGTCTGGTCCTACTCGGCACAGCTCAGCCAGATGCAGCCCTCGGAGGCTGATCACAACACCCACCCCGTCCTGTTCAGGGCACGGCTCGTTAGGGTTCTTTCATAACGAGCTCAACCTTTCCCGAAAATGGGAAGAAATTAGAGCGAGTGAGGGAAAAAGACCTGCGTCCTGCTAATATTCTCACTGAACACATTATCCGTTGGAAATGTGTTGTGATTTAGAAGGACTGAAATAAATGTCTGCTTTCTTGGAAGGTAAATAAATTAGGAGTAAAAATATACAAAGACAGAAAAGAACGCGCTCTTATGAAAACTTCGCCGAGCGCTGATGAGAGGTTTCAGTGGCTGTGAAGATGAGCATGAAGCAGGGATGTGTGGACTTAATTTTAATTTATAATTTCCATTTGATGTCGGTAATCATTAGGGCCCACACACTGTAATAAATTATAATAATTTCACACAAGAATTAAATTACTGGGTACCTTGCAGAGGAGCCATTTTTTTCGTCGACTACCCTGCAATCTAACTGTCAGACATAAACTCTTCTGCTAATCAATGCTCCAAAACATTCACATTTATTCATCTATGTTAAATTAATAGAAATGTGCGGATAATGTCGCTTACTGTGATCAGGGCTGCGCAGAGTGATTTACTAAATGAATGGGTGTCGGGGACAAAAAGAGACTGATAGGACCCACATGAATAGATTAAAATTTGCTGTGAAGCCAAGTGTCTGCAATAGTCGCAGAAACTTTATTTCATCTTACAAGGCTGGGCCAACTTGGACATGCTCGAGCGCTCTTGTCTGAAGGATTCGCCGAATTTAAACGTTTCTTCAAGAAGAACATCTGATGCCGCAATTAAAGCAAGTCATCTCGGCAGTGGAAATACTGATGCAGGACTCATGCATGCCACTAAAGAAAAAAATAAGTAATAATAAATTAAATTTAAATACCACCTTCTTAAGGATCCAAGAGAAAGCATACATCAGCTCCATGAAAAGTACACGCTTACCACTTTTTAAGGCACAAATGAAACATAGTTAACTCTGTTGCAGTTGATCTATTATTTTGCTTACAGTACTGTGTATGTGCATGGTTGCACTTAAAAGAGGAAAAAATTAAAACGAGAAATCTCCCCTCCTTTGTAAATTCATTTGACTAATTAAGGAGGCCTATTTGCTGTTGCTGCCTCTGACATTCTCTGTTTTTATGAAGCAGCAATTAAAGATGTTTATGGTCCCGTGCAGTGAGCTCTGTTTACTGTTGTGTCAGAGTTCAGCACCACCACATACACAACCCAAAGGTCACTATTTTTAGCCGGCGACCTCCATTCTCTCCCACACGCGCAGCTATCACACGACTGAAAACCACACTCTAACTTCCACTTGCCCTCCTCTAAAGGGTTCTAGCTCTCTAATGGGTTCTAGCTCTCTATTGGGCTCTAGCGCTCTAACAATGTAGCATTGATTGCAGGAGCTAGAACCTATGAGCATACTAATCGGAGTGGAGATGTTTCTACAAACTCGCACAAAGCGCCAACAGTTGTCCTTCATTATTCACTGTGGGCCACTATGCGGGGTCTGTTTTGATTCAAGCGAGCGAGAAAGGTGTTTCTCCCTCTCTCTTTTCTGATATCTGAGCTCGAGGCGAGAGCACATTTAGATGGTGCAGTAACCATAGTACTTCAAAAGGTTAAGAATTCCAATTTCTAGGAAGTCCCTCGCTGGTCCGCAGCTCAGCGTCTCAATGCCCCTTTGTCTCGCCACACAGTTCAGCAACAATGGACGCCGTATTCTCCTTTGAAGCAACTGGTCCACTTTTCTCCTGGCCGTGGGGCTATATGCACTAAACCATGCTGGGCATGGACTGGAAACATAGCAGCCTCATATGGCGCTCCTCTCACTAACACATCTCAAGATGGAGGGAGAAAGATGAATGAAAGAAAGAGAGAAGAGAGAGAAGTAAAAGGGGGGGAAAAAATCCTCTGTTTATGTTCTTAGTAAAGGGCCAGACCAAGGCCAGTATGAAGGGCCTCCTTCCCCAGGAACAGCGTTCCGATCTCAGGGAGAGCGAAGTGGAGCATGGAGTGCCTCACCACCAAAATCACTAATTGCAACATTATGATAAGTGGTGCTGGAGTTGTGGAAAAAAGAGAAGAGAACGAGGGGGAAAAAAATCATTCCCACCAGGCGAATCATTAATTATAATCCAAACTCATAACTTCAACCTATCATTGGAACTTCATGACATGTAATGGATGATAGGGTCTTAAAGCATATTAACCACTTGACCCTACCAGACTTAAAATTATATAGGGGCCACTCCCAAAGAGAGATGCCGTTCACCGAATAATTACAGTCATCGGGGCTGCAGCTTTGGCAGTGCAATAAAACACGCTTCTATCTGTTTCTTTTGACATCTCATCTCATCTTCTGGCAGCATGTGGAACATTACTGAACAGAAAAAAAAGGAAGTGAAGAGTGAAAATAAAGGGGAGAGATGAAAGAGAGAGAGAGATTTGTTTTATCACAGTCGATTAAACAGCCTCTTTGTTCAAGACAGAGACATCACAAGTGGGTGTAAAATATTCATGTTTACTGTTTGCTGGAGAGCGAGACAATGGAAGAGAGCTAACAGGAGCAAGCCATGTTGGCTGTCATGTTCGGAGAATTGGAGGAGGAAGATTTGTAGACACAAGAGGATGAGGTAGTTCAGGCTTATAAAGACAGCCTGCTATGTGGTCTGATATCATCAGTGGGCCACACCGGGCCGCCTGTTACATTGTGTGTTACACAGGCACTATTTTGATCTTGGTCAGATGACACCGGCCCTTTTGTCCAGTTATGTGCGTAGAATGGCTGGGAACTGAACTCGAGATGGTGTGCGTGCAAACGAGCGTACAGTGGTTGGGGGATGAAACACAGGTTGAGGCCCTCAATCTAAGCCAAACACACACAAGTGGTCAAATATATTTCTAAGCCCAATCAATGGGTTAAATCTTGATCTCCTTATGTTTAATATACATAAAGGCTGGTGCTAATTCCATACATGGAGCTCTTCTGCACAATGACAGATTTAGGGCCCATTAATAGGGTAGCCCGCTGTTCTTCTGCGTCAGCATTCCCTCTGATTCACTGTGCTATTCCAAACAGTGAGGGGGTTCACATAAAACAGTGAGCTAATTAAAACATTTACAGCCCACTCCCCACTTAGCGCCTAACACCTTTACATTAACCAAGGCTCCAATATTGCTATCAGGCCAAATGTCTGCTGCCTTTCGTCCATCAAACATGTCTGACTACAGGTACTAATCGAAGCTGATCTAGTGATTCAAGATCAAAGTTCTCTCTCTAAGAAGTTGGTTTGGCCATAAATCACATTTACACAATATTTGCCTTGATTGAAACATTTTTGGGATGTCTGGTGTCCAATTTTTACCACCATTCAAACATGCTAAATCATCACACATTTGCCTCAAACTGTCAAATAACAGACATAACTTAATAACGGATGAAATTATGGTGCATGAATTAGGGGCTGAATTTTACATTTAACCTAGATTTTCATAGAGTCTGTGTGATATACCAAACTAGAGGTAAACATAAATTCAACACGAGAGTTACTGCAGTGGTGGTATTAAGGACTGACGCAAGCAGGACTTTGGCCAATTATGCAAATACTGCTAGCAGTTGTGAAATTTTAGATCTATAGGGCTATGATAAGAGACAGGTCATTGAAACAATGGTAGAATGTAAGATAATTTATACAAATTAATACATTATGTAAAATGTTCATTTACTTTTACACAAGGCCTTAAAAGAGAGCATCAGAAAGAGAGAAAGCAGTTGTCAAGCTGTTTCCAAAATACAGTTTCACAATGCACATAGGTAGTTAGGCAGCTAAAGAGGTTATGACAAGAAATAGATGCCATAAAATGTACCCTAATTCTGACTGATACAAGCAAATATTTAATATTAGCTTCTTCCAACACACTTCCTCCCAGCTCCAAAGCAGAAACCAAAAGGACAAAGGATTTTTTTAGTCAAAATGAAGAGGAGCCAGCAGGTTATAGTTATATAAAGTCTAAAAAACTAAAAAACACTAAAAAAATTCAAAAACAACAACAAAAACTAAGCTGACAGACCGTTTAGTAAACATAAGCAGTTTCTCACTGATGCTGTAATTAACGCAAATAGCGTGTTCAGGGTAGCCTTAGACGCCTATACTGAACACGCAAAGCTCTATCAAGTGCACTGCGAGTACCTCCACAGCCGCAGCTGAGGAGAAGCAGCTACGGTGAGAGAGGGAGGACAAACAGCACTCTGTTCAGGGCTCCTGGCTGGGATTTGTCTCCCTGAGACACCCGTTTCCTCCTATCAGGAGTGCTTCAGCTCCGTGACAGAGCTGGGCGGGGGGGGGGCACAATGAAGGCGTTGTGTTGCCTTCCTGTGCATGGAAGAGGTGGGGGGGCTGAGTCAACAGCTGAGCTGGAGAGGGAAGATGGCTCCCGGAATGCTCTTCAGCAGTTGCTACTGTCGACTAATGGCAATCTGAGCCGCTGGGGAAGGCGATAGGGCCGCGAAGAATGGCACATTGAGGCAGGAGCAGCTGCCTGTTTTGTCATCCGAAAGGCAAAGAGCTCTATTTAGAGCAAGGGCTTTGGGTTCGGCGGCTCCGCTGAGCCACCCCGGGGTAGAAAGGGAGACTAAAGATTCAGCCCTAATCCTGGACCTGTCATAAAGGCACGAGAAACCTGGTCTGGACAAGAACCATGTGGGTTGGGACAGGACAGGGATCACGTCTCAGCCTTAGATGTTCCATCCACGGACATACCCATCTGATTTATATTGTATGCAAATTCTAGTTGGCCACCAGTAGCCTACAATCGTGACAATTAATAAAACCTTTTCGGGCTCTGGATTGGTGCTTGGTCTTTACTCAATAGTTTTGGGTAAGGCATAAGAGAAATAATCTCTTACCACATTCATGCCAGCCTGTTTTTGCTGTGGCATCGTTTTGACAATCACATAAAACAACAGGCAGCGGCTTGTCACTTAGCTAGTCAGTCAAATGGCCTCTTCTTGTCAAAATATGTAGTTCGAGACTCGAGGCTAGGATGTTGTTACAGGAAAGCCACCACAGCTTGGGCACCATATTGTCAGCATCCAGCTTTTTCCACCTCCACTGAAGTGTTGTCAGCACAGCTATTCCCTCTAAGGAGAAAGACAGAAGGCAGGAGGAGTGGGGAGAGCCTCTGCTATCCTTCGCATCAAAGTTCATGACAAACTGGCAGGCTGCCTGCAGTGTGTGCAGGCCCCCTGAAAAAAAAATTCTATTTAACGTCTGCTTCACGGGTTGACAAGAGGGTTGATTGGCACGGAGCAGGGAGAGACAAGAGCGAGGGGCTTTTGATCGTGTGGCCTAACAAGCCATTCCAACGCGTGTCTCCTCAGCCCCAACAGATCGACATTACCTATTCAAATAAATGTGAAGGGCTGGCAGGGTGCTCACACACACGCACAGATCATGCTCGTCACTAACGCACCGTAACATACACTGACACCTGCACTTACACACACGGACTAATCAAATACAGGCACTTTTATCCAGACAAGCGGGGCAAGTCAAAGGTGGACAGCACTGTGCCAGCACTATTAAGGGAAGTGTAGAGTGCAGCAAGATAGAGAGACAGAGAGAGAGAGAGAGAGTGAGAGAAGACAAGTAGGGCAGACAGGCAGAGGAGGCAGGTGACTGATGTTGGGCCAGTGCTTTCTGCCCGTGGGGCTGGTGGACGGAGAGAGAAGAGGAGCAGGGATGTGGTGCCGCTTTTGAAGCGCGCCTCCAAATCTCAGGTTTGCGCCGGCCACTGGCCAAGGAATTAAAAAGGCCCACTCGGCTGCCGTCACCTTCATTGCATATGCATCAAATCAAGGGCCAGTGCCATGGATCATTACAACAAAGATTCCTATTAATTAGGTGGAATAAACCCAGAGGCAGATGACAAGGCTGCAGAAGGCACAGGGCGAGCAGAGAGCTCCTCTGCTACATTATTTCAACAGGAGCCTTTTCAAAGAGGTCATAAAAATGCAACCTAAATGGCATGTGGTAAAAGAGCTTTCTACACTCAATTCTCTAGCTGCCCAAGTCCATCAATCTCCCGAGCCCGAGACGAGAGGAAAAGGCACGTGCTGCCCGCAGACAAGGCGTGTTTCAAGTTTAAATAAAGAGGGCCTCGTGCCATGCAAAGAGTATAGATTAGTACCAATTGCCTCTTTGCAGTCTTGAATCTTCCCTGCTGTTTCAAAATTGTACTTGTGTGGCACACAGTACAGTGGATGGCAGCCTTGAACTACATTCTCAAGATAATCGCATCCAGACAGACAGACAGACACACACACACACACACACACACACACACTATTGTGCTTTATATGCACACTGTTTTCACAGGTATATGCATTCCGGGATCAACATGTCCACAGCAATGTGAGGGCAGATGCCATAGAGCAGATGACTAGAGCACAGGAGAGAAGATGTCTACACACTTGCACACACACACACATACACAAATACACAGCTGTGATTGCAGCTCACCTGCCTCAGAAATAGACAAGTTTCAGCAGGGGAGTACTGGAAATATCCCTGCACCCCAGAGAGAGACGGCCTAACGTGGGACGCATCCACCGGAGAATCTTCCCTCTGCTAAACTCATTAACTCCGACTCAATACACAAAGCTCCAGGTGTACATAGCGGGCCACGCTGCTGTTCTCCAGCACATCCCCTCCCCTTTCACCCCTCCTCTCCCCCTGCCCCCCTCAGAGGATCTAGGGTTACCGCCCCAGAGAAAGCCCTCATCTCGGCCACATTAGCAACTGTTCCTGCTGTCACCCAGGTCACTCAGGGCAGCGTAATTCACTCGTCCTCCGACAGCGCCACCATTCTCCACCTGTTGCCTCCCAAAAGCACTTGGCATATTTTCCCGCACTCGCTAAAAGTGGGACATAACTCTGTTCTTTCACTTTACCAGCGAAAAGTGAGAGGAGAATGCCGGCTTGAACAGCTGTCTAAAGACTATCGACACCAGTGATTGCATCCTTACAGTAACTAAGAAAGAACGTTTCAACATTTTGGAAATTAAAATAGACATTATCAATATACATAGTGTGCTAAAAAGATCTAGGCTACAAAATATAAACACCTACATAATCTCTGATCTCATCATGATTAGAATTAATTGCAATTATGTACAGAACAATTTCATGATTATTTGTTTTTAAAAAAGACACTGAATAAATATGACTGTAGTGGAATATATTTGCTGTAGTAGAATAAAATTTTTTTGGTTGTTTATTTTATAGGGTAGCCTAAATCGTATTTGGGCCACAAATTAGCGCACAATCCATTGAGTATTATTTTTACTAATTACAAATGCATTCTTATTTATTCATAGACAGTTCCTATTTAACTGAAATGCTCATTTCAGATGCTTTTTTAAGAAGCTATACTAAAATGTAAGCTTTACAACGGGATAGTGTCTATTATACTTGGCATAATCAGAACAATGGCACTGTGACTCCAAATTATGGAGCTATGACAGCATGTCTCTCTAACAGCCACCACTCTGAACCTCTGCCACATATCAGACCGAAACATGTAATGATGCCATTCAAACAAGCACGGCTGTAAGTACGGATTAGTGGCTAACAAGCTTTTACCAGGAGCCACGGCCAATCCTGCCAGAACAAGACTGCTGACTACGTTGGCAGAGGTGGATGCTCTCTGATGCCCAGACTAGAGTAAGCTGCGGGCTTTCTTAACTAGGACCAGCTCAGTAGCTCGCTCCAGTCCAAAGTGCTGTGGGATTGGACCATTAAAACTGCACGGCTTGGGTGTTTTGTCAGAAATTCCGCTGCCGTTTCAGATTCAACACTGGACGGTTCTCTCTCCCTCCGAAATGCCTGCCTGCACATACACAATAAAGCTGCACCATTGTGTTGAATAAGCCACAGGCAGAGAGAGAGAGAAAGAGAGAGAGAACAAGAATAGAGCCATGTCTAAGCATGCCACTCAGTGTACACAAGAGAAGTTTGTTCATATAATTGCTTACAAATCTATTCAAGGCTAGAGGAGTTTGAGCCCAGCTGAGCACTTAAAGCCCAGTTGGTGGAGAGTAAAGAAGAAGATCACGACAACAACAACAAGAACAACAACAACAAAAGGATTTATAGATTCAAAACAGATAAGCACACGCCTGGCAGGAGGAGGATGCTTATATTATCGTTCATTTTTTATTGATTACTACTTCAGTGCATTACATAAAGCTTGCTTAAACTGCTTGTGAACCCTGCTCAAGGTCACCTTGAATCTGTAATGGATGCTAATTTCTTTCTTCCCCACATTCGTTTATTTCGTCCAGCCTCATGTTTTATTTTTTTCTGACTTAGTCCTGACATTTTTAACTCTTGACAAGTGTCGTCTGGAGAGTTCTCCATAAATAATGCATTTTACAATAGCCGGTAAATAAGCATCGGACACAATCGTTAGGCCTCCCGGCAGCCTGGCCGACCCTGGAGGAGCTTTTACAGTGAAGGTGACTATTCAGCTTAATGCAGTCCTCCAGGCCTGGGGAGGACATTTTCATTCATTAGAGCGGTCACAAGCACTTAAAGCACTTTAAGGACCTGTTAGAAGAGTGGAGGGATGGGAAGATGGGGTGGGAGGGGGGAGGGATGGAGGCGATTGGCCGCAAGACAGCCGAGTTCAAAGCAGGGAGCGCCGAGATGACAGTCGGGCCTGACTTCCTTGCGGTCCAGTTCTAATAGGCCTGATTGAATTTGAGAGCGGTTGACTCTCGAGCTTGCGATACACATTTAATTAAGTGTGAGAGGATAGGGAGAAGGGAGTGTGTGTCTTCTGTTATAATGTTGTATTGACCAGACCACCTTAAATGATTAGCCACTGTGCAGAAGTACAGCATAGCAACCAGTGTATGACATACGATATGATATACATATTTACAACAAGATATTATGAGGTTTTAATATTCAGAATGGACACATGTATCGTGAACCGGACATAGTGAAAGTGTCCTGATCTTGTTCCTATGGATGGAGAGGTGGTTCAAATTTATGTCAACACTGACCTAGGACAGTTCAGGATTAAGAACAGCAGTTGTTCGTCTATTATCAGGCTAAGATAAGCAGTATTTTTAGCCTCTCCGCTCTTTGTCTCACATCAGTCACATTGTGAAGACAGCATATGCCTCAATGCCTCTCTGGACTGCGTTTCGGAGTCACGAAAAGGGTTAATCTCAACATTTAAAGCTTGCAGACTGCAGGTTTCCCCACACAGCTGCAGAGCCCACTACACAAAAATTAGCCTCTGATCCCCAGTAATTTACAGTAATCGCAAGCACTCAAAGTCTCCGAGAAAGCTTCAGTTGGCCCCCCTCAAGGACACTGAACCTCTCCATTCCAACAGCTTACCACTAACACATTGAACTTTGCGAAGACTCTTGTCTCGCCCAAGCTCAGGAACTAATTTCCCTGCAACAAGGGAGTTTATTTCGGGCAGCGTGAGGTGTTGGGGCATGAGGCTGGCTCTGTCTCCATTATTAAAGCCAGATTAACACAGCTGTACACTAGAATTGAAGCACCCTCTCCTCTCTGCACTAAACATACGGCCTTCAGGATTACAAGCCGCACTTGACCATTTAAATTACTGCAACAACCGGCCATACCAGCTGGGGCTCATTAGCATATCGCCCAAAGCCACCAAGGACTGATAGGAGCGCACTGCATCTCAAAAAAGCTGTATCAGAAACGAGAGGACAAACTAACTTGTGTGAGAGTCATCTATACCAAGAAGAGCCTCCAGTGGACACGGTTAATCAGAGGCAAAAGCCAGGGGAAATTACATCAGAAATAGCAGGCTACAAACAAACCAGTGCAGACCTGCATATATATAAATATATTTAAAAAATCATCTGTAAAACTGCAGTGACATGTAATTGATTCTATGTTAAATTAAAGGTTCATACTGGTTATAGGAATCATACTGGTTATGGTTTGGGTAAATACCTGCCTAAAATACAATATCAGCATCAGGCAGACCAAATCAATATTTGATGCAATATTTGTTACACAGCAGTAGAACATTTAGGTGACACTGGACTACTCTACTAAAATTCTAAATATGTTATTTGTAACCCCGTAGGGATACATGTGTGCTTGAGATTTATCCTGGTTAAATTTAATTGCTACATTATATTGACGTTTATGTCATAGAATCAGTATCAGCACCACCACCAGCAAGGACGAGTCCATAATGCTTTCCAAAAAAGGCTCACAATAATATTGCTACATTAGTCATCCAAAGTGAACAAAAATTTTAAAATGCACAAACTCATATTTTTAAATACATTTAGAATGATTAGAAAATAGAAATAGAAAAATAAGAAAATAATACTTTTCAATATCTGTGTATGAAAATGTGCATTCTGCATTTAAAATATTTCTTTAACCTCTGGTCAAGTGCAAAAGAACATCAGCAGCAGAGAATAAATTATTACAAAGATCATGTGGAGAAAATTATTTTAGTTGAATTAGAGGTCTAATTTATTCCTGAGATGTAGTGTTTAAGCTAAGAGTTCCCCAGATACTTAAATGAGTATATCCCTAGGGAGCCATGTGTGTGTGTTTGTGTGTGTGCAGTATGTTTGATTGTATACAGTCCTACTTCGTTCTAATTAAGAGTGGAAGAACTATTAAAGCAACTATTTTCAATATTTGTTTTCCTGTCATCCTCCTGGCTCCCCAAGGACGGGGTGGTTTAGGGTGCGACGCTGGGAGCTGGAAGGCACTCTCTACAGCGTAATGCTGCTGGTATCGAATTCCAGTTTCCAAGATCTGAAATAACTACAACTGCAGTATCAAAAATGAATTAAGCAGCACTTTTTATTATGGGAAAGATTTGGACTATATTTTAAAAAACTGTAGACATCTATAAATCACCAGCCCTAATCAACAGACATGCAGACTACATACATAAAATGCTAATTGGTAAATCTTTGGATAGCATTAGAGGACCCTACAGGCACACAGTGAAAAATGGCATAGGAAAATAAGACTTTTGGACCTATTTTGGCTAGTGGGCAGTTGAATTTGCGGGATGAATGCTGTCGTCTGTGCTGAAGAATAAAAAGGTAATGTTCCTGGCGTCGGGTCGGTGGCGTGTGTTTTACGGCCTGAGAGTTTGGCTTGGCGCAGCTTGGAGACCACACTTAAGCTGAGGTGTAGTGCCACCCACTCTTTGTCACGCTGGAGCCGGTTCAGAACAAACTGGAAACATAGCCACGTCAGTCCTCCCAGGTTAGAGGACTTAGTGTGTGTGTGTGCGCGCCTCCATGTTCGTGTGTGTGTAAAGAAGAAAGATGGAATATGTGTGGAAATGAGTACGGAGAAGGAAAAGAGAGACACACTGAGAAAGAGAGGGGAGAGAGAGAGAATGAGAGAGAGAGAGAGACATAGAGAACATTCAGAGAGGACACTGATATATGCCTGAAGCAGTCCATGCACAGCTTGTGTGCTCTTGGTAAAGCCATGAATGAGGCACTTGTGCATGTACACATATAAACACAGATGCCCACACGCACGCACTCACACTAACCCCCCCCAACACACACACACACACACAAACATATTGAGGCCTCCCATACCGTCTTGCTCTGTCTTTGTCATCTCCTCCAGCTTCTTCTGTTTCAGTGTGTCCACCACATCGGCCAGGCTGCCTTTCCGGCGCTCAGGCGTTCCAAAGGCAGAACTGCCCAGCAGGTCGCCCCGCTCCCTCGCCCCCTCCTCCGGCTTGTGTGGAGAGGTAGAGTTATTCCGGAAGGAGTACAGGGAACATACTTTATTGCTGTCCGACTCCTGAAGGAAAACAAAGAGCGGGGGAGAAGAGGAGAGAGGGAGATTGTTTTGAGTGCAAAGCTGTTTGAGCCTCAAGTCTTTTCCCATATGCCTCGGTTCTGAATGATTGAAATACATACAGGCTAGATCTTTTTTTACATGCTGAAAATAATGTGAGCAAAAATAACACCAAAAAATGGCTCTATTATACCTGTTTCCAAATAAATAAATAAATATGTAAGCCAAGGTAAAAGAACAGAGCATTTCATTGCAACACAATACGCTAACACATTGTCAAAAGATTAGCTCTTGCAGAGAGTAGATCAATAGTGGTTAACAGCGTTTTTTTTTTCCACCGTTTTTCTTTCTTCCCTCACGTAACTGCAGCCAAAGAAGTCGCCGCAATTTCATTCCAAAGTGTTGTTCGAGTCGGCTTTGAGTGCCGAGCAATTTGCCGCTCCTCCGAGTGGCTGGCTGCTCTTCGCTGAACCCCGTGGGCCATCATAAATCTGGGCCCTGTCTGGAGCTGCTGTTGTTTTGCGATCCCACCTGTGTGTGGTTTAGTGGTTAACTGGGCTCTTGTTGTGGGCTGATACCTGTACGCTCCGCTTCCACTTAAAGGAGAGCAGGAGGCTATGGGTCTGCTCCTGCAAACAGCTCAGGTAACTCCACTGTCTTGTGTAACTAAAATTGTGTTTGTGTTCGAAAGAGAGAGAGAGAGAGAGAGAGAGAGAAAGCAGACCCTACAAGACCTCTGAGCGAAAACAAATGGTGAGGAAAGAAAACAGTCCGCATTTTTACTCTACAACGGTGGTTCCAGCTCCTCCCAGAACGGAGTTGTGAAATGCAGGCAGCGGATGATTGACGAGGGGCAGAGGCCTCGTCAAGGAATTCTAGGATGGCTCTGGTAGGCGGAGGCCGGGAGAAGAGCACCGGTTTGCTCCATCGTATACAGAGCTACTAATCCCTGCAAATATGCAGGAATGCTAAGAGCTGAGAGTGCTTGGCAGATATACATGTAGAGCAACACGACAGGATTCTCTCACTGCAGCGTGGTGTCCCGGGCACAGACGGGCACTAGGGCAAGGTGATTATGCGGCAGCAGTGCGCGGTGGCCAGGTCGGTAGGGGGGTGAGGTAATTCAGGGTAATCAGCTGGCACAGGCTCAGAGCACTGGCCACACAGACGCCCAGCACAGCAGGGCAGACAGGTAATCAACAGAGGCTACAGGCACAACCCTCTCTCTCTGTTGCTCACTCTCTCTGGTCATTTAGAGGCATTCTTACATCTCCTCTACACACTCAGGCAATGTTTTTTTTTTTCACGTGCTCTCTTTTGCTTGTCTTAACCAACTCTGTTGTTCCTTTACAGCCTAACCATCTGTTACCATCCCAACAGTAGTGAATAATAAAAAATAATAAAAATGTAACTTTCTTCCCAGGTCACACTGGCAGTGAATTATGTTTAATAATTCATATTTAGAAATTTGTTTTTTTATCTCATCAAAGGAAAGAAAACAAATTTATTCACCTAGACACATCTCTTCTTCATCAGAACAGAACATAGCTTGCTGAACAAAAACGTCCGGCATATGCAAATGAAACACAAGCAACCCGCTCTCAAAGATCAAATGAACACAATTAACTTTTCATACGCCTTTTCCTCATTATATCAAGAGGGAGCTCAGAGATTGGCCCGCTTAGCCTGAGACAATGCAGTGAAAATTCTTTGAAACGTTTTTCTAATTACGCCAATCATGAAAAACCTCTCTGTAATCCAATTAGGCGTGCTGTAATAGGGAGCACCTGAGCTGTGCACCGCTGCCTGGCCACATTTACATGGGAGAGACAGGCCGGAGAGCCCACCCAGGATCTGGGCAAATCCTGGGCAGACAAAAGATAGAAGAGTAAGATGGAGGTAGAGGCCAGTGTAGAGCCCTGAGGCCTTCTGGAATTGCTTGCTTGTCAGCTCCTTCACGTGGTTTGCTGGAAATACCTGCCCGTGCTGTGTCTGCCTGCAAGCATCTACGCTTTTCTGCTCTACTCTGCTCTCATATCAAAGACGCGCTCGGTCAGATGCTTCAGACAGCAGACCTTCTTTTCCTCAAAGCAGCATTAACTTGCAGGGTAGTTGGGGGGGTGGTTCTGAAATGTCATTGAGACACAAATGATACCGAAAGGGTTGCTTCCTTTCACAAATATCCCGGATGCTGGAAATATCAACGCTCCGGCTCGTGTTGGCTCCTTAATGTAAGTACGTCTTGGTACTGATGTGTCTGTGGACCTATTCTACTGGGTTGTGTAGGATTAGCTGGCTGTGGGCCAGCAGGGGGAGAAGGGAGAGGGGTTCTGTGGAGAAATTCCTTTTTACGAGCAGCAAACAATGAGGGCCTCTGAGGCCTGGGTATGGGCACGCTGCCTCTTAGCCTAGCGGGACCACGGCTAAGGAGAAAGGGAGGCAAGCTTGTAGAGGTCTGGGCTGTCCTATGCACACACACACACTAATAATACAGACACACAAATTCTGAAGGACTCCCGCTCCCACCCATTGTTTCTCTATTTATAGATTCATAAAATCACTCTGACGGGCAATGCAATTCAATATGTTGTTCTCTGCGACTTTTACAGTGTGAGGGATCTCAAGGCACTTGTGGATGGCTTAGGACTTCAAAGGCGAGCGCTTGGCAAAATGCAAGATCTTAAGTCTTCATTCAGAAGCGTTCCGGGGTGGGGGGGGGGTCCGCTCTGTTCTGTTCTGTTAGTGTCCTTGGGGCAGGGATCTGTCTCAGGGTGCAGAGTTTTATGTGTGTGTGTGTGTGTGTGTAAAGCAGAGAAAGAACAGAGAGTGGCATGTGTCTCTAGGCTTACTCCCTTCTCTGAGCTCTGACAGTACAGTTCCACTAAAGGTCTCGGCCTCTGTCCAAACGCAAGAGGTCACGGGTGGAAAATAACAGCCTACGTCTGCAGCCAACCTCAGTCCTACACTACACACCTTGCCACAGTCTACCTCTGAACACTCTCTGGCCATTACAAAAGCTGTCTAATACAAGCCTACACACAAACATGCCTACAATTAGCTACTTATTAACAAAGAGTGGAGCGAGGTAAATACTTATTTATCACTGTTTGAACATTTTACGCATAGCAAATACAAACTATGGGCAAATACTTTAAACTGAATGTGATATTAGGTTATGAAAAATCATCTTATATCCAGGTATTCATTAATTTGTTTGAATTTAGCACTGCTGAACAACTTTTAGATGAGAAAGGTGAGTCCTCAGTCAGTCTTTTTTTACCAAACAATTTAAATTTAGCAATTTAACATAAAAATTGGTATAAATTATTGAAATAGATTTAAAACAATTATCTCTTGAACTTACTTAAACATGATTGCTATTTAGGTAAATAAAAAGTCCAGCCCACTCATCTCCTTATCTGACATCTGTCTCCTTATCTGACATAACGTTACAGCACATCTGTCTCTTCATCTGACAGCATCCCTTCAGATGTGTATTGTAAAGGATGTAAAGTAAACTTGTAACTGTGTATGAGAAAACGCAAAAAGAATATTTTGATAAAATGTGAAGCAAACACACTTAAAAAAAGAGGGTTAATTATGAAAAGTAAATATTATTGTATGTTTCTAACGAGCATTTGAGCTCTGTAAACTGCTGTCAGATCAAAAAGCGGTGTCAGGAGGGCTGTGAAAGAAGTGAATGTAGGGTCTCACCATGCGCTGCAGGCTGTCCCAGTCCGATTCAGGGGGCACGCTGCTGCTAACGGGCGGCAGCTCCTCTGGGTGCGGCTTGCCGTGCAGCAGGTTGTGCAGGGGCAGTTGGGGCGAAGCTAGCGCCTCTGCATTCTCCTCCTTCTCCCAGGCCAGATGCTCCTGACTTGCTCCGTCCTCACCGCCGTCCGGGCCTGCGGCAAACAGAGAGGTGGCTTGTTTGGAAGACATGATTCTGCTGGAAGAGAAAAGGGGAGGGAGGGAGTGGGAAGAAGAGAGAGAGGAAAAGACAGAGAGAATGACAGGAGGTTAGAATGGGTGTAAAAAGTTGTGCTGCATGTTTCTGATGGAGGTAGTTTAAATGCAGGACAAATGTTAACACCAATTATTATTCATTTAAATAATAATATTTATTAAAATTTTCCTGAATTCCAGTAATTTGTAACACTTCTTCAGTCACTATTTTGTAGTATATATAAAATTGTACATACATTCTGAAGATTTCATGACAAACTGTGTTGCTTCCTAAACTTAATCACTGGTTAGTCAGAAATTTATGTGTCTGTTGAAATGGTGAGGATATCAATATCAAATATGCTTACAGCACACACAGTTCACACGAGAGCAAGTTTTAAATTCAAGTCTGTCTATTTTCTCATTGTCATTACCCACATTGGCTTTAATCCTGCTGTACATGTACATGCTGACATGTACATGAATTTGGCCAGTGTCATAAGCTCGGTCACTCCATGTGACCCCAGGACTGAATCTGCACCCAAGCTGCATAGATCCTATCAATAGCTCTTGGGCAGAGTGCATGAGCAAAGGCAGCCCCGGGTTTCCTCTTAATCCTTTGTTTAATGTAAATGGCCATGCTGAGCTAGGCTGGAGCACTGCCTAGGGCATGCCCAATCTCCCGCCCCATGGCCGATTACCACACTAAGAGGGTTACCATACCATATAACGCACTCTCATTAAAGCCCCAACAGCGCCACACATTGCAGAGAGATTTCATCCAGACATCTATAATGAGTCAATAAATGTCCAAAATGTAGTGCTTAGGTTCATACTGCAGGAAACATTTGAAATAGTGCATTTCTGCTTTTTTTTTGATGGTAAGCATTAAACACTGTAGTTTGATGGAGCAAAAGGGGGTCGTTTGTGTGAAAAGTTACAGCAAATGGGAATTTCCAACTTCGCTGGTAAATTAATTGATTTCAACAAGTCATCATGCCAGAGCATAAAAACCAACTACTTTTTCCCCACTCTTCATTTTCATCCTCTACAAATTAGCAAATCATTAAGATTTTAGTACTACGCTATTTCTCCAGGCAAATAAACTTGAATTAAAGAGCAGCCGAAAGCCAAGCAGCAGAAAACAAAATTTACAAATCTGTCACATGCCTCCCATGAATATTGCAGCGAGTGGTGTGCCTGGAGTATTAGGTACAAAGAAATAATGGATACGTCTTCTTTTCTTTTGCAAGTCCTTCATGTCTAGCCTCCGAGTGCTTAAAGCTCATTCCCATTCCAAACAATGAATACAGCTGCTCTCATACCGTTCAGTACAATAGGGCTCAATTAATACAGAGGGTGCTAATCTAATTAGGCTCTTGGTATAAATAACAGAATCATAAGGCTTTCCTACTGATTTGAAGTGCTGAGAAGCAACCAGTGCGTATGTACGCCTAATCCCCTTTCCCTCTGCCTGCTTTGTACGGTTTATCAACGCTGGATATCCCGCAATCAAAACATCACCTTGGGACGCCACACACACGGGACTGTCTATTAGCCAGCAGGGCTTGTGCTGAACTACCAGGTGAAGGGGTTGCGGAAAGCGAAGGGTGAACTGCTGCAGCCAGCCAAAGGCCCGGTGTTGGCCGAGTTGGCATTAGGCGCAGAGGGCACGGGCATTCTGGGTCAAGGTTCTCCCGTGTACTAATGTCCTCCCGTTGCCCACTGAGATTGCTGGGAAATGAGACAGTGGCAGGCTGGGTAATGGCAGCCCAAGGTGCCTCCAGAACTCCATCTCCCAGCTCTGCCAAGTTTTCCAGCATGGGGTCCATCGGGGGATGAAAACAAATCTGACACAGGGAGAGATTATTTCACCGCCAAACTGAGCGTTAATCTGTTCACGTGTGCCGCAGTCGTAGCCCCACTACTTCCCCCTCACTTGCCCCCCTCTCCGACCCCCCAAACACAAGGGATGTGCGAGTCGTACAGGGCTGTCAGGTCTCGATGGCTCTCGGGCCCTCTAAAGAATGACTACTTCATTTGAAGATGTGCCATCCATTTGCACGCATGGCTGGGCACTTAAGCCGGCTTGCACTCTCCATATGAATTGTTAAATACAGTTCATTAAGTGAGCTCACAGGCACAAGTGGCTCCTGTGGTCCTGAACAATGAGGGTGTCCCTGATACCCATACTGCATCGAATGTGTCATATGCGGTCACATCCGTACAAAGCCCTAGATCAGCTGTGTTTCAGAGGGCAAAAGTGGACAATAGAAGCCAGTGGACGTTAATCAAACAGGGTACAGCAGCTGTGTAAACACAGTAACTGTCGGTTAACACAAGGGGGGAATGAAGCTGAAGACCCGGACCACTCCACACTTCTGTTTTGCTAAGCAACCCCAGCCCTCCATTTTAATCAGCCAATAAATTGTTTCCTGTAATTATGCCGAACACAGAATGATCTCTGGACTCGGAGAGTGTTAATTGAAAATCAAAATTCGGAGCAAAGTTCAGTGCACTCAAACTTGATGCCAGAGTGCCAAGGTTGGGGTGGGGGTGGCCAACCCTGAGGGAGAGGTTTGGTGGTGGGGCTTGGAAACACAGCAAGACTGGTGATTCTGCCCCTATTTTTTATTCATGAACTCAAAAAGCTGAAGCTTCCTGCACACCAAGCCCCCTAACCCCCCAACCAATCCCTCGTCTTCAATTGAGTGCAAGTGAAACAAAGCACTTCTTTTGTATTACACAGTAAATCAAGTGGTATTATTTTACCTCTAAAATATTCAGTCTCTCAGGCACTTTTCCTCCAGTCTCCTGCCATCAGTCAAACTGCTGAGGCATGAGAGCGCGGAAGTGAGAGAGGGAGGGAGGCAGAGAGGAAGAGAGAGAGAGAGAGAGAAAGAGAGGAGAGAGAGGGGCTGACTCCATCCTCCCGTAACATGTGTCTACAGCAATCTTGTTAGAAAATGCAACAGATCTGCGCCCGGGCTCCGTAACAGTATTTGTCAGTTGGAGTTAATAATTTATGAGGAGAGCTGGGAGGGCTGTGTGTATGTGTGTGTGTGTGTGTGTGTGTGTGTGTGTGTGTGTGTGTGTGCGCGCAGCCAAGGCAAAGAGTTTTTCTGGGGTTTGGACTCCTTGGCTTTCCTCCTCATCTTGCACATACATACACATATGCAGTCGTATGACACCCCCGCAGGCCCCAACCGCATGACCATGAAGCAAGCATCACCATACACCTTCCTACTGGTGCAGTTATAATAATCAAACAATATTGGACATAATAGGATGATATAGGACAATATGGGACAAACCAAACCTAAAGCCTGGTCGGTGGGTGGTTTTTTCAACAGGCCTGCGTGGTTCTGTATCTTTTAATCACTCCCCACTCACCGCCCCACACACCCACCCCAAAACCATAAAACAGAATCCTCTTTAAGTTATGAGGCCGCACGAAATGGGGGGTTGGGGTTGGGGGGGTATGATAAACATGTAAAACACCCTTCGCATGTGAAAACACCACCACCATATTTTATTAAATTAAATTCCCCTTTCTACGCGGAGCTCACGAGCTGCACATAGAGACTTGCACTCATGCACGCCTCTGCTTTCCGTTATTTTGATTAATAATTTAGAAGTTGGATACGTCAGCCTTTGTGCATATTAAAGAGAGAATATATAAGGCCAGGTCCAAGTGGCTTGCATATGAATTCCTGACAAGCCTTCTTAAGCTTACACTCGATTACACAATAGCAATGGACAGCTAACAAACCACACTAATCAATAAATGGAAGGGGGGCATGGCGTGTTTCTCCAAACCCCCTCCCCATTCAAAGGCCGAGAGAAATGGGGAAGCAAACAGAGAAGGGCCCTATATATAGCTGACAATATTGCAGCATGTTTTAAAAGGATTAAGGGTTACGGTCTTGGGCCACCAGGGGCTCATGTGGCCCGGAATGCTTTGACTCATGAATTGTTGCCAGTGCTAATGTTTCATCATGCACCAACCTCTGTTTAATTGGTTAGAGGCATTAGAGGCCCCCTCCCCATCCCGCCCATGATGTCCCATCCTCTCCCTGTGCACTAGTGTGCCCTAAAGGTCTTATGACTCGGGGGCCATGTGTCTTAGGATATCCACTTTCACCCCCTCAATCGGAAGAAGCCCCTTGCTCTCTCTCTCTCACCCCGCTGTGTGCGTCGTCTCTCACTGTTGACCTTTTATAGACAATGGTGATAAGTAACTCCTGAGCTATGCTGTTGAGCTATGCTCCCGTTCCACTTTGCCACCACATCTCAGACCCCCCCCAAATCCCCAGCCATCCGTTCTCTACATCATAAATCAACGCAGGAGGAAAATATTAGACCCTGCATTTTCTCTGCCCCAGAACACTGCCACCCGCATCTATAGCAAGAGAAATAATCAAACGAAAGAAAAAAATGGCGAACAAATACAAGAGAGCTATTGTTCCTGAAGCTAACGATGGGTGAACTAAGAAAAGGCAAAAACTACTTTATGATGGGGCTTCGGGTATCCACAGGTTGCGCACAGTGGCACGCGTGCACAAGTACACAGAGGCACACACAGTTATATTTTTGCACTGATGCATGCACCCTTACACACGCGCGCACACATAAAAAGGTCGAACAAAAAAACATGAATACCAATTATAACAATCTGAAATGCACAAAAACAAAAGAAGAAGAAAACAGAAAGTATGCTTAGGAAAATAAGACAGATTCCATATCCACAAGCCATTTTTAGCATTTATTTTTTTATTTCTTTGGCTAAAACAAGCACAGTTGTCTAAGGTTTGCAATGCTAAAAATGAGTGTAAAAAATGCAGAATGGCGTATTTTTATGTGTCAGAAATGATAAAATGCAGTTTCCTATAAAAAGCATTGACATGCTGCAATCGCATTAAGCATATGTCTGATTGCCAGTCACTACTCTTTTATACTAATCCTTTATTTCACTCCTTTATGTCACTCTCAAGACTAGTTTACACAAAATCACCCAAGTAATCCTTTATCCAATACAAACCAACTTGACACATAAAAAAAGTCCCACCTCCAGAGAGAGTGAGAAAAAGAGTGCGAGACATGCGTGTGTGCACATGGAAGAAGCTTTCCCCTCACGCAGGTGACAAGGGCCCTCGGTGTCCTCACCTCCCATAATCAGCTCTCTGTTACCTGTCAAAGGCAACCGGCTGAAAAATTACCAACACAGCTAGCTCCATTTAGCACAATTAAATGATCACTGGTGTTACTGTACCGTGTACCCATCCATATTTTATTATGGGCGAGAGAGAGCGAGAGAGGGGAAGAGAGAGAGAAGAGAATGAAAAGAGAAAGAGACAGATCTTCAAAACACACACTCCTGAGCAGCGAGTGCACAGCATAAACGAAAATCAATCGAGAGCGACTCATTCTCGCTCACGCCTTGCACTTCCAAGTGGAACCGGAGAGAGCGAGGAGCAGCCCGACTTGTCTGACATACCCAGACTGGCATGCGAATCCGGCAGGAACCGCCAGCGCGGCTTTGCAATCCGCCCTTGGCTTTATTTATCATGGCTGGAATTTTCCTTTTTTTTCTCTAATACAGCTTGAAGATATCAGCAGCAACCCCTTTCTTTCCTCGCAAACATTATCTAATAGCAGTAAAAAGGACGAGGAAAAAATATACATTTTTTTTTCTTTTAATATTTATGCTTGAATATTTTCCAGGCATTCGTTATTTGTCCACAGTCACCGAGTTAAAAAAAAAAAAGCCTCACAACTAAATTTTAATGGCCCGAAACTCAAGTGCAATAAGCAATTAGGCATGATGATGCTGAAATATGCCAAATGGTGGAAGGAGAAATACCTCCACTCCAAGAGAGCACCTCAAGAGTAGTCCAAATTAATTTGTTTAAATTGTTCCTACATAAATGTTGACCTATGCCCCCTCAAAAAGTCAATTAATTATGACGGTGCTGCTTCATTTCTCTCCCACTCTCTCGCCGTACGTTTTTCAGTTAAATATCTGGCACTTTTGCGGAGCTCAGAAGAACACTTAAAAGGCTGCTTAAAGCAAGCAAATGAAGGCAGCCTCTTCTCAAAGTGCACTTCAGATATTGAGCAGACGGCAGAAAATTACTTTGCACAGTAAATTAAAAGAATTAGAAGAAATAATATCCTGTTGGAGGGTCTGACTGAATCTCACTCTAACTAATAATTCCATTCCGCCGTAAGTCCAAGAGCCTTGTTGCTGTCCTGCGTGTGTGTCTGTGAGACAGACAGGCAGAGAGAGAGAGAGAGAGAGAGCGAGAGAGAGCAGGTAACAAATCAGTAAACACTCACAGACTGTCCTCCTCTACTTGCTCAGCAACTGGCCTTCTCTGCTGTCTTCCGGCCACCACTTCAGCACTGGATGGCATTATGACTCCTCAAATCCGAAAAATGTCACCCCCCCCACCCCCCCACCCGCACTCCAGCATGCACAGACAGGCCGATCGTTCCAGGCCAACGGAACGCTCTCTCAGCACACATTCAAGGAAAGCCGAACAAACACGCACACTGAACCGCGCACTCGTAGAGCAGAAGAACCAGCAGAGCGGCCGCTAAGCTCCGCCGCTCACACACACGCTCTCTCTCGCCCTGCCGGAGGAGATTCAGAGACAAGAAAGGCTGCTTGTTGTTTTTTTTATCCTCTCTCTCTCTCTTCCACTTGCTCTTTCTGTCTCTCTCTCTCTCTATCTCCCTTTCTCTCGGAGCGAGCAGGAGAAGTCGGGGCCTTCTGGGGGACGCGGTTCCCAAAGTGCTTTCTGTCACTGCCACTGCAGTTAAGCAAACTTTACAGCCAGTCAAAGCCATCAAGCAGTACAGCCTATTAGCTGAGCAACAGTGGAGCTTTGTGGTTTGCCTCGCAGTTGACAGTAAGTTATGAGCCCTTTGTGAGCACAGGGGAAGGAAAACAGAGTTTGGAATTTGGCAGGAAAATATAATACAGAATTCTCCTGTCTGTGCAACCTGAATTCTCTCTCTCTCTCTATCTTGCTTTCTTCCTGTCTCTCTCTCTATCACACACATTTTCTTTTTTTTTGGGAAACAATCAAGCATAGTTTGCAGACAGAAAAGCAATTCTGATGTAAAATATAACTTGGGAAAAACAGTGAACAAAGCCGTATTCAGGGACAGGTCTTTTCTGACATTTATAAAGTTTTCTTGATGTGCTGGACTTCACTGCAAAAGATCTGCACTTTAACTAACTAAGTTTAAAAGCCCCCACAGTCCACCATCAGGGTGTAAGGAGTGATTTTTTTGGTTTGTTTGTTTTTTCAGGGTTTGGGGGTAAAAACACGTTGGTGGCTTTTCAGGGTCAGAGAGATGGGTCTGTTTTTAAATTAGATACAATAAGCATGTAGAAGAAAGAGACAAGGGAGCCTTGATAGAAAAGAGAGATAAGGGGAAGAATAAGAAGGAAAGGTCCAAAAAAAAAAATATGCAGGAACAATGGCTAATTATGAGGGAGTAATTTTGCGGCGACAGGAATGGCAAGGGAATTGGACAAAATGAATGGTGCTATGAAAAGAGTACGGTTCTTCTAGCCAGCAGCAGCAAGGACTGCGCGCCTACAGTCTTCAGCCTGGACCTCATGAGGTCATCATTGGCAGACAGTACCCAGAAAAAAGAGAAGAAGAAAAAAAACAAAAAAAGAAGAGGAAGAAGAAGAAGAAGAAAAAACACTCGGGTTGGTACAACTGCCGTTCGGACATCTGGAATGCCGGCGTACACTGGCCGGCTTTCTCCAGCAACTATCCCACTAATTCCTTTCTCCTCCAAAAATAGGAGGCCTTCTCGCCAGTCTGCTCACCCAAATTGGAAAATTTGCAGCGTCTAATGCAAAGAAAAGCAGTTTTGTTCTCTCCCATTCTCATCTCGTAATTGAGATTTCAGTGGGGGGAGGAAAATTGAGGAAATTACTTTCAGTGCTGCTTTGATTAAGCTGCTCTATTTTGGGGCTTTTGGGATGGACAACTGCTCATTAGTCACCACTAGCTTCATCCTTAATTCTTCTCTGGGCACTTTTTGTCAGTGCGTTTGTTCTGTTTGATTTGTCTTCTTACCCCCCCACCCTCCCACCACCCCTCCTTCTTTTTTTTTCTCATTTGCCTCATGTCTGCTGAGTTTCTCTACTCAGGGTGACTGGGTCCACCCATAAAGGACAGTAGAATAACTGTAGTCCAGCTGGAACTTTTTCTATGACATAAGATACAGAGGAGGTGGAGAAGAACAGTGGATGAGGAGAGATGGGAACGGGGGATGGGCGGGGGTGAACCCGCATTTCATGTGACACGTCAATCGGAAAATCAAAACAGGGGTAGTTCATTTGCTCCACCCAGATGAGGCCATGTTAAGGAACCTTATGAATTGCAGGATCAGACAGGCCACACCTCGGCAATTTATGATTAAGCCTTATTATTTTGGGGGAAACTGACATTGATTGCCGACTTAAGGCGGCGAAACCAATTTATCGGCCCCTGTTGAATGGAGAGCATGGGCAACGACGTGTGGCCAGGGTGACAGGTCAGACAGGAGGGCTGAATAAAAAACGCCCAACTAAACGAACACGCTTGGCACCCTGGCCTGTTTGGAGGTGGTTCGAAGTTAGCCACGAGATTGACAGGCTATACAAAAAAGTGGGAAGGCTTTTGCGGGAGCAGGAGTTCTACCATTGACCTGTGTAATTGCCCTAAAATCTACTTCAGCAAAGCGATGGACAGGGCCGGCGCTTTAGCAATGCTAAAATGGGGGCTAGTTCACAGAGCAGTACCCAAAAAAAAAAGCCATAAGAAGTACGATGTGAAACACTGTGAAACAGAGCTCTAATAAAAGTAGGAGCTGACAGACATGGTTGAACAGAAAGGAAAAAAATGAAGCAGATTCTGCTCCGGCCCGGAGAACAGGCACGCTACTGAATTAGCCGCTGACTGATACAGAAAATGTCTCACCCGCTCACCATTTAACCAAGTATTTGACCGCTGGCTTTCTTGCCTCTGCTAACTCACCCTGCTCCACTGCAAGATGAAACGGCACAGTAGCCTCTTAAAAATACTCAAAACAAACTGGGAAAAAAAACATCTCAGAGACTGCAGTCTGCAGATGAACAAACCCTATATGGTTGGTGAATGGATTCTTGTGCCAATGGTAGTGGCTACGGAAACGCTCTTCTCGCTGCTCAGTAACTTGAGCTCCGCTGCAGCCACAGGCAGTTAGTCGTCAGGAGTAGTCATGTTGACTAACACGTTCGTCTGTGACTCTCTTTCTTTCCTTCTTTCTTTTCTTTCCCATTCCTTTTTTTTCCTCTCTTCTTTTCCTGGCAGACACAGACGCATGCGTCATGACAAGCTTTCAGAATGAAATCATTAACTAAATTGCTTTCTTTTAAAAAACCACGAGTGTGTGACAGGGGTGGTGCGTATCTGTCTCTGGCTGCTGGCCACGGTGCTCTGGTTCCGCGCGCAAGCCGGCTGCAGCCTCTGTTGTGGTTCCCCACCACCGCAGCCTCCTGCTCCATACAGCCGGCACTCAGTTTGGGGGCTCGTCCGGGACCAATATGAAATGATCGGGTAATCTCAACCACACTCCCCTCATCTTCCTCACTCTGCCAAAAGCACAAAGAGGCCCTTTGTGTGTGTGTGTATATATATATATATATATATATATATATATATATATATATATATATATATATATATATATATATATATATATATATATATAATGTGTGTGCATATGGTTGGCGGTGTGTGCTCCAGACTGCCTGTGCACATCACCATTGCTAAATCAATCAAAAGCATATTAGATAAATATACACTTTGAGTCAGGGACTAAAGAAATTTCTAGGAGGGATTATGGGTGATAGGGGGTGAAGCAGGAGACCCTGATTAACACGACTTCTATTTTAGCTACCAAACTCTCTGCAAAAAACACTTAAGGCTTAAGATTTACAGCATTCATCCTCAATACATACAAAATTTAATATGAAGTAGAGTACTTCATGACTTAACCCTTTAAGACTGGCGTTAATAAGTGCTATTTTAGTGGTCTGATCTATACTTTTCTGGTAATAATGTGATTTCTGAATGCGGTTCCTCAGTCTGACTATCTGATTTCTATTCAATTTGTTTCACAAAAATACCACTTTAAGCAACATTCTCAATACACAAATTACACAAATCAATAATAAACGCTTACTGATCTGAACTGCGCCCTGTACATGTTTCATACAGTAATAGGCATCACGGTACCACACAGAAAGCTCCAATTCGGCAGTTGGTGGGGTCATGCATGTGGCATATCTCCTTTAGCAGCAAAGATAAACGTCTTTTTCGTTTTGGAGGCCTGGTACTGGGTTCATTGGGTTCAAGTGGTTAACCCTTAGATGTTACCATTATGGTGATAACAAAAAGACATGGTGTAATTTAATATTGTTACCCATTTTTTACTGCTAAATGGAACAAGAATGGGGATTTTGTTCAAAACGTAAATTTAAACTATGACAATTTGGGTACATAGGTGGAAATAAGATGCTCTTAAGATTTGAAATTGATCATTATTAATGAGCACCCAATTTATAATGGAAAAAAAAATCTCTATTGTAAGTTACATCCCATACGCTTTTGGCACATTCCTGACGTTTGCCCATGCTGTAACAAACACAAATGGTGCAATTCCTTGTGCAGCTATATAATTATTCCGAAAATTATATTACAATCGCAAAATGACACTTTTCACTTGTAAATGGATAAGGGCAAAAGGAAACGTTAAAAAGAAGCAAAAGAAAGAAAGAGTAAAAGAAAGAAAGAGTAAAAATACAATACAATGAACTTCCTCTGGTCGAAATGATACCTTCTTGTTCTCCGGAGGTGAATAATACATTAAAGGGAGCCTATCGAATCTACTCTTTGGTAACATTGTGTCTGTCTAGCTCAGGGAGGCTTAAATAAGCAAAGCAAACAGAGAGAAGGTAAATAGCTTGTGAAGGCCAGACAAATATTTGATAAGCGGATAGGGACTGGGGCAGCACGGGAGCCCTCCCACAAGCACACTTCCCTCCTCTCCTTTTCTCTCCATCCCTCTATCCCATGCTTCGCCTCTCCCTCTCAGCACAAGGCAGCAGATGTGTCTTTCACAGCCTGTGGAGTGTGCAACCAATCTGCAAACAATAGCCAAACACTGACAAAGGTCACCTTTCGCAATATGTGTTATCAGAGAGCTAAAAAACACAGTCACCACGCAGCCAGCCCATGCCCACCACACACTGTTCTCTGTCAGAGGGCACCTTAGCGTGAGCGTATATGTGTGTGTTTTAAACATCCACTACAATGCGGCTCAAGCCCTCTTAATAGGCCAATTACACAAGTTTAAGCTGCTTCTTTGACCTCACATTATGCCGGGAGCTGGTGTAAACAAGTGCAATCCTATTAACCTAATAATATACATGAAGCAGGCCAACAGTAGTCAGGGGTTCAGGCAGCTAAAGCTGCTCACACAGTCTTAACTACCACAAACCAGGCCTGTCACAGCCACAGAAAGTGGCACTGCCCCAGCCTAGGTGTCTTTCACTTAAACACACAGGGTCACAAGTTAAGAGGTATCTGTGCTTGGTTTGGGAGGAACCCGCAGTCTGAATTAAACAATGTTTACATTCATTAAAGATGTCATTAGCTAATTAAATGTTTATTGTAGTAAATTCCAAGACTTTACCATGACTTAATAATGCTGTCGTAAAGTCACGAGCGGCGCTTGCTTTTTTTTTTTTTTTTTCAAACACTCAGTAAAAATTTGATCAGCACTCTTGACGAGCTTATTTCGTTTACTGACTAACTGTTCTCCTTGCCATTCTGGAGTGAAATCAAACTTCGGAATTAATCTTTTATAAAGCCAACTTCTAAGTGTTTCCACTTGAAACCAAGAACTATATTATTCATAAAGGTGCTGCATTTTAAAGGCGACAAACAACGCGTTTTATGCAGCGATATGAAAGTGTAATGCTGACAGATGTTGGCTCAGTTGCGTTCTGGTGTCACCACACCAGCAAATGGAAACAGTTTAAGGGTAAATATTTAAATATTTGCAAGTCATTTAGGCAGATACAATGCACAGTGTGTGAGGTTGCGTGAGTCAGAAAACTAAAGATGTGTTAAGTAAACAAGATGCAATCTGCTGTACTATATATATTCATACATTCGGGGGTTCCTTTTCGTGAGCTAGTGCATGTGTGCGTGTGTGTGTGTCTGTTCGCATCATGCATTTAAGGAGTTCTAACTCTTTTCTAATGTAAGGGTCTCCCCAGGGAGTCAAGATTCCCCCAGTGTGTAAATGCATGAATGTGTGCATGAGAAATAGCAGTGCGTGTGTGTACGAAGGTCTTTGGGTGTTTCTGAAGTTCCTGTGCACACATCAGCGGCTGGGCAGTCCAGGAACAGGGCAGTGGACTATAAATGGCTGCTCCATGCTTGTTGCTAAAAATACATAGGGCTTCTCTCTAAATAAATCCGGAATTAAACACACCAGGAGATCCTAAAACTGATTCAAAGAGTTCAACTGCATAAAAAAAGCTTGTAGTTCACCTCCAAATAAATAGGCCTAATTATGCCCTCTTTTTAATGAATACGTGCAGTTGCTTTGTGTTCTTTAAGCATACACAATATTTACAATAGCATACTGTTTATCACGGTAATGAGAACATTATTATATCACACACCTATTATGGCCATAAATTAAAATGAGCTCTACTTTTAAACTTTCAAAGCAAAACTCACAAAAGAGCATCCAGTATGCAACAAAGTAAATGCACTTGAACAAAAACAAGAGCAATATCAGTAAAGTTGCTGAGTGACAGCCCAGGTAATCCAATACGCGCACTTTGTAGGACCCTTTGCTCTGAGAGGGGGCCTTATTAAGGGAGATCATTGCTTTAATCATTTTCACAACTGCCTCTCTTTTTCTGTCTGGCTCCCTTGGTAATCATGTCTGTCACATTATGAGCTTAAGAGTCAAGTGCAGGGTGTGATTGTGTGTGTGTGTGTACACAGGCTCTTTAAAGCCCCTGGTCTCTTTAACTATATGGAACGTGAACAGGAGGGGTATGGCATATGTGTGTGTGTGCATGCGTGCAGGGTTGATGAGCTCAGAAGGGTAAGAAGTGCAGCGATTACACACCAGACCTCTGGGCTTAGCGCTTAAGCATAGAGTGTGCAGTTCCAGGCCAGTCACATTAAGTTTTGTTGTCAAAATTTCCTATTACATTCTTCTTTTTCTTTTTCTTTCTCTGTTCCAAAAGCTCTCCCTCTCTCGTACGTCACAACACAGACCCTGTGAGGATGGTGGTCACGAGCGTTGGGGGAAAATACCTCATGTTGAGTAATCCATAAACACCCAGCAACTCTGCCAGCACACAGAGCTTCCACTAACTGCTCAGAATGCACTGGTCAGTGTGGGCAGCGCCTTCAAAAAACACTCCAGCGAAAACCTTGGCCAGAGACTGAAAGTGGCAGCTGTAGTGGGGCCTGCCCTCACACACACACACACACACAAACAGAGAGCGAAACAAGGCCAATCATAATGGGACTGTGCGAGTCTTAATTGAGTTTCCCCCCTTTTGAGCGCGCCATTATCTCAGGCTAATGACGTCCACTGGCCCCTCTCTCTCTTTACTTGAGTGGGTCTCGAGCGAGCCACTCGTTTTTCTACAGTCAGAGTTAATGCACTATGAACAGCTACACCCACAGTCATCAGTGATCTGCATATTCAATAACTTCCGTAATTACAAACGCAATTCATCAGATCCCATCTGATTGCGGAGAGGAAGAGAGTCAATGTGACAGAGAGAGAGAGAGGGAGAGAGAGAGAGAAAGAGTCTGATTCCTGGAGGACACGAGTCTAATCACAAAACTAACATGATAATTGAAATCTTAATTGAAAGGCATGTGCGGCTGTGGCAAGACAGAGGGCGGAAGCACTTTTGGTTTCACAGCATGCAAGACTGCAAGTGGAAACAAGAGTGAGAGAGAGTGAGAGAGAGAGAGAGACCCATGAAAGATGCTGATGTATGGACGATAAGAAGAAAACAGAAACAGATTAAAAAAACAACTGGAAGCCATGAGTCAGTCGTTGCCCAGCAGAGCTATATTTTAGGGCATTCTACCACAGTTCTGAGGAAGTTCAACAGAAACACCTGTCTGGCTGGTTCTTGAGTGTACCCCTTTTTTTAGACCAATGCATGCAGGGTAGACTTTGCAGTTGGGTTTTCTACTTCTTCTCCTTCTGAAATAATAGGTTCTGGAGAGTATTTAACAGCACAGCCTTGCTTAGGAATAAGAATCTGGTCTTTTTTTAGAAATTCATTCACACAATGACTTATTTGACCACACTGACCCTTAGTTACATTGACTTGATCCTTGTAACAGAGGCTGCTGGGTGAATGGTCGATACTGACTTAATAGCAGTTGTTTTCTTTTGTTATTTTCTCCAAGTACTGATTTTTCACACAGTATATAGATGTGAGAAGTCCTCAGCTAACCTCTGTGACGCATTTGTGCTATTTATAGTGTGTTTTTATGAGAAGTTCAGCTACAAATTAAGGAAAATATGAGAGGTTAAATTTTATGATAAAAAATTTTGATTCAGTGTAAAAAAAGGTCCTTTGTGGGGCTTTCCAAGCACCTGCGTGTACCCTCCGCCACAGAGGCCTGCTATTATGTTTGCTTAACTATGAACTCTCTTCTCCTCTATCAAATTATAGCTAATCTTATCAAAAACTCCATCTAAATCTGCAGCTGAGGTCGGAATTTGCCAGGTTTTTGAGGACAGTGGCCTGATGTCCCGGAAAAGTCTGTCCCTGACAACATACACGGCAGCGGCGTGTCCGATGGCCCAAAGATTAACTCGAAGATAAAGCTGACGATGAAGATGGATCACTCATCTCTCTCCCACTCCCCTCCCTGCCAGCTCCATGTAGAGCGGCCTGCTTTACAATGCCTCCCATCTGCTGGATCTCATACTTAGCGATAATTAGTGATGCCAAATTCATTAACCCGAGCTGCCGTTACAGTGGCCCGCACCATAAATTAGCTTAATGTGAACAGACATATTCCAGTTGTAATAGGGGATATAAAAGGTGAGGAGAGCCACGCGGAAGCCGAGACTGTACATCACGAACATATTGCCCATGACAATGAACGATAATGGCTCCTGGTCTGTTTGCATGTGAACAATGTTTTCTTAAAAGCACTTGTGGATTTGAAAGAAATAAGCATGAGATTACAAACTAAACCTGTTCAAAAACAAACACTTAGTAAAGACTTTGGGAAATCAGCCTGTCGCCTCTTGACTTTTCGCTTTTCGGTTTGAGTTAACCCTCATTATAAGTGACCCTCGGTTTGTTGTTTTATCAAACATGATATGATTACATTCATATTGTGCCAGATAAAATGCTAAACTAACACAAAATGCCAGACACTGGAATAATATTGTTTGTGGCTCTGTACCTGTTTGTGTTGGATGGCACAGACAAAAGGAAGGAGTTTGGGTATGTATACGGGGGGGCTGGGGGGGCATCACTCCTGATTATTGTGTCGGAGCAGAAGGTGCCCCCCTCACTACCCCCAGTCTCTTTCCATCCTCATTCCCAGTTCAGGGAGCAGGGATGGAAAAGACTGGAGCCTGTCCATACAACATCTGACAGCTCCTTCTAATTGGAGGAGTTATTTTTCCTCCAGATCTCTGGCATAAATCTAGTTTGTGTTTATTTAGAGTCAGTTAAGAACAAGTAGGTTTTGGCCATCCAGTGGATATTTTTTTTCTTACACACTGAACTGCATCACCACCCCCCACCTTTTTCACTGTCTCACTTTTTCCCCCTCTTTCTCTTTATCCCTCTCTCCTGTGAGTGTGAACAGGAGCCTAGCTGCAGGTTTCAAGTCAGTGTGACAGTACTGGACAAATGGTAGGCCCAAAACAAACTGCTATTGTAAAAGAAGACGTTGACCTCTGCTGTCCTTGGATTATGCCGTGACCTCTTCATCTCCCTCTATCCCCCGGCGCCCTTGCCTAACAACTACCAGCAAAGAGCCTATTAGGCCAGGATTCCACTTTGTTGTCAAAAAAGGTCTTGTCCTTTCAGCTCGCTCCCTCTCATTCGCCACTGCTCTCCTATTTTTTTCAAGCCAAGGTGGTGGACGAACACAAGTCCATTGTTCCCCTCACAGATGGAAGTTGGAGTTACTACGGCAACAGCGCTAATCCCCCTTTTTACCACCTTTCTTTATATTATTGGCTCATCAAGTGCCTACCTTTTAACTCAGGAGGTGGATGGAGCCAGTGGTGAAGCTCCCTCCTTCTAATTAGCTATGATTCGCAGACAACATGATGAGCTAATCGAAAATTTGCAAAATAATGACGTACCGGGAGCAAGTATTCCTTCTCCTGAGGCCCTGCTCGAAGAAAAACAAGAATGAGGCCATTATTGAGCAGCGGACATTAGATTGCTGCTCTGCCACCACAACAGAGAGGGTAATTGTTCCAGTGTTGTCCACACAATCAACAACCTATTGTTGACGACTTGAAAAATAAAGGGACGGAGAATGGGTGCCATGATGATTGGTCTGCTCCGCCATGCGGGGCCCGAACTGAATTGTCTGACAGAGAAGGTCCTTGATAGACTGCTGCTTCTCTCAAAAGGGGTGTGGATGAAGACAACTGTCTGGCTTTTTGAAGGGGGAAAAATGTCCCTTTCTCTTTTTTGTTCTAGGCCCCCTCTCTCCCTCTCGCCGCTCAAATAACCCCCGATCCGCATTAGCCCACCACCATTCACGGCCTGAATGGGCTAGAGGCGTGTAGTCCCATCTTTAGGGCAGGAGGATGATGTGGGCCCTGAGACAGAGCCAAGAGGATCTTGGCTGGTAGCCTTTAAACTGATCTAGGATCAGGGCTTTTCATGGCTAAACTGGCCTGGGTCACACTATGCAAAAAAGTCAAAACTGTTCTCCAAACAGCTTTTACAGTGTGGGGTCCTTAATGAGGACAAGATTATCTTAAAATAATCTAAGCATTCACACCTTTAACTTTTTTTCCTTTAACTTCTCAGGAGAGGAAAAAGCCAATGACATGAGTGACGGCAATTAAAAAAACTAACCATAGAGAATAATATAATTTAATCATGAGCATGCATGACTAACGAGCGGGAGTCCAGAAGTGCTGGAGTCCGATTAAATCACAACACATAAAAAACTTAAGAGACTGTAAGCTTTCAAATCTGGGTCGTTAATCGTACCAGCATGAAGGCTGAATGAAAACTGAGATCAGTGATGTGAACGTGGTTAATGATTTAAATCAGCGGCTTCATATGCATCTTCATGTAATTGCTGGTCTGTGAACAGAAGTTTTTTTTTCCTTTTTCTTTTAAATATGCTTCTTTGTGAGGCTAAGCCAGGCCAGGAGGGGAAAAAGAATGCTAAGTGGGCCCCCTTCGCCTAGACAACCTTCAGTGGGCTTCATTTATCTTCATCTTGTTAGACTAAATTAATTAACAATCTCGCTGTTACACACTTTCTCCTTTCATTACATCAAATAATGGCAGGGATGGAGGAGGAGGTCCTCTCCTCTGGGATTAGGACTGCGCCTGCTAGAGACATCTCTCTCTCTCTCTCTTTTTTTCTCAGACACATGCTCACGCAGATTCTTTCTCTTGCAAATGCACATATGCACAAAAAGTAGTGATCATTTAATTTTTAACACATTTATCTACGTGAAATACACAGAAGGCTTTATTTGCAAGAAGTAGCTCCTGAGAAGTAGTTCACCCAAAGAGAAAAAGAAAACCTAGCTTTGCTGTTAGAAGTAACTACTGCATGAGTCTCAGGGGTTCAAAACAAATGAAACATTTCTTTACTTTAGAAAGACAGTACAGAGAGAAAAGTAGTTATATAATTTATATTTATGCGCAGATGAAATTTGCTTTTACTGCAGAATTTGCTCTTTTGCTTTTGCACCTCAACATGATTTTTTTTTCAAGAAAGCAAAAAAGATGACATAAGCATAAGCATTTAAAACCTAAGTACTAACAACTGTGTTGACAAAGTATGACTTACAGATAGTATTAAAAACTAGAGGTTAACTAAATGAATATGAAATAACCTGGTTTAAATAATCCCATAGTAGATTGCAATGGAGCACATACTTAAGGCTTATTACACACAAACTTAGCTTCATAAAACCAGGCACAGTAAACACCATCCTGCATACTCCTTGACACTTGTTCTTACCAAACTACTGCCCCCTCTGACTGAGCAAAAAGGAGTCGAAGCGTGGCTTTAATCTCTCTCTCTCTGTTTGTTGAGGCCCCTTTTCGTCCAATCCGCTCCTGCGTGTAATATCTTTATACTGCCGCTTCTCATTTAATTAAAACAGACACTGACAGAAGGATGCGGATTAAGGAGCTGTAATGATGCATTTACTCCAAATTAATCACACTTGTTCTTCTTCGAGTAATGACTTTGGTGAAAAAAAGAACAAAGGAAGGCTGTCTGCTGATGGCGGGGTGGGGGGGGGCGGATCGGTGTCTTAGTACACGTCTGGCTGCATGTGCTTGAAGGGTGTGGAAGGATCGGTTATACATCAACGAGGTGACACTGCCCTCACCCCCCTACAAAAGCTAGTCACCCTTTCAACTCCTTTGGCCTTCAACAGGTGGCCTGAGTCAAAGACAATCCCCCGCATTCTGCAGCTTTAGAGAAAGAGGTTGGACAGATAAAGGCGTCGTGCTTACTATAATCCTAAACTCCAGCAGTGATCTGACTGCCAAATGCTGACACGGGCCAAATGTTACGAAGCACTTTGGACTTAACATAGAACTTAAGAGTTTATACACGATGGTTACATCAAATGCCATGGTTTCTCAAACACGCAACCTCTGAACTCTCAATTATTCTGCATGCAACTCCTATCTAAATGAATACAATCAAAACATGGCAATAAAAAATATTTCATATAAAAAACATTCATACTTGGGTTCATACTTGGGCCTGTACATTTAAACTGAGATTATATGATGTGATACTTGTTGGACATGCACAAGAAAGACCCCCAGGCTTATGACCTAGGCCCACCCTAGGACAAAAGCTGTTGGCTTCTTGTGGCTGTGCCAAAGGGATCAGAGTGAGCGTCACCTGTGAAACTCTCTCGGGGTAAGTGGGTCAAGCCACACCAGTAGTCTTTAAAAGGGCCATAAAGCAGACACTTTCACTTCTCCAAACGACAAACTCTTCACTGCTGCGCTGCCTGCTATTGAGACTAATCACCTCTCAGTATGCTGGTGTATAGAGAATTAGCACAGGCTGAAATAAAAGGCGAGTCAAGAACGATAACTAAGACACAATAAAAATGGCAACACTGAAAGGAAGCTGAACATAGAATTTGTTACAAGAACGCGCCTGGCTATTCTTTATGAAAAAAATCTGTCATTACCTAAAAAGAAACTATTTTCTTAAGATACAGGGATCAATTGCCTTTCAGATGCAAAAAAAAGTCCTCAAAAATCAAGTCGCATTCATAGCAGCATAATGTTTTTACATTTGTCTGGATTCCAGTAGATTGAGAAGAGAGCAGAGAAAAAAAATGCTGTTAATTTAATCAAATAAATGACCTTTTGAAAAAGAAATCAAAGAGGATTCATTAGCTTTAGTAAAGTTTGGCTGACAACAGCTTTGAAAGGCAGATGCTGCTACTGCTTTTAATGAGAGATCGCTAATTAGGGTTGCTACTAGCAATTCAAGACCGGGGAAGGTGCTCGGCACAAACAGCCCAATGGCTAACACACTCGCTGTTATTTACTTCCTCTGTGTAATGACAAGCACAAATTCTTAATTAGAATCACAGGAAGGTGGTGGGGTGGAAGAGGAGGGGGCAGCAACCTAACGGGGTTTGACTTTGTGGTTATAGCATAAACATACAACAGGAAATGGTAAAAGTCACAGATTGAGTCCCACCCCAGCTGACCTGGCCTATCAGTGAGGGGTGAGTGGAAAAGGGATGAGGGGATGGGAACTGAGGGGCGGGGTAGTGGGACAGACACGTGCATGCAGTATGTGGAGTGAAACATGTCTTTTACTCTGTGACCGAAGTAAGGGGTGGTACACACTGTGAGAAAAGGGGCATGCTTTCAGTTCGACTGGCTCTGAAGCCGCACCGTGAGCATGCCAGGGGTGGGGGGGCACAAAGAGAGACTAAACTAACACTTACATGAGCATGGACTTACACACACAACAGTATGCGCGCGCGCACACACACACACACACACACACACACACACACACACACACACACACACACGCATACAAACACTAGTCTGCTTGATAGCTAATGCTAGGTGTTATGATCCTGGAGCTGTGAAAGGACAGATGAGTTTTTGCCCCAGTACCCCTGCGGCAACAACATGAGAAACTAAAGCAACTAACCTCAGTAAAAAGCTGCTACGCAGAAAGCCCTCCATGTTCAGCATTTGGGTTCTGTGGCAGGAGAAATACACAGAGAGCCATTGTAACTCAGCAAAGCTTAGCAACTTAAGCATAGCAACTTGGCACACAACAATAAAAAGGGAAGGGAAAATACAGAAAAACATTGAACACGTCCTACGTGAAAAAAGAACTTCCAAGAGGAACATTTCTCATCCTCCAAAACCAAATCGAATAACAAAGGCCCTGGTCATCTCCAACAGTCCACTCCGTGTCTTTCGGCAGAGAAGCAGCCATTTGTCATTAACATACATGCCTTGCCCGCCTCAAGCTGATGATATGTTATCATATGGCTGAGCTCCTCCCTGTGTTCTCCTAAGAGAAGCGCGTGGTGGTCCAGCTGCCGTCCATGTGTGACGGTGCCTCGGCAGCTTCTGGAAGCGCAACCACAGGGGCCCACACTTTGCCATTGCCGAGCCAATACCAGGCCCGCAGACGGGCTATGTAGGGTTTTTTCAGGGGGGGAGGAGGATGTGGTCATGATGTCACCACGCACCACAGAAGTCGCTCGGTTGCTCAGAACCCTCATACTGCAAATGTGGGAGCACGTGTACAAAAATTGAACCCAGGCGTTTTCCATTAGCCCCTTTTATTGGGCTTTAGATATAAACATACACTATGCCTACACCGGTAACATTAAACCACGCCCTTGTTTCTGGACTCATTGTCCTTTTTTATCAGCAACGATTACTGCTGTTGTCTTTTTTTAATAATCAGGCCCACCACGGAGCAGGTATTATTTGGATGGTGGATCATTCCCAGCACTGCAGCAACACTGACATGGTGGCGGTGTGTTAGTACACTCCTACTTGGTCCACCTTAAGGCTGTAAAGCAGAGACCTTTGTAGTTTGATAGGTTGCAAGAGCCCAGAGGATGCTGTAGGCTGTATAGTTTTGGTTAGCGGGTCAAATGAGTCCAAAAGTGACACTGGGGTGTCCAGCAGTGCTGCTGTGTCTAATCCTAAACCAGCACAACACACACTAACACATCACCCCCACCATGTCAGTGTCACTGCAGTGCTGAGAATGCCTGTTTTGTGGTGGTCCTGGAAAGGTAGAGACCACTGACAAACGGGGAAAACGAGGGTAACTAATTATGAAGAGCAACAGGTAGTTTCAACGTTATGGCTGGTGAGTCTCTGTAACACTCCACAGAGAGAATATAAAGCAATAAGCCAATCCTAATGTAACTTAAAAAACACTTTTAATTGGGGCCTAATGTGTAATTCAAATTTTAAATCTAAATTCAAATCTCAGCACTCTCTCATACATTAATCTATTAATTAAAACAAACGTTAATAACTTTACAAATCTCAACATTACTCTTTACCCACCAGCTCACATCCAAAAAGCTGTTTTGCCTTTAAATGCAATGCTGGAGAAGGCAAACTCATCAAGTGCTGAAACTAATTAGCAATTTCTCTCGTGTTGTTACACCCCATTCCCTCACCCCGATCCTCACCATAAATAAGACACATCAGAGCAAAAAGACACCCAGTGCTGTGCATCCTTAAACGCATTAGCTTGCAATGGCATGGGCACAACCTGCCTCCCGTTCTTCTCTCCTCTTCTCTCTTTCTCTGTCTGTCAGTTTGCTTCTCTCTCTCTCTTTCTCTCTCTGTCTCACTCCCTCTCCCTCTCGGGCTATGTGGAGAGAGACAAAGCCCTGTGAGAGAATGGAAAGAGTGAGAGCAGAGAACCCCAAGGACACGCCGCCTTTCGGGCCAGCCTGCACTTAGCGAGCCGGGAAACCTGCAAGGCCCGCTGGGCGAAGCCCGAGACTTTTCTCACAATCAGGTGTCTGAGGAGGAGAAAGATCAGGAGGAGAGAATGGGCCATGGAGGGGAGGGGTGTCAGGCCACACGCTTTCTGAGCCCATACTTCCCACTGCTGCCACAGCAGTGACAACGCGAGAAAACAACAGTCAAAACGCTACCGAGCCAATCAAGCGTGTCTCCTCACTGCTTGGAGGGAGTGTTAAAAAAAACACACACACACACACACGCACATCTCACACACTCACTCTCCCTCACCCTCTCTCCTTTTGTTAGCGGGGCAGCCTGAAGACAGCGAAAACACACATAAGCTGACAGCGGCCGCCTATTTCCGATAGCGCCCGGTGAAGAGAGACGGGAGACTCGGGTTAAGTGCAGTCTGAAAGAGACGTGTGGTTTGTGCTTTAGAATATTTCACAGGAAATGAACAGTAATGTGCGTTCACACACTTGGGCATTTGGAATTATGTGCAGTGTGTCCATATTCAAACACGGCTGAATGTATAGAAGCTTTTATGACAACCAGCTATTACAGGTATCTAGTGCTGTGGCACTTTTGATGATGTGATTGGCCAGCTTCGCTGAAGACAGTTATGATCTGTAATGTCTTGTCTCGTTGTCTATAGAATGAATACAGGGCTCTCCCCACACCAGACATATAGAACAACTACCCTGAGCTGCTGAGCATCACATTTAGGAGTGTGTGTACGGTTCACTTAATAAAAGAGACCCTGTTATTGCCCCTGAGTCTTCTCTCTCGTTTCATGTCTCTTTTCTCTCCTTACCTCTCTCTCTCTCTCTGTCTCTCTCTGCCTGCTATGTTCCCTCAGCTTTCTGCCTGCTGCCGAAAGCCCCATTGTGGTAATGGAGACAACTAAGCGCGCTGTGCATGGGGAGTTAGGTGCGGTTTGGACACCAAGTTGAGGAAAATGTGACTGAGCCACATTGTATTTGCTCTTCTCCCAACATGTAAGGAAAAAAAGCTGGAGAGGGAGAGAGAGTGGGTAAAGCAGCAAGTCTTAAATTTAGAACAGGCCTCGTTTCAAGGGCAATGGTTTGCTGAATGAGAAAAGAGAGGAGGATCCACATCAGTGCTAAAAGACGAGCTCCGCGATCCTTCTTTTTTTTTTTCCTCCCGCTCCGACAAGGCGCCGGGAACCTGCCAAGATCTGCCCGTGTCCAAGCGCCGAGACTCTTGCCATCTGTAACAAATGTGGTCCATTAAAGTAGTACCATATGGACAACAAGCCCTTGCTATTAACACGGCTTCTGCATGGACTCCCCCGCCCACCCCCTCAACACACACACTCTAATGTGGCAAACATTTTTAAACTTTTGGTCAAATTGACTGATCGAATTAATGCAGTTTAATGCAGTGCAGGACAGTGGGTGTGTGGGCTCTGGTGCTGAGGGAGCGATGCCGGCGGTTCTGTCATTAGAAGCGATGACTCGTTTTCCGAGGCAAGAGGCAGCCCACGCTGAAGGCCTGCAGTTTCTATTCTTCAGTCAGCACATGGTGGATGTTATGGGCCACCAACGCTCTATGCAGAGTGGGCTGCAGAACGCTAAAACCACCATGCCCTGTTGCTCTCATCCAGCTTTAAAATTGAGGTCAAGTTTGGGAAATAAGTTTGGAAGCTTTCAGATGACATTTACAAATATGTCAGCAAAAATGCGTGCATCAGTTCTGCCACACAGATAACAGCTGATTCCTTCGGCAGACATCATTATGGCTCTGTCTGAACCAACTAAGCCACCATGGAGACGACACTTCTCTAAGAAAGGGAAACGAAAAGAAAGTGTTGATAGGACCCCACCCCTGGAATATAAAGCCCTGCGCTTCTTGGCATGTGATGCTTGGTCTTCTGTTCTCATCCTTAAAGACACACAGACACACATGGTGTGCGACACACCAAATCAATTAGACCTTTGTGGCATTCCCCCAGCACAGAGGTTTACACCATTCCTGTTTGTTTGCTTTCTCCCCAGTCACCAGCCCCATAGACACTGTTCATAATTAGAGAGGAGGCAGGGAGGGGGCATTTCATAACCACCCTCTGACATCTGCATATTTCGAATGCCATGTTTTCATTTTAACAGGTAATAGCAAAACCCACACAAACAAAAGTAAGTGCCTTTCCTCTCTTAACTAACTGTCTCTCCGCTAATAAACAGGTAATGTGCGAAATAAAAATGTGGCAGATAGACGCTTCTGTGTCCTCATGCCTGGCAAATGAAGGGAAATGCAGAGATAAAATGTGGTAATAATAAAGTCCACCTCATTATGTGATCGCCGAAGCTAACTGGCCGGCAACTGGCTGTTCTTTGAGCAAAAAGAGCAATGAGGTGAACACCAATGGGAAAGGTTCAACTGAGGTTGTCATGGGCAGTTTAGACTTGTGACACAATTGCATGTCCGACGGCCTTAATCACATCAGTTTTGGTCACTAAAAAATCTTCTGCATTAAAAGCAGACAGATTAAGCACATCTTCTTTAGATATGATATTAAGGTCTCCTTTGTTTCACTGTGATTTGATTTATTTTGGAACATAAACCTGGTGCAACTGCTTCACTTGGAAATTATGACATGTAGGAATAACTGTGTGTGCTTTCTTTACAGACAATTAATTAATCAATGATTCCGAGAGAGGAAGCTTCATGTAGAGAGACTGATGGGTCTCACGAAAGCAGATAATCAGCCCTTATAAAAGCAGATACAGCAGATACTTATGACTTCAGTCACTAAGCAGATTTACTCAAATTTGGATCCAGACCCAAACTGAGCATATGGAAGGCAGAAATATCATAAGAAACATCTCTCTGACTGAAAAAAATGAACCTATCCTCCTCAGGCTGACATCAGAAAATGGGAGTACATGACGAAATGACTATTTGAAATTACCTTTAGCATTAGAAAAGGATCATTTTGCTCCACATAGTGTAAATAAAACAAATTTAGAATATTGGCACTAATAAAAAAAGGAGGACTTGTAAGCAATAATTTGTCAGGTGTGATCCCACACAAGGTTAAAAGTGTGAATCTCTTCACTGTAGCACCTGAACGTTAGCACATGCAGTATTACCATGAGACGGATGTGGGGAAGTTATTTCCATCCTCTCACTCTAGGCAATCCCTCTTCTGGTGCACAGGAACCACACAAATAACCTGTCCCGGGCTACGTATACAAGCGGGACCAAAAAGCAAGCCTTGCTGTCCTGAGACCAGTAGAAAGTGAATTCCTTTAGTGCAGCTAAAGTGGTGTATTTAAAAGTGACTGATGACAGTCTAATTAAATTAGCATTTCAGCTCCTCGCAGCTGAGCATGGGGAGGTGTGAAAGGGTTTTGACAGTGCTGGGATCTTATGGGAAGAAAAAAAAATCCTTCCATCCACTAAATCTCACTCGTGCCCCCCCCCCTCCACTTACGCATACTCTCCCACTCACGTGGCATCACATGGAACAGAAATACGAAAGCAGCGAGCATCACAGAAGAGTAGTAGCATCCCTCCTCCGGCCCCCCACTCGCGCCGAAGCAGACACAAATATAAACAATTTCACCCCAAAACTAACAACACCTTGACTAATATGGCTTGTGTCCCATTTCTCGTCTCACCTACGCCTCCGCCCCCCCCCTGCCCTATTCTACCCCACCCCAAAGACAGCACTGCCACATGAGTAGTGAATTAATTTGCGTGAAGCACATCGACATTAGGAAGGTGTCTTGAAAGGTGTCTGCTCATGTCTCAAATTAAACGCACTGCTGGTCAGCATTAGCACCTAGGCACCACAGCATGCTTTCCTCAGACACACGGAAGGCAAGAGAGGAAGCGAGAGGAAAAAAAGGGAAAGAGAGGCAGAGAGAGAGAGAAAGAAAGAGACTGGATTCGCCTGTTCACACTGGAATAATTAGAACATGTCAGGAAGAATTAATTTCCTCATTTTTCAAAAGGATACACAGAAATTACCATGTTATTATATGACAGGGTCCCCGGGAGAATTGTATTAAATTTGATTTCCAGCGCAGCCCACACAACAAATTAAAGTCATAAATAAGATGGAAAGAAGCGGGGCACGGAGCATATGTTTATGGCAATGAGTGAAGCCAGGGGACCAGAAACAACTATCTTCATTTCATTTTATTTAAATCAGCCCGACACCGTGTGTCTGAATGACAGCGCTTGCTAATGGGACTCGGATTAGGGGCTCCTTGATATTAGCCCAGAAATACAGCCACTTAGCGGGTTAGGCACCGCACACCTTCCTTGCAACCCGAGCAGCTGAGCTTCTCTCGTCTGTAAAAGACACATTACTGTGGGCTCCCTGAATTACAAGCCCGTCCTCTAAAAAAGAAACAAGAAAACGCTTGCTTGCTTACTTGCTTGCTTGCGTTCATGCAAAAATCAATTAAGACTTGAAGGCAGTTTTTCCTTTCACAGACTCCTTGGTGGATATTTTCATCCCTGCGCCCTCAAGTTTAATTTGAAGTCTGGGCAGGCTGAGGGAGCACGAATAAAGTTAAGATGTAACAATGTTAGACCATGTCTAAGTCAAACATTCGCAATTCATTTGACGCGTCCACGCACTAGCATGATTTGAAAGCTGAATTATGTGAGGCGCATTATGTCGTTTGAAAAAGGCCACTTGTAAGCAGCTGGCTGATAGATTATCATGGTCACGACATGGGAAAAAAAGGCATTCAACTGTTTTTTTTCTCCCCTAGTTAAGTCTCTTTTGAAATACAACTTTTGGCAGAATGATTTTCAGTTCGGCAGCCATTTCATTTGACTTAACAGAAGAACAAACCCAGGTTATGATAAAAACATACAGGAATAAGACAAAAAGTACTGCTCACACTTACTTACGATTAAAAACCACAGACGCCCCAGAGTTCTGTCATATTCTATCTAATGGCCAAATGGACTATTCTCATCTTACATTTCACTAGAGCCAGGATCTATGTAACAAAGCACCCTGAACTCTCCAAATCCCCATAATGTAATGGAAGCATGAAATCAGATGTGTCAATGGCACAGATCCAAGACTCAACTGATCCAGCTTTGGAATCACAAAATGAACTGGGGTGTGACTGTAAATAGTGTTCTGGGTATTTGATACAGCGTTTCTGGCGCAATAAAAGAGAATGCTTTTTGTTGTTGTTCGTAAGAATTTTTGAAAATTCTAAATGACTGAAGTTGCAATTTACCCAATGGAAGTTGTGAACTGCCAGACAAAATGTATGCTGTGATAACGTTTTTTTTACAGAGGGCATTATGTCATTATGTTTGGGAAATGAATGTCTATGTCTTAGTCAAGGTTATCTGGGCTGTGTTTATAGCCGCAGAAAAAAATCCTTTGATAAACGTATGCTTTGTCTCTACAAAATCCCTTGTAAATGGAGGCTTTTTTTATATGGTATGTGCTATTCATGACTCTGTGTCTGTGCTTGAAGCACACATCATGTGGATGCTGAAACATTGAAAGTAACAAAAAACAATTAACAGGTTTTGTCTGGTTTTCTCTCATTGAGAAAGGCACTTTTCCAAGGTTAGCCTTATTCAACCAGTATTCACAATCTCTACTGTAAAGCCAGCAAAAGCATTCAGACAGTATAATGGATACGAGAACAATAACTCCGGATTACTGTGCCATGCCACCTTCATCTTAGATCCCCCAAAAGGGGTTTCAAGGCCCCAAGACTTCTGCTCTCTTTGTTAGGAAGGATAGGAAGGGGGACTCTGTAAGTCTTTGATTAGGCTTGTTAGCTTGTTACAATCAAGCCTTGTCAAAGAGAGAAAGGAAGAACAAAAGAAAGAAGGAAAGAAAGACGGAAAGAGAAAGACTTCTTAAAACTCTTTGGGAATGGACGTCATTAGAGCCAAGCACTCCCCTGAGCCCCACAAACTTTAAATAATTTGTGAATCAATTAACTCACGACTCTCAACATAACAGGGATTTCACACCCTGGGGTTGGGGCACATAATCAGCTCTGGAGGATTCATTGCATTTTGGGAGAAAAGTTCATGGTTGAAATCATTAATTCATTTTACAGGACTTTTAGTTATGCATTACTCTCCCCAGCTGTGGAAGCCTGGAGATTAATGACATGTTCCTCAGGCCGGCTGTGGCTGCGTAAAGCTAATAGGTGAAACGGCTTTCTCCTCGGGTACCGTCTGTACCTTGAAAGGAAGGAAGACAGCCAAGTCTGTATTAGGTTTTACTCTTTGGAGAATTAGATAAAGCACATCAAGCCATCAAAAGAGCCATATATCGAATAAACCTTGGCAGAGGCCATGGCCTGAGCTATGACAGCCCGGTGCTTGGATGTTGGGCTCGCTAAAGGGTGACTCAGAACAGTGGGAAATGTCAAGTGCCAGATGATCGATGATTCTCCAACACACTAATCTGGTCTTTTTCGACTAAACCAGCCGAAAGCGGCAAAAATGTACTGGGTATATTTCATGCAGGACAAGGATCAGCAGAGACCTTGCACCAAGGTAACAATGTCTGAGCCTTGAAAGACTTATAGAAGCTCAGCCATCTGATGCTACTGTTGGCTTATATCAGTAGAAACCTTATGAGCACTAATAGGAAAACTCATGGATTCTCTGTCCTAAATACTTCAGTAAGGATCCCGACCATTTCAGAGGCCTTAAAGGAGTCCCTTTCATTACTATAATTACATTTCCAACAATTAAATTGTATTCTAAATTCACAGTGATGAAATTCTTTTGTACCGTTGGGCCTAGTAGCGTGGGGGGGGCTTGTGGTTGATGAAATTAAAATGCTGACCCCTATCGAACATCAACTCTGACAATAATCAAGGTGAGGGTCAGTGAAGAACTGTATCTGGGGACGCGGAGATAATGGATGAGAAAATAACCACCCAAAGGTTATTCATTTTCATTAGGGCTCCGGCAGAGCTGTTTATTTAATGTTTTTTTTTTTTCTTGGGGAAAATCATTCCTGGAGACCCCAGCTCCACAGAGGCATCAGCGCAGAGACACGCTAAATGCAAAATGACGGAAGACTCCGGCAGCTTTATTAGATGAATGGCACGCAATGACAAAGAGTGGATTTTGCCTATTCAGGCGGGTGCCAGCGCCCGCATCCTCAGGTGTTTCCAAATGAGTTCACACAGGAGTGATTAAACGAAGGGCACAAACAAGCCACACGTTTGCCCAAATTACTTACCGCCTCGTTTTGTGATTAATTAAACATGCAGATTAAAGTTGCAAAGGAATTTAGATTAATGAGCGTGCAAGGCCTCGTTGATAGTAGCATGTGGGGAATCCAGCGGGTGCTTCCAAGCCGTCCAAAATAAGGGAGACAAGAATCTACATTGAGTCCAGTCCACTAGGGCCTTGTGTGGAGTACAGCTCTCTAATGCAAACTGGCAGCTTTTAAATAATGTTTTCCCTCTCTGGAATTCATTGTGAATTAATACGCTTTCAATGAAGTCCAAGTTGTATAGTGCTACTTTTCCTTGCTTTTGGAGTGACGCTGCCTAAAGTAAAGCCAAAGCTGGACAAAGGTGTTTGATCTGGCCCACCAGAAAGTTGCCTAACCCCCTATCCCACAGCTAATAGGAGAACAAATTGTGTACAACGTCTAATTTATGGTTCTTATCTTTCGTTCAATATGTTCTTTTCTAATATTTTTTTGTAATAGAACATGTAGTATAGCGTTATAAAAATAAAATACGAATGACTGATGAAATATGGTATTTAAGGCTGTAGTACTTTTGGGAAACCTGGCAAAGCCCACGTCTTGGTTTTTATTTCTAATTGAAATAAGGAAAAAAAAAGCTTGCTCCAACCCTATACATTCTCTCTCTCTCTCTCTCTCTCTCTCTCTCTCTCTTTCACCCACACGTAACCACACACACACAAAGCCTATATGAAGTACAGTACAAGGCTTACACTGTTGCCCGGCCGCTGGACACAGGCCAGGGCATAGCGCCGATGTTTGCTGTTCTAAGTCAGTGGCTCTTTCACCTTTATTCAGCCCAACAATCAGTGCTTCATGCCCAAAATAGAGACCTGACCCTGCAACTTATCAATGTTAATATCTGTGTTCACACAGCCTATAATGGAACTCAGTGCAGGCACAGCTGCTGCACGGTGTTAGTTGCTCCCAACATACTTCAAAAAGGTAGAACTTGTAACCTCATCCCAAGGATTCAGACCAGCTCAGTGCAAGTGTCGCATGGCAATCCGGCCATAATGACTTGAGCCTGCCAGGGACTAACTGCTAATATCCTCTTAAAAATTCCAGTATTCAGACCTATGTTTACAGCATATCCGTACACTACGACGAATAGTCAGAGTAAAATATCATTAACAGCAGGTAATCTTTAATAATAAACAGCTATTAATCAAGTGTAAGTCACAATCCAATTTCTCCACTGATATCGTGACACATGATATCTTCTTCTGCATCGACTCCCATAACAGCAAGCTATTTGAGATGCACTGTTAGTCTAATAAAGGCGGGCCAGCTCCCACCCCCCCAACCACCCCTGGACTGACAAGCCTGGCAGACAAAGGTGGTAATCACTCCTGGTCCCTTTGTTATATCACCATTCAGCTCAGGCGAGCGAACCCGCACTGATCTGCCTCTCTTTCCACTGACAGCCATTCATGGCGGACTTAACATACCACCAACATATACTATGAGCGAGAAGAAAAAAAACAACAAGGCCCAGTGAAATAGTGCGTATTGAGCTGAGATGAAGCCAGTGTTTGACTTGAAATCACAGGGATAAAGCAGCAGCATTAGTGAATGGCCGTGAACTTTGAGGTGGGATATGGCATTCTCACTGGCCTAATTATGCAGGGCCAACAGAGGTGCTTTCCTCACATTAATATAAGTCTGTCCTGTGCCTCATATCCAACTGACATTTGAAAAAAGATTAATGTGAACTTAACTTTCGGGGGGCTTGTTTGCTCAACATTACCTTGAGCAACACTTTGCCAGATATGATCTTTATTACTGTGCTGGAAAGAGAAAACTCCCATTTAAGACATATTGTGGCACTATGCCGTGGCTGTATATTGGCTGTTTTCTGAGGCCTTGCCTGTGTTTCTTTAAAAGGGGCTCTTTCTTCATTGCTCTGAATGCTCTTATTGAGAGCGACTGGCGGCCATAAACTACCAATAACATAGCCCTCATTAGCATAGAGAATACATTCACTCTATATGCACAGATGGAGGTGTGTGTGGGTGTGTGGGTGTGCATGGAAATGGAGGGAAGCGCTAACCAACCAAATCCATGCTTTTCTAAACACTGAAATGTTGTGATAATTACGTCTAATGCTGAAACTTACTACCACCGACTTCCTCTTCAAGTAATTATCATCTCAGTAAACGTTGAGCATATCACTGATGCCACTGTTTTTAGAACAATTATAACGAATCCCAAGGAATGTAATGTGCAAAACTCTTTTTTTTCTTTTCTGTTTCATTTTCACATGCATGTGTCTCACTCGTGAGTTTGTAAAATAAAACTTCATTTCAGGAAACAAAGCCAGTAACATATAACCATTCTTTCTTTCTTTCATTTTTTTATATAACAGCCATAATTTTCCATGCGCCTTCAAAGACTGGAAATGGTGAAAGATATGTAAAAGAGGGAAAGAGACACTGATGTGAGGAAAAATAGCAGGGGGAGCAAAATTTAGTCATTTTGGCCAGGGGCAGAAGAACAAAAACAGTCTGTACTTACATAAACAGAATGACTTTATCCCCAGCTCCCAGCGATCACTGATAAGTTGATTTTGAATTCATGAAAATGACCTAAAATTGAAAAACAAAACAAAACATGATCAGTGTATTTTTGTATTTTTATGACAACATTTATTTTTTACATTTTGGAACAAGAAGCAAGGGATGGGGGAGGGGGTGGGGGAGCGTTGGCTATGTGAGTGCAGAGCAAGACACAGACAGAGAAGGAACGAGAGCTGGCGTGGGCTCAGAGCATTCGCAACTGAAGTTAAACAGCCCCTGTTACTGTAAGGCCTCAAGTTATTCTCCCTTTCCCCTGAGGGACTCAGTCCTAGACAATGTTTAGAATCCACTTCTCTAATACCTCATTAATCTGTCCCTGCACTGTTTGATTCTGCTAATAAATGGCTTTCATATAAAGTGCTTGCTTTATTCAATCCCTTGCTCAGCCTCTTTCTGTGCGCTGCGCTAATGATTTATTTAGCGCCCCAGCCCGGGTAGTTCGAGCACGTCTCTTCAAGTCCACCAATGGGCCAGTGAGAGGTCCGCAGGGGGAAACACAAACAAACAGACGCGTGTTTTAATACGGACGCGCTTGGCTTTATCTAAGCAAAAGTTCAAGTTCACATTTCCAGCTCTGAGTTCCAGAACGTACAAATGGGAAAGGAGGAAAAAAAAGCTGGAGACAAAATAAAAACTATGAAATGCATGGAGAAAAAAATGAAGAAAGAAAAAAAGAAGAGAATAAAAAAAGAAAAAAGAAAGAAAAAACGGATCCAGGGAGGTGCACAAAGCTCATTGATGTTCATTTCTGCACATTATTCTGTTTTTCACAACAAGCAGGGATCTCATTACCAGTTGATTTATACAATTAGCCTGCCTCGGCACCGCCAATTAAACAAGGACACAGGGGTTTAAGGTCACAGCTAATTGATCTGCCTGCAATTTGTGCTCCCTCCATCTCCGGCAACGAAAGCAAGGAGTCACCAAGCCGTCCCCCGTAAGCTGTGGTCGGAGAACCACGTGCGCAGGGATTTGGAGTAGTAGGAGGCAGGGCTGACATGGTCTGCGACCGATCTAAGTGTGGCAACCTTGAGGATGAAAAGTGACAATGGGTTGACCCTCGTGTGAATGGAAAGCTGTTGTTAACGTAATAGCACCTTAGTGCTGGAAGCCTGTTCTGAAGTCTCAAAGGAGCACCGCCTGTGTCCCCGAACTGTCTCACCTCTCCTGCACTCTGCAGTCACATTTATACACACACATACACACTTTTCTCATATACCACCAAGACGGTCTTATACACACGTCGCCATACAGCAAATTCTTTGTCAGAGATGATGATTCTATAAACGCTTTTCTTCTATAACTGTATTACACACGTCTAATTCTTGTTCAGTTTTAATAAAGAAGGGCTTTTTTAATTGCCGGTGGTGGGGGTGAGGGGGGGGCAAAAATTAACAAGAATTTGAATTTATAATTTGATGGTAATTGAGAGAAATGAAGAATGTAACAAGCACAAGAACAAGAAAACAGCATAATTTTACAAGCATGGCTTGTTTAAGCTAATCATTTGTCTCGACTGAAAAAAAATCTTTGATTCTGAATAATAAGACAATGATATTACAAATAATTAAGCCAGTGCAATAAGCCCCGAAGTGCAATGAAAGCAAATGTGACAGCCTATTGTAGTGCTAGCCAGTAGCTCATTTCCTATGCTGGATTAAGCAAGCGGTCAGAGAAGCTGAGCAGGACTTCCCTCATTCAAGCCCTTCCATTCCTTAATTAGGCGATCATGGGTTCATTAAAGAGAATTCCAATCAGCTCCAGCTTGCTTTTATTAGTTTCCCAACAGTTTTATTACCGAATCATTGTGTCTGCAATTACTCCTGCGGTTTTTCACAGGAGTTTTAGGTTTTTTTTTGTTTTTTTCTGTCTCGACGGGCACAAGGAAGTCTAGAGTGAAGTGAAGGGGAGAGAAAAAGATTGAAGAATAATAAAAGAAATAAAGGAAGAAAAAATAAAAGAAAGAAAAGTAGGTAAGGAAAGTAAGAGAGAAAGGGACATCAGGTTTGGGTAGCCAAGCTTCAGCCGTCGCATTAAGCGTGTGGTGCAATTTACCAGACTAGGAGCTAATTCCAACTAACCTGACGGGGGCTGCCACACATTGCTGATCAGTGCCCCGGCAAAAACAACATTTGTTCAGAATGAAAGATGGATCTCTCTGTATGAAAGAGGCTTTTAAAGAGCATTAGACATTTCAAGGAGGTCAGGTGGAGAGGACCCGGAGTGCGCTTCTTCTATCCACTATGAATGGAACCATCGCATACTTCCACCGAACACACTGCCGCAAACTGACCCAGCGGCCAAGAGCCAAAGGACACATGCAATGCACCAAAACAGGGTGAAGCAGGGTTCTACATTGACCTGGCTCAATGTATGTCATCTGGCACATGATCCATATAACTGTGTGTGAACATATGCCTCTGGGAGGTGAGGTTCAGGCCATAATCTTTCTTAATCTGTTCAGCAGCCACTGCCCAAGGAGCAGCATCTGAGACTCCCTCTGAAATCAAATGAACCTTCAAATTCCAGGCATGTGTTCATCTACAGTAGGGGGTCCAGGGCTGATCTAATTACTGCGCCACATAACGGTGCACTGTCTTTGACTATCATATGACAGTGGCCTATGTCTGTGGCTAACGTTCTCAGAAACATATAAACGGCGGCACACTCTCTCACAGCGGCCGCACTCTTCAAGCAGCTTATTTATACTACAAACACATGCAGAAGTGGTTGCTTTTAAAAGTCTAAAACTATATGCCGAAGTGGTAAAACCCAGTAGCCATCATCATTTTCTCTGAACTACTCAGAAAAGGGTATAGAAGTCCAAATGCTCTGCAACCCAACATGGAGCATTTTAAATTGCACCCCATCACCTAAGCTTTATTCAGGTCTCGGCACCTGCAGAAAAAAATGCATTACTTCTATATACTATTTCCACCTCTGTACTCCTCTTAGTCCACAACATGTTAAAGAGGAGATTTAGCAGAGGTAGTTATTGGGACAAAAGAGCCAATCTCGCCCATCAGCAGGTCGCTCCCTTACCTAGTGGAGGCCAGGTTATCTCACCACTGACAGCAGGGCCAGCGCTGCGGCTGTGAGGGGAGGGGGGGCTAGGTGGATGGGGTAAAATGAGGTAGCAGGGAGGCCTTAAACCAGCAGCCCAGGCTAAGCTCCCATTCGGGAGGGGAGGATGGGTCGTGGAGGGGGATTCTCAATGAAAACACCCCATGCCTGCTGCTCGGCAAGGACCATTGTCAAATTCAATCTCCAGTTCGACAAAAATCAACATACGCCTGCACTTTACCTCTGGCATGCATGGAGAGGAAAAAACATGGTTCCAAGCAGCAATTGGACTTTATTATTGAGCATGGAGATGAACCTATTGGCGGAGTACTAAAAAGGAAGTACAGTGGAGGACCTGGAGCAGAGGGGCACGAGCAGAAATGAGTGAGGGTTTGGTTTGGGGGGACGGAGATCCCACCGCATGTGCTAAGTGAGGGGACATCTCGAAACCCATTGACGGTGTTGCTACAAGGGCAAACTAAACAGGGGCTTTCTATTCTTGGTGGAAGTGCACAGGGGCAGTGCCGTAAGACACAGTAGCACCACAAAGGACATCTTTCTTCCCCCATAATAAATAAAAATGCACCATATCATTGAGTTATTTGGGGCTGGATGCAGTCCAACAGCCAAGCAGCCCAGCTGGTGGAGAAACGCTGGCAGCCCTGGCATCACAAGCATAGGTTCAGGATGGAGGAGCTTCTTCCTTCTTCTCATGGCCTCCCCCAGCCACCCCCCCACCTTTTCAATAAGAAGTTCCAAGCAAGGGCTGCTTATGTCCTAGAGTTTACTCACAGGCACTCTTGTTATCTGCCGCTTATGGACAGCTGTGGAACCATGGAATATTGTTTTTAAACAAAACAGCTCCCGTGGAAGTTTGACGTTCATGTCAACCACTCCGGAGCTCACTGCCCCATGAATAACGAAAGCAAAAGTTCTACATTAAGGAGAAGAAAGCATTGAACAGTCAGCGAAGGCCCTCACATCCTCCACCAGAGGAATTAAGGTCCCGAGCGACACTGATTCAAGCACGTTCTCCACTCTGTGATTAGTGACCAACACAGCCTTGTCGTTTGGTCATTGATTTGGCCTTCCAGCATAAGCCGACGGAATGGATTCCCCAGCCACAGCAGATGTTATTTTTTCTTTCCTTCTCAGAGCCACTTTCTTTTTCCCTTTATCGTTTCATTCTTTTCTTCTTTTTCTTGCCCCCACCCTCCAAACCACAACTATTGAACTAGGTTATGAAAACAAGCCTGGTTCTCTCTCAGGTAATGTGTTTATTTTCGAGGCCCCATCTTCTACTTTACTGAGTCACTGGCCATTCTCTCCCTCTCTCTCGCTCTCTTATCGCCCGCGCTCTCACGGGGCATTTTAGCTGCTGAAATCCTGTTCACCACATACTGGTTTTAGAAGCTGTGAAATGAGTGCCGGAGAAGCGTGGCCACAATGTCTGCCTGTGTTGCCACAGGCCTCGAAAATGGGCTCAGGGGCTTTTTGTCCAGGGAATGCATAAATGGAAGTTTTTAACACCTCAAAAGAAGGAAGGGCCTTTGTGTGGCCACACTAGAGAGAGACGTCACTCTCCTGAGGAGGCAGACGCGCTGAGTGCAGTAGGACAAAGGACCCAGAGCCTGGAGCAGCAGGAGCGGGGTCTGCCATAGGCACCATACACACATACACTTTTTCAGAAACACACATACAGTAACGGACACACACACACACACAAGCACACACACACATATATACCACACATTTAAAACACAAGGCATAGACACAAACTTGTATTCACACACATACACACGAAATGGAAGTTGAATGCACACGGTCTCGTGTATTCTTTCACATGCTTAGACAAAGGTCAGAGACCTGTACAAACACAGCAAACATGCCACATTTCAGGAATGGCATTTAAGAGAATAAAATCATTAGATGATTTCAGAGTACAGTTAAAAAACAAAAATATTTACGCAGATGCCAAGCAAAGTACTGTAAAATAAGACAAAGTGGGAAAAAGAAAAGCCACACATGAAAACAAGCCAAGCCCTGGCAGTGATTTAGACCCAACCTTTGGAAATAATAATTCCATGCTTCATACCCCAATTCCTTCTTATTGGAATTCATTTTTATTTAGTTTTTTAGACAACAGAGATGACAGGCAGAGCTGACAATCAGTGTGCATATGCTTAGGCTGTCTACAATAAGCATTTAAATGCAAATAAATCTGTTTCACAAAAGGACCTGCATCTTCTGTCTGTGGCAACATAATCAACCAGCAATTGTCTCCTGACTTTGAGCCATTTCCAGTGACAAGGTCTAAGCAGCGAGCATCTGTATTCAAATGACTGCACTACTTAAAAGACCAGGAGCCGGGCAGGGATATTTTTCCAACAGTACGCTGTGCCGAAAGTCAATCACATGGTAAATTAAACCAGAATGGGATCAATTGATCCAGAAATGATCAGGTTACAATCAGGCCCATCAGTTGTCCACAAAATTATTTTTTTTTGCCAGCGTTCTTGTTCGTGCTGGTGCTGCATGTGACACCATCCCATTTTCAAAGATTACATTTGCAAGTGAATTGGAGCCATGGCGGTGAAAAGATCTGATAAGACTGAAATGAGGGAAATTTGAAGCGACGAGGTCAAGAACATGGAGAGGACAAAAAATGGCTTATCTGTTGTATTCTGTATTTCTTAAAAAAGAGAGGAATGCTCTGTTAAGTGAGCTGAGGAAGGTCTTGACTCCCCTGTCGATGGGGTGTGTAGGATTTCAAATAATGACAGATTGTAAGTTTCAATATGAAGGATGGAATAACGACAAAAAAGCAGGTTATGACTCACTGGCATTTGCATACTACATGCATGGCTTGCCTTTCAATTCTTAGAGAACCATGCATGCGCAATGACCTGCTCTTGGGTATCATCTGGTGAACCCGAGAAAATCGTCACTGTCCAATGAAAAACGAGTATCTCCAAAACTGCAACTTTACAGGAGAGGCCAAAACATACTTTACTTCCCACTTGGAGCTTTTCTATTGGCTCATTTACCATAACATTTTCACACAGTGCAAACTGCTGTGTTCAGATGATGCAGAAAACGAAAAATTGAGAAACATGTTTTTCTTTGGACAGCGACGAAATTTAATGCCATTCTCCTGTTGTCTTAAAAAGACGACGGGCTGGAGCAAAAAATGAAAGGAAATCTCTGAAATCGTTTTTCAGTGTAAGATCACACCCATAAATCCCTGCCACAGCTGCCCATAGGGAGAGAAAAAGGGGGTATTGGAAGTGAGGCAGAAATAGAGGAATAACAGTGAGGGAAGCAAGGTAAATGTTTTCTCAGATAGTCCGTACAGAAACGCACAACTTCACAACACAAATGTAAATCTTAAAGTGATGGGTGGATTTGCTTGGAGCAAGCCCTACACAACTGGTTTAACCATTGAGACAATTAACATTATAACCCTTTGGTTTGGTTATTTACAATCACAGCAATCATTTTTCCCCTCTTTGAAGCCCACAATTAATTGCCACATGTTGGAATGCAAATGACTCCATTTGGGAGGGGGAGAGAAATGATCGGTTTGAGAATTTCTGCGTTCTTAATTTTCTAGAAAGGGAAATGATTTAAAGGATGGACACAAATCTAAGCTGACACAACTGGAGCTGGCTAGGCAATCTCTCTTTCTCTCTCGCGCTCGCTTTCTCTCTCTCTCTCTCTGTGCTGTATTTTCTGCATACCCTGCAGCTGCTCAGGAGAGAAAAGTAGAATGAAAGAGAGAAGAGCAGAGTGAAAGAGTTTTATACAGAGAGAGCACTTCTCCTCTCTCTGCTTTACTCTCTTTACTCTTTACTCTCCCTCGACAAAAACAAATGCAGCGTTTGAGTCACTGATGGGTGGCGTAATTGAGTTTAACACTCTTTTTTTCAGCAGGGGGGAAAAAAAAGAGCCTTTGAAATGAGGAGGTCAAATTACCTCTCCAGTCAGGCAATAAATAAGTCAAACAAGGTAAGGGCTCCTGCCAGCATATTTTAGTGCCGAATTCAATTAGCGAAAAAAACAGGAGATGCATGCTTCTTCGCTTAGCTATTAGAGGCACGTCCTTTCCCATGATGCCCCTATTGTACACAAGGCAATCTGCCTCGGCCGTGCGAGAGGAGTAGCCCAGCTGTACGGAGAGCGGCTTCGGGGACTTGCCCCCATCCCGGCAATCACAGTAGGCTTGGAGAAATTACACGTGTCACATGATTGTGCCAGCGAGTCGGGCCAGGAGGGCTGGGGGGCGAGATTATTGTTGCTCTATCTCAGCCTCCCCGCAACATGCTGGAGAGCCATAAGCTACCGGCCCTAATGTGGTTATGAACCCATGAGCCAAACACTAGCACTGGGACTGCTGTTAAAGAGAATCTCTGTAAGCCCAACCTGCTGAGGGCTGCTCCAGTCACAGTATATGCAATAAAAGTGAACGGTCGCATATATAGGCCGTTCATTCACATTATGCCATTCTTCCATAAAAGCTCTGTGCTTTTCCATCTTTATAAGTTAACCTAAACATTAGATTTTCTGCTGATTAGTGCCAGAGCCGGGAAATGCCACAACAACAGTCGAGTGTCTGGTTATGAGACGTACAGAGTGGTCGGACAATGTAGAGTGAATGAGTAAGGTATGAGACACATACACACATGCCGCAGCGCAGCCGCCTGGCTACAATGTCGCCTTTGTGACATAATGCCTGTTGCACAGTGGATTTTTGGAAAATAATCCAAACTTTCCTATCCCACGTATCCAGTAATAACAACTTACATCAGGAACCCTACTATATGTTTCGTGTTCCTGAACAGATTTCTAAATTTTCTGGGCTCAAGGGGGGTTAGACAAATACAGTGAAATGGTTGTTATGTTCCAATCGTGCCCAGGGAGCCCATTAGAGCGTGGCACAGGCCGTGTGAAACTTGAGGAACTCCTCACCTAGTGTAGGGGAGAGGCCCTCTTCGGCCGTCACCCTTTAAGCACGCACCAGACAGTTAAGTAGCCAACAGTCTGTGAAAATCTGGGGAGGAAAAAAAAAAGAAATGAAAATAGAAATCTATTTTACAGACTTATTTAGAGCTCTTAGCTATTGTTATCGCTTGTTTGTGAGTTTGCCTCTTGTTCGGCCTCTTGTTAAAAGGAACAGTTCTTTCGTTTGGAAGTTGGATGAATGTGTGTTAAACAAGGCTGCCAAGGCCAGAGAGAGTCAAAGGCTCCACTTAAACATATACACACACTCTCTCAGCTGATGACAGTAACATGAGGTTAGCATTATCGGCACTGAAAGCACGACAGGTGGGTCACATGAAAAGGTCTCTGATTTTGGTGCGCCTGCAGAACACATGGTTTGCATTATTCTCCAGCACAAACTGACAACGTTCCAACGAAAATATCAAGAGGTCTCCACACTCACTACCGTTCGCCACACACTATTTTCAAATCTATCTTAGATTACAAGGGATAATAAATTTCCTGGCTGACGAAGCTTTGATGAGAGGATCCGAAAGAAACCGAGATGTAAATAAATAAACCAAAGGTTTGAGAAGACGCGAGGAAAAGGTGTTTGAGGGTGAACAAGGGGATGTGATCAATGCGATACAAGAAAAACACTCAGCAGGGACCGGGCCCTGACTCTTAGCTCAGATGGATTACCATCTTCTAGAGATTTTTCAAGGATCATGCAAACTCGAGTGTTCGAGCAACATCTTGATTGCAACATAGTGTATCTAAAGCACACACAAGTCTCATCTGGGAATAATACACAGCGAATGTGAATATTGTAAATGGCAATATAAAAAAAAAATCCCCACCTGACAAAGCTCCTTTACACACTGTGTATATCTGTGTGCGATATGTGTACTAAAAGCATTCTGACAAGAAAGGCACATAAAAGTTACCACAGGTTAAAAAAGGTGGGTGATGTACGCCCTAGCCTTTGTTGTGCAGCTCACAACAGCGCCTTGCTTCTGATGCACGACAATTTAGCCATGAAGCCTTTTTTAAGTGCAGCAAATATGACACTTTCTAAGACCTGTGAAAGGCTTCAAGATAAGCAGCATTCAGCCATAAATTCAGAGAACCCTAAGCTTTTTTTTATGTATCGCTTGCCGAGCGCAAAACCATGCCCTGCCGAAATCAAAAGCTGTAATAGGAAGGTTAGCCACTGTCATTCTAAGAGGGAAGTCGGTTGTGAAATTGTAAAATTGTGACTGAAATATCTGTCTATTTCATACTTTTTATGAATCCTCCCTGTTCCGATTCTTATAAAAATAAGTGTATCACATGGTGGGCCGGGGGTGGAAGGGAGTGGGGCGAGCAGATGAGAGCAGAGGGAAAGGCTAAAGCAATGCTAATCTCCCTGTAGAAGTGAAGCGCTAATAAAACGTCTCTTCATCTGGCTCGCTTAAAGAGGCTTTGAAGTTCACGGCAACGTCGTGCTCCTCAGCGAGCTGGCCAGAGGAGATGAGGCCTTTGCCTTCCTCCTCCTGCAGACCCTGTGCATTCCTTGCCATTTCAACTTCAATTTGCTGTGAGTGTCTGCTTCGTTATGCCTGCGCGCCAGGCTGATAGCATACGAAAACAAGCGTCAAACTCAGTCCACTTCGCCATGTTTTCTTCCCCCTCCTTTTCTCCTTCGTGAATGCAGGCTGCCTAACACAGCTCTTGAATTCCAACACAGGAACAGGAGACGGTGAGAAAGACAGGGAGAGTGCTAGCTAAGGAGAAAAAAGAAGCAAGTTGCATTATTGGCCCGATATCTGCATGCACATTTTCTGCCCAATAGCCAGAGCTGCAAAGGGCCCCGATGAGATCTGCACTGTAAAGATGATATCATAGCTTTGCGGTTGCACGGCAGTCTGGAAGACGCATACCTCGCTACAAGAGAGAGGGAGTGAAAAAAATCTCCACTGCTTGCCTTTTCCATTTGAATATTCATCCCGTTTCCACGTCCCCCAAGAAACTCTTCTAATCAGAGTCACTTCCCCTTTAATCACGGGGGCTGTAATTATGTTCTGATAAAGCTTTTTAGCGCACTCCTCGGTGTCACTCACATAAGCTGGAGCATGGAATGCCATACTAAGAGCTTAGGAGCCTCGGAGATATGGATCCTGCCAGCGGAGCCCTTCGCACTCATTGATATTATTATGGGTCCCAACATGCTACAGCCACCTTGGCCTTGCAATGAGCAAGTCCAGGGATCGGCAATGACTCTAACAGACTCGACTACAGTTCTTCTGGTTGCCTCTGATGTGCGGTAATTGTTTAAACCTGAATGGAAATGGCAGAGTGCCTTTTTTCGCTGCGTGCCAAAAAAAAGTCCTGTGTAGCACTTTCCTATTCTGCTTTTTCTTTCTAATTCTGTCCAATGCTGGGCTTAGAGGAAAAAAGGCTCACTGGGTTTCCATGTTCATCTTGGAAGAGTTTGGCATCAGGGATGCTCACTGACCACAAGTTGATAATGATGACGATTTAATTAGAAGCCTCTCTGTAGTCTGGAGGGGGCCCAAACTCCTCCACCCTGCAGATGGCGACCAATAAATTTAGCTACGCTGAGGAAGAGGAGGGCCATCTCTTTAAGCCCCCCCGGCACCACCTCAGCCCTGCCCCTAACCAGAGACAGAGCACGTTCTTCCCCTGTGACATCCCACCACAGGAGTTTTCATCTAACACACATGCGTGCATACACACACACGAGGCGAGCACCCAGAGCGCTGCTCTGTTAGGGTCTTTTTGAAATGTGGTGACTCTGCTTATATAATGTTGAAATAATGGTCTCGAAGCCAGACTGATGAAAAGGCCCCGGAGGAGTGAGCTAGTTTCAAGGTAGCTGCAGGATTAGCTGAACTGCTTTGCAGTGAGAGGCCCCCAAATGGAACGTGCTATAAAGGCAGGGGTTCAAGTCACGGGCTGGGAGACAGCCACTATCGCACATAGAAAATGTCTCATTTGCATCGCAGCGGGCCCAGAGGGGTTCAGCTTTGCTCTGTGTCATAGTTTCGGTTTCTTTCCTGGTACAGATCTTGCATGAGTTGCAAGTGAGCCACTTTCAGCACGCGGCCAGTGGCGGACTGTGACAGGACAACTTGCACAGTGGAAAAAGGCTGGGGAGTCTGCCAGGAACCCACCCCCACCCAAAACCCTTCTCCACGCTCTCATTCAGTTCCCTTTAGAGTTTATATGTTCCTGTACACTTAGCACGGTGGAGTGACTGACACAGTGTATGCTGTACGTGGGTGTCCAGCGTGTGCCAGTGTGGCCATACCTCAAGGCTGTCAAAGAGGCTCTTGGGGAATGCATGGGAGGCAAAACCACAAAGTTTCCTCCATTATTTCAACAGATTTTTTCCATTTGAAAAAGAAAAAAAAAACGGATTATACCCTTATAAGACCTGAAATTACAGTCCCAGACCTTCACACTGTGAAGAGCCAGCTCAAAGAACTAATGAAAAAACTTATGCATTTTAATTCAGCTACAATTTGTTTTCCATTCTCCATGCCAAAGCAAAAATGTTCATATTTTCCAACTTGGCTTTTTAACTTTGGTGTGGTTTAAAATGTGCTGGCAAAACCAGAGAATGGGAGAATGAAGAAAACCACCACAGTATCAGTGATTTTGTGTCTCTTATTATTAGGAAGCCATGCATGTTTGTTATCCAGCATCTTTGTAGGGACCAAACCTCCAAAATAGTGGTTTTACCCACACCCCCAGATTCTCTAGTGGACATGCACATGCTCCACTGAGTCCACACCGAAGACAGCCAGTGCTACTTCAGCTTCTTTACAAATGAGCCTATATTTTTTCGTAGCCCCATATGAGGACATCTACTCTCACAATTGCGCTCATTGCATCATCCTCCATCACTACCCGCCTTCTCATCAAAGCTTGTTCGCAAACAGCTTCATAACTGCAGTCAAGTGCTCCTTCTCCAAACCATCTGCCGTTTTTTACACAGCCCAGAGAGAAATGTAATGTCAGCGTCCACCGTTGGTCAAGTAACAGACACTTTCACTGCTTATTTCAGAACGAAGGAGTAAAGAAGGGAACAAGAGAGAGAGAGAGAGAGCAGCACTTGTGGTCGGGTCTGCTGAAGCCATTTTCTTATGACGCACACACACCGAAAGCAAAAACCCTGTAAAAACTGCGAGTCAGTGTAAATAATCATGGAATAAGGAAACAAAAGAGCTGGTTTTGGAAGACCAGAGCTATTTCAGCTTAACTACTGTCAGAACTACAGCCACAGAATTCCACCCTCCCTTTTCCACCCTCTTTTGTCACTTTAATTTGTTTTTGGCATTATGCATCCTAAGTTTCCACACAAGAAAACGGTGGGTAATGTAATTTTGGCATGATGTCCTCTAGCTTTTCCATATAATTTCCCAAACTGGTTCAGATGTCCTTTTTGCAGCTTCAATAAGTGTGGACCAGCATAACAATATGCTACTTCTTGCCACTTTTGCCACCAGCTACTGGTTTCGCAGTAGAAAAAGACCAATGGCACATTTCTAAGAACAGATAAGTAAACAGTAGTGATCTTTCTTTGTGCTTTCACGTAGCAGAAAATCCCCTTTAAATTCAAAGAACATATTGTAATGTCAGAAACTTTCACTGTTTGGTGTGAATATTACTTTAAAGCGTACACAGGTTTGTTTAAGTAAAATCCTGGCAGCAGAACAAGCAATTGACACGTGTATGTGATATGCAGCCCTGTGATAAAGACATGTAAAAATAATGGGGGTATATTTAAATGGGTTGCGGTATGTATTGTAACAGAAACTAGAAGCAAAGCTAAGAGAGCTGCACTGTCTATCAAGTAACCGTAACTAATTTCAGTGCAATAGTATTGCCTTGTAAATCAGTAGTGCCACATCCTGATAGATTAATTACTGACCCTTAACTGGCTCCTTGTAAAGTTAGTGATCTATCAAGTTGTGACAGATTCGCAATGAGTGGAGATGACATAAACATGTGCATGCATGCACAGGCGCACATACATAGTGAGGCGCTACCGGAGCTGAACAGCTGCTAGCGTTGTTTTTTTGTTCGAATTTAGAGAGCCACTGCAGATTGGGCTCCACAACACGGAAACGAATTTTGCAAATCGTGTCAGATTAAGATGACTCGTAGAAGCTGCTGTGATATGTCGTCCAGTGAATTTCTAATCTCAGAGCATGTGATACGAGCTGGGATCCACCTAAGTGTGACCTACTTGTTAATGCATACACAGTTTAGAGGGGCATTTAATTATTTTATACCACCCCTTTCCCAAGCCATTTATTAGGGAAGCCAGTTTTTCGTTTTATCTATACTGTCTGATAACCTGGCACTAAGATCTTCATAGAGCAATATAAGAAAGTGTAAGAAATCAGATTCTGGGGTGCATTTGACATGCAAATTACGGTATCAACGTGAATACATGCATTTATTGTGAATTAATTTCCTTTTCCTAGATTTTTTTATTAAATACAACATTTAAACTGTAATGTTCTGAAGAACGAAAACACCAAATTTCCAGTTCACAAGAGTGATGAACACGCTCAATAATGCACTGATTTCTACAGACGTTGCTTGGATGCCTTAAGCCTGTTCACTCGTTATATCTTGGATAGAATGATGACAGGATGAATCCCACTGTAAAGTCTTTGTTCTGGCCACAAGAGACTATAAAAGAAAAAATTCTCAACAAACACCACCATATATCAACTGCGCTGAGGATGGTCTAACATGCGATATTTACAGACCTCTCCAAGGCCCAAAAGACGACAGCGCTGGGGAACAGTTTAAAGCAAAGCATCGTGTCACATAGCTTTATGAGAAATATTATGGTCAGACTGTCGGGATCTCACTTCACACTCTGTCAAGACAGATTTGAGGAGGAACAAGACATCTATAGAGGCTCAGTCTACAAAAGACTCAACGTCATCCCGGTAATAAACTGTCTACTGTGTGCAGACGATTCGGAAACATTTGCTATTAAACGAGTCATGCAGAGCGAGGTGCATGAAGGAGAGAAAACACACACACTCGCACAGACACTCGCACAGACACACGTACAGTCACGCTTTAGAGGCGACAACAATTAATAGTGATGGAGACACGGCCATAATCTCAGCCTTCATATCAAAAGAAGGATTCCCATCATTTATTCATGCACCAATTAAAGGTTAAACACATGGCAGAGCCCGCGTTTCGGAGAGCAGCTGGAGAGAGTGCGGAGCGAGATGGGAGGCCACAACAAGAAGGTTAGGAAAAAGCAAACTAACTTTGTCTTGAAATGGTTTTGGCTGCGGGACAAGCTCTCCGCAAAAGAGCATGGACTGGCATAAACATTTGTACAAAATTATAAGTGCATTTGGAGACGCATGCGGCAGTCAACCGCCTGCACACTGCTCTGTGCTCACTCTCTCTCCCCAGGCAAACCCTCCTCCTCCTCGGCAAGCGGGAGCACACGCGTGCGTGTATGTGTGAGCGAGAGAGAGAGTAAGAGAGGGAGGGAGAGATAGAGAGTAAAAGAGAGAGAGAGAGAGGGAGAGAGAGAGAGAGAGGGAGCGAGAGAGTAAGGGGCTCCAAACCACTGCATTTTAATTACTGCCAGCCTCCACACACAGTGCCGCTTTGATATGGAAATGACCCCACAATCTTCATATGCACCACAGAAATCTTACTCTGATTCATAAAACAATGTGCTACACCAGATCCCACACCTGATAGTGCTGATTACAACTCCCATAGACACAGAGCCTGTGTGAAACTGCGTACATCCCTGAAGACCACTCCAATAATTGTACATACTTGCAAGAACTGTAAGAAAGGAAGAGAAAAGTTGGAAATAAAAGAAAAGAGAGACTAAAACACTCTTTTATTTGGCTACCAGCTTTTGAACATGGAAGTTTTTTTTCTGGCTGAACCTAATTCCAATTATTCGCAGTACGGGGCACGCAGAAAGATCTATCTGACGCTCTGAACGATGATGTGTTTTCATGTGACAAATGCAAAGAAGGGCTCTATTTTTACACTAGCACATTCTGTAACACGGCTAATATTGTGAGGTGCGGGGAGGGGTGGAGTGGGGAGAGGGCTGCAGTCTACACCTCGGGTCAAATCAGAGCGCAAAGCTTTTCTTTCGCCGGTTCCTTGTGCCGCTGTGGGCCACAGGTGCAAAAGCTTTTCTAGTGCCGGGCAAAAGGATGCACTCTTCATTTTCCAAAGAGAGCCACAGAAATCAAAGGCCGTGCTCAATTTTCTACTCTCGGATGAAGACGAAATCTGGACTTAAGGGGCAGACGGGGAAGCACACAAACAAACAAACAAACAAACAATGAAAGCTCTTAGAAAGGAACAATCCATTTCAGTGCAAACTGTGTTTAAAAAGCATGCCAGGCTGCACTGCTATGTTACAAGCTCTCCTGTGCCGTAACCTCAGTGTCTCTTGCTTTTTTTTCTTTCAGAAGCAAGACTGCAATTTGGGTGTGTTGTTAAGCCATAGATAAGTATAGGCTGCCTAATTTCAACTTACAGTGGGGAAAAGAAATACTTAAGCCCTGGAGCTAAAGGTCCAAGCACAAGCAAAAGTCTCTGCGTCCATTATCTGTCATTTTATTGTTACGCTGGAATTACAACTTAGATTTTCTCAATCTAACAGGTCAACATCTCTGACCCTGGGTCCATGTAAATCACAGGGTTTGATGAGAGTGAGTGCACAGGGGGAATTCAAGCATCAGCCTAACGCCTCCACTGCCGATGACAATGGCTCTGTAATCCTATTGGGTGCCTAAAATGATTATTATATCGCTTTCTATGCTGCAGGGCAAAATTGAATAAAACGTCACTTCTCTATGGTTGGCGGTAGCTCAGGCCACAAGACAGCATTGAGAGAAATAGCCAATTCATTATGCTTTATCTTTTTTTGTTGTTGTTCACTTTTAACCTTAAGTGAATGAAACTGAATGAAAATGTAAAAAATATATGACATGTATCATAACAGTCCTTGAAGTTAACAGGATTCCAAAACTAATATGGCCGGTGCCACATTCTGTTTCCTTGCATATCACTAATTAATTACATGGAAAGCCAGCTAATGTTGTGGCAATTAAAAAGTGTGGCAAAACTTCAATAGCGCATTCCAGAAACTTGAGACTCTGCACCACAAAAGAAGGGGGGGCAGCTTCCTAATGAACATGTTGCCATCGGTTTTGATCATTGTTGAAATATTCCACAGCAAATTAGCTAACGCTTAAAGACAGATGTCACAACATGTGCTGCTGCACTTCTCTCTCTCTCTCAGCCTTCCTCCCCTACGGCTGGCATGCGCCTTACCTTTACCAGACCTGCTGTTGTTTACCTCTGCTACTGTTTATCATTAGGCCGCCGCTGGCACTGCTCTAACCCAACCCAATGCGACATACAGAGGAGGCAAGAGCCACACCTGAGTAACATCAACCTCGCAGAGCCCTTCAGAGCCACACTGCACTGGACCTCCATGACAAAATGCACAAGTTCATCTGGGGATGAATTCCTTCACGCATGAGACATTGTTGGAGCACGCACGCTCAACAGTCTACTCCCTATGTATAATACTATATTCACGAATTAAAGAAAAAATTATAAATTGTATATTATCTACATATCATAACTGCTTTAAGGTTTTAGGCGACAAAAAAAATATGTGTTTTTTAAATGAACACAAAAGGGAAGAAGATGAACATTTTTATTCATATTTCTAAAAGTAATATAATTTGATGGCAAGGAATTCAATTTTGTACGGATATTATCCATGGATAAACTAGTTACAGGATGGAGATGGCAATAAAGCTGCACCTAGAAACTCCACTGGATTCATCCGTAGGACAAAACATATACAGTAAGTTGGGAAAAAGAGAAAAAAAATAACACAAGTTATATATAATATATAAGTAATTATATATTAATTATCCAGCCATTGAAAATATAAGACTTGCTATCACAAATTAAAAACAAGCAAATATGCAGCCAGTGATATAACAAGTTTTCACTCTGGCAGTAAAATGCTGAGATTTGAACAAACCACTTTGGGTAGAAAATACGATATGATTAACCAAAAAGACTGAACGCACACATGCCAATGGAAAGGAATTATTTAAAGTTTATTAACTGCCTAGATATCAGGGCTGATCATTTATTCGACTGATGGCAAACGTGCTACTCCTGCCCCAGGAGAAGGCACCCACATTCAATGCAGTGTTATAACCCCAGCCTGCATGTACAGTTTATAATACACCGGTAAGAGCCATTTGGACGCTGGGCTGACAAACAGCATACCAGCATTTTTGCAGTGCAACATATTTTAAGCTACTGGTTTGTCGCTAAAATTCTTACATACATTAAAATTTTGCTTAAGCATTTTTTGTCGTAAACAGCGCAATATTACCGTTTGGATACGTCATATAAATCTATGAAACAACACTACGCACAGTCTAATGATCTCATTCTCCCTCATGTAACATTTACCTACAGCTTCACTTTATCCTGCACAAGCTTTTTTTCCTGTCCTGATGTAAAAAGAAACTGAAACAGAAAAAATAAATATGTAAATACGCAGCTTGTGTTTTAAGGCAGCTGTTTAAGCCTGAAGCGACTCTTGAAATCATATTTACGTGAAGTCAAGAAGACGCCGAAACGCGCGTGGACTGGGAGAAAAAAAAAACAGACCTCGAGTGTGAAAGTTTTCAGCGACCACGGCCGAGTGTTATTAAACAAGAGGGTTAGTGGAGCAGACGAGAGGGGAATGCAGAGAGGACCACCAGGGCTAAAGGCTAAGAAAGTCCACAGCGCTCCACTTACTGGCAGCATAAGCGACGGCGAGGCGGCGGTTCTCGGTCGGATCCAGTCCGGGAGGCACGAGGCTGCCGCGCGGACCACACAGGCTCCTCCCCAAATCCTCGCGCGCAGACCTGCAGAAAGAGACACGCGCGTGGGTCAGCGGCAAATCTGTCGCTTTAGCATCTTATTTAACTTGAGGGAGGAATTTAATTCTACGGGTTGCGGGAAGAAAAAAATCTTTTACCGAGGAACAAAAAAATGAATGAGCTGAAAAGCGTTTCTTTCTTTAAAAGAGTTAAAATCACAAAACAGTGGACAGTGTCCGGCAGGCTGCTCACACTGTAACACGTCCACTCAGCGGAATACTGCGTCATGTGCAATTTAATTCTCAATTTCGTGTATTGTAAATATTAAATTAAATGTGTTTACTGACATTTGATCAATGTTTAGAATATATATATATATATATATATATATATATATATATATATATATGCACTGAATTTAGACATGCTGCGTGGGACAATTGCATGTGCGTGTCCATCAGAAGAGCCCTGGTCCTCACACGCTGGCAGAGGCGGGCAGTGAATGAAGTATCTCTATTGAGAGCCCCAGACAGTGCAGCACATCCGTGTATAGCAGTCAGGACAATGTGCTGAATGGGCAGTCTAATTATAAACGTGCCATTTGGACTTAGCGTTGGGCTCCGGTGGCACCTTACCTTATGAGGGGAACTTCCACTCGCAGCTAAACAGCAACTGTTCAAAACAAAATGCCATTACGGGATCAGCTTCAGCCCAACAGAGGGACGAGTCGGAGTTGGGGGGGAGGTGGGGTGGGATTGTTTTTCAAACAGCCCCTCTCACTTAAGACAAGAATGTATTATTAGACACCGGCTTATTCTTAACAGACTGGACACAATTTCTGAGAAGAAAAAAAGAAAAGGGGAAGAACGAGCGAAGTTAAGCTGTGTTTAATTAAGGTGTCAGGTTGCACCCCTTCAGGAGAACAACAAAGCTTTTGTTTTCCTCTCTCTCTTATTTTTTTTAAGAAGAAGATGAGAGAGACCACGGGTTTCATTTAAACTGCTGTCAAAAATTATTTAAAGCGCTGCAAATATCTCTATTCCACTTTTCCCGTGTAGGTGTTGGTATGATGAGGGAGTGAGTTGAGTCTACATTCCCTTAAGGAGTGTTTAAAAGGCCTATAAATTCCGAAATACTGCCGCGTGCGGTGCTGCTTATTAAAATATTATCGCCTAGTGTCCAGCAGTCGAAAAGCGCTTATCTGCGTGTGTGAGTGCGTGTGCTTTTGGGGGAACACCCTGCAGATGAGCTATCTCTGTCACACACACACACACACACAAAGTTCACACACACACATGCAGCACTGTGCTTGTCCTCTTAGTACCCTTTTAAGCGCAGTGTATGTAGAAATCTCAAAAGCATCCGATTCGGAGTGAACATGTGGAGTACAACCGAAATGCGCGCTGCTATTTAAAAAAGGAGAAGAAATAAAATAGTAATAATAATTAATTTTGCTGTGGAAAACATATGCAGTGAAGTTTCAATTTCTTGGAATTTGAATGGAGGGAAGATTTCATTAGGTGTATGATTTAAAAAAAGCCGAACAAAAGCCCATGTCCATATCTAATGGCATTCATTTTCACTAAACAAAAATAGCTGTAATGAAAATATGAGGACACGTCACGAGGCTTAACAAAGTTTGCTGGAGTTCACTTACTTTCCGAGCCTTATCGCCGTGCGTTTCGGAGCAGCTCCCCCTTTTTTTCAAGACGGGAGACTAAAAGAAGCCCTGCTTGTCCAACTTGTGTATTGTCTCTAAATGGAGCGGCCTTTGGATGAGCACTTCATGTTAATTTATGGCTTATGCATTCTTCTAAGGTCAGCGTGCGTGACCCCGGGCGAAAGTGAACTCAGGGAGAACTTCCACGCTCAATCCGGCCACCATCTCTGCCTAAAGGAAACCACGGGCTCACTGTAGATCAAAGACAGGGAAATATAAAACGTCCCGAGTTGTTTTTTTATTTTGTGTGTATAAAGAAACTGTTAGAGCGGCGCAACCGAAGGAGTCGCTTCTGATCTCCCGTCAGTGGCAATGAACAGTACCGCTGTGTGGACACAAGTGAAACTGCTTGTGATCAGCGCGCAGTCGTTTCTGAAATTAAACACAAACGTTGTTGTTCCGATTGTCGGAACAGCAGCTGTTTGACTGTGAAATGGGCGAACTTTAGCTGTTTCTGTTCCAGGTGTACAGCGAAAGAGACTCACGTGTTCCTGCAACACAACACAACATGACGGCCGAAACTTCAGCTAACTTTTTTTCGCGACCGCTGCACGAGACCGTCAAAAGCTCTTAACTATTATTCGGACCTGGGTTTACACGTTCAAACGTCTAACGTGCGGTTCAGAAGGGAAACGACGGCGCGCGAGGAAATAAAGGACGTCAAACGAGCAAAAACAAACATTGCTTTGATGTTGTCGTGGTAACAGGGACTTATCCTACAGGTACTGATGGACTCGCTGAAGACGATATTTTCTCTACGACACGCAAACCGACACAAACACACACACAGAAAAAAAAACCCAAAAATGACAAGAAAGAGACGGAACAACAAGTTCGAGTTGATAGAGAAAAGTTTACCTTTGCCGTGAGCCGGGTTCGGCACGTTATACAGCGTGCGTCCTCGTCGTATCCCGAGTCGGTGACAAACACGTCAGAAAAGCACGCTCGCCGCGAAACGTGCGGAGGGACGAAGAAGACGAGGGACTAAAGTCTTAGCGATCCCGCTGGCCGCGCTGGGAATCCCGCTCCGGCTTCGAAAAGTTGCCCCCTGTCAGAAAAAAAGCTGCTGTAAACTACTCGCCAACGTTTTCTGCGTTCTCTCTCTCTCTCACTCTGCGCGTGTAGGAGAAGCGAGAGAAAGGCGATGGTTACCGCTGTCAACCTTGGCAATCAATGCGAGCGGCCATGTCGTAAGTATTCAAAGCATTTCCCGTCGCGCAACATCAGAAAGTGAGTGAGTGGCCAGGGCATTGATCTGAGCGAGGCGAAAGAGGCAGGGCTCCCCCTCCCACACGAGGGATGCATGAGAGATACAGAGAGAGAGAGAGAGAGAGAGAGAGAGAGAGAGAGAGAGAGAGAGAGAGAATGAGAGTGTGGGGAGAGAGAGAGAGAGAGAGAGAGAGAGAGAATAGGAGGCTTCGGCGGGGAGGGGTGAAGTAACGGCGATTGTGGCCAGAAAGAAAAAAAATCAATCACTTAGCTTAGCTGATGCGTTAACATCTCTGAAACAAGCGCCACGAGAGCACTAGCCGTACAAAATGCGAGCTGCGTGCCGTCTTTTATTATTCTTCGGCTCTCCTTACAAACAAACCAGCCGACAGTAAAAGTTTCTAACCCCGTTTTTTGTTGTTTTTGTTGCTTTGAGCAACTTTTGGTCCAATTCCTCACCTCCTCAGCCTCCTCGCGCTGAAAGCGAGGCAGTGTGATTTAAGCCACAAGCACAAACGTGAGCACCAGCAACACTTCAGGAAACTTCTTGTGCAGGCAGCTTCAGACCTCAGTGCAGGCTGGTTTTAAGAGGCTCTTCATCGTTATGTAGGAGAACACAGGACCGGCCGGGCGGTTGGATGTGCAGCAGTCTAGCGGTGTGATGCTCCGCTGTAACTCAGACGCGGGGAAGTCAGCAGTTCTCCGCTTTCTGAGGTAAATGTCTGCAGCATGTGGCTAACACGTTCACCAAGTCCACACCGAGCTGGTCACAACTAAGAGTCACAGGCGGTTAGGTTGTTTATTACATTCCCCCATATTATTATTATTATTATTATTATTATTATTATTATTATTATTATTATTATTATGTGAACGTAAGAAATGTCCGTTTCTGTGACTTTAGCCTGTAACGTAGGAGTGAACTTGACTCGACTTCTTTAGGTCACTCGCCTGTCAGAGCTCAGTTCGAACAGAAACAACTACTGAGCCATCACATAATGTGAGGTATAAAAACAGTTCGATAGATTAAATAATAGGATTTATGGGGCTACGCGTTTTATCTCAGCCTCCCAAATTAATGAAGCAATAAGGAGCATTAAGGGCTGGAAATAAATCAGAAATCGATGACCACTGAAATATTCTCTGAAATTTCGTTTAGTAATCATTATAATTATGCGAGGTTTGAATAACCGATTATTTAATTCAATCGATGTTGGATCCAGTGCGCATGTTATGATTTGTAACATAATTGTATGTTAAATTTAATGATTGTAATGATAATAATAAGAATTGTGCTATATCGTTGCTGAATTGCTCAGTATGTGTTTGTAACTGCCATGTATTTTAGTTTGAGAGAAATGCTTTCAATCATAATCCAAATTTCGACACCTTTTTAAAAAACAATAAAAATAAAAATTTGTACAATAACAATGTGTATACAATAAATCTCCCCAACAATACCTTATTCATTTATTAGGCACCCTCGACCTGCCTGAAACTATTCCAGGTAAATAAATGACTGTATTGTAAACTCTCTGTAAGAACTTGGATTGAGACTGAGAGACCAAACCGCGCAAATCAGCTGCACCCTTGTTTTCTGCTTTATAAATGGTAACATCAATAAAACAAAAATAGAAATAAAAAAGGAGGAAATTAAATAAAAAGAAATCTTCCAAAAATCCAAAGTCATTGGCTGCGTTTTTGAGCTCCACTCGTCTAACAAGCAGACACTATATTATAATACAATATGAAAGAATACAATATGGTAATAGAATGAGGTACTTACAATTACAGGGACAGATGCAGAAGAAAATGCTGTTTGTTAACAGAAGAGTCACACAGGGCTAAAGAGAGGGGAGAGGGGGAGGGAGGAATGGAGAGAGAGGGAGAGAGAGTGAGAGAGGGAGAGTAGAGAGTAGAGAGTAGAGCAGATGAAGGGAGAGTATGTATGCTAGAATAGCTATCCTTTCACAACATCTCATCACATCTGCTCGGGCTCTTGTCTGTCTTTCATTTTCACATTTTCACATTCCCTTTGTTCCTGAGAAAAATCATATCCACACGTCACATCTTCATCCCCAGATTCTGTGTGCACCAAAAAAGAGGATGAATTATTGAAGCAGAAGCATCGCCTTCAAGGCAGCAGCTTTTTTTCACTTGAAACTTTTCTCTCTCTCTCTCTCTCTCTCCACAGAAGATGCTTTTTAGCTGACATACAAAAAAGATAGAGAGATTGTGCTGGAAAAAGAAGTGACGGAAAAACAATGAACAAGGTCAAAAGTTTTTTTCCCTCCCTAAACGCCTGATCCATATTTAATTGAGATAAGCAGCTTCAGCCTATATAACTGTGATGAAACGAGTCCAAAGTAAAGCCTGGTTTTAAGATAAATACGCAGGTTCACTCCCTCACTGCAGAAACCCAGCGCGGATTTTACTCCATGTAGCACAAAAGGCAGACGTGGCTATATGGACTGTTGTTTCTGTTACTTTTTAAAAGACCCTGTAAGTTGTGCGGAGATCTTGTATTTGGCCCACATGCCTGAAAAACACCTACACATTATTTTTTTCCCATAGTTTCTTGTATTTCTGTCTTAATTTTACTGAAAGGTGACCAAAAACGGGATTTAAGGGACTTCAACAGAGCGTTATTTCGACTGCAGGGGATCGTGAGTGGCAGACATGTGGATCTATGGGCACCAGACGCCACCTATCGGTCACTTGCAGAACTGCATCTTGTGTCGAGGAATGCTGTTGGAGCAGATGCTCACAAACTGACTGGGTTGAGGTTCAGTGTTTCTGTGATGCTTTTGAAGACGTCTTACAAAATTAGGACAAAAGTGGTGGCTCTAGTTTTCACTTCTAGGTTTCACAGTTTGTGTACTTATGTGTACATGTGTATGTGTTTATATGCATTCTGTTCAAATGTCTAACATTTGTGGTATAAAATGCTATGCAGCTGCAGTGCACTACTCATAAATATGTATAGTGGACAGTGTTTAAATTCAAAAGCAATTTTGTTTCAGAACACCACATGTGCATCAGCAAGGCCAGTTTATCACATCCCACAGTAGCTCCTTTCCATGGAGTGTTTTGCCAAACTCTCCATATAATTACACAGTAATTGTCATAACCCATTGTCTTTAGGCAAACCAAACTGCTCCCATAGAGTTGTGTCCGACCTTCTGAATAATTTTAAGAACAGGAGGTCATTACTGCTCTTTAAAGGCCGTAATTAATAGTGTGCGCACCACCGAGGCGGAGGTTTAAAGCCTATAGGCCTGGTCTGGAAGAATGTTCCCGTCCAGCTCGTTAGAGAAAGAGGCAGCACGCATCACATTAGCATATCTTGAAATGCTTTGATACGTCACGGAACGCAAGCCTACTCTATTAATATTTTAAAGGGGCCTGCATAAAAATCACCATTTTTGTTACATTAAATTAACATGTGTTCTTCTCCCATTCTGCATGTTTAATTAGGGAGCGCTCTTCTGTCAGAAGGAATAGGGAGACTGCCACATGATTTGTCGTGATTACTTGAGAACCAGAACAACAGTTCACAAATACATTTGCCTGGCGCTTGCAGATGCTTAGAAAAAGCATTTTCTGCTGTTGTGTGTATCACAGATACAGACCCTGCAGCTTATTAACAGGTACTGTTCTTTAGGACAACATTTATAGATGTCTCTTTAACAAGGCAGATTTGTAATCACTGATAAACTACATTGCCATTCTGTGTGATAAAGATTTAAAGAAAGAAAAAGAGCGTACTTATTGTTCTTTGAAAGGAAAGATCATTCATTTTTATGTGCACCCCACCAAGTAAATCTCCATTGAGTTCACCCAATAAGGCAGCCTAGGGCTCTCAATTCCTTTGAGCATTTTTAGCATTGCTAAAAGCTCTCGTAAAAAAAGGAGGGAAAATGACAAACTGCAACCTATTATGTGGCAGGAACTGAGAAAAAACAGGAAGAGAATGTCAGTGGTTGGAAAAACCAATTCATTATGACATTTTGTGTTGATTCGTAGACTTTATAAACATTTTAATTATACATAATCGCTACGCGGGAGGGACATGTGTGTAGCATATTTAATCCTTGAAATGAAATAATAATGCAGAAGAAGCAGCAGACTGTTTGAAGTTGAATGGGCCGGAACATTAATTGTTAGTCTGTCACTGGATTCAGCCATTAAGAGCCAGCACAGAAGCTGTTAAAACCTCTCTCTCTCTTAAAGTACATCGGAAGGTTCAGCATTGTAGATATTATCTCACAAATGTTCTTTTCGCTCTTATTTTGAAGGGAGGGGGGATTGGGATGCATCCAGTGAAGCTGATGATCTGGAGAATCTTCAACGCAGAGTCTTGAGTAAAATCCAGAGAACGTCCACCTTTCCTCTGCTGGTATTGATGTCTCTAACAGATTGGAGGGCTTGGTGAGTGTGTGGCTTAGCATTAAAAATCCATTATTGTAAATCAGCCACGCACCAAGAGGTCCAATGGTAACACATAGGTCCTCCTTAGTCACTCCCCGTGACATGACGCTGCAAGCCAGCGGCTCTCACACACTGACCTGGTTCGAACAGCGCGCCTCAGTCACTCCATGAGCCAGCAGAGAAAGACACAACAGGCATACAACCGCTGCACTTAATTATTCATGATTGCGGAGTTATGCAATTAACTTGCAAATCATTTGCATACATGCAAATTCTTCCACTCCCAACTGGACCTGCAAAGTGGGACGCTCTGTTCTCATTAGCTGACCTAAATCCCTTACTTGTTACTCCAAATTTCATCAAAGTTTTTTTTTTCTCTCCAGGATCTAATATTTTCTTTCAAGTTAATGAGAATCATTTGATTAATTATGTTTAAGTAAGTGAGGATACACCCTCCTCATTACATACATGTCTCTGTTGTGGAGATATGCATTAAGTACACACGCTATACAAATATTAGACCTCAATCTCTGTGTAAACTCAATAGATTACAATGATCCAATATAACGTACCATTTAAAGTTTGTTCTTGTGCTATTTAACAGAGTCCCTAACTAGAATTAGATAGAATTAAGAATAGATACTAAATTGTCACTGGGGTGGTACCGCTAAGGGTATAATACCTATAGTGAGCACCATTTGCATTGCAATTAAAAGTTGTATTGACTCCACACACACATTATGCTGATTTCAAACATGTTATGAAACTATAGTTTTCTAGCTTATCATAATATATTAGAATTATACATGGTCCAATTATTAAATGGCTATTCAGAGTGGTTTGTTGTGAAATGAGAAACTTGTCAAGTCAGAATTGTTTACAGCAATGGTGATGGGAACCAGACGTCTGAAGAGTTTAATGCCTTTAAAAGCGTCCTCACATAAAGTTATTACATAAAATACACTGCCTAATGCATTCTAAGACACTATTTCATGATAGGTTTGGATTCAAATGTATTTTAATTCATTTATTTTAATCCATTAATGGAGGGCATGGTGCAGGGCATTGTGAAGCACATTTGTCTCCAAACAACACTTTTTTCACATTTAGGACTAATTTCCCAGAAGGCACGTGTAGGTTCACTAGTGGTTTTAAATAGTAAATAAAAATGGCTGTGTCTGTGCTGTAGTATTCCTGTAGAGGATGTGTTAACATATTGACACATAGAAAAACAACAAAACATGTCATTTGGCTATGGGGTGTTCAAACTTCTGCATGCCACTGTATGTATATAGAACATGTGACAACATGTAATTAGTTGCTTGGACAGATATTTGTATGCATACATTCTCCAGAAAAATATAAATAAATAAAATGAATAACACAGCCAGTTAATTATTTTTTGATAATGAGTATCAAATAGTATCAAATTGTACACATTGGCAAGCAGTCAAGAAGTAGCCTGGCTTACACTGCACATGGCACAATTCTCCAGGTAATCATAATTTAATTATAGGCGGCCACAGGTTTTAGAATTAGCTTCCACTCTGGGCAGTAATTATTATATAGTACAGCCATACAAACCAGTCAGTTTGTTAACGTAATCACTTTGGAGTTATCAGCGAATTACATGAGCGTACTAATGAGACAGAGGAAAGAACATGCAGCACCGGAGTTGGCTGTAGAATGGGCTGCTTGACTCTGGGAGGCTAAATAAGTGCATTCAAGGCAATATCTGGAGAGAGCAAACCCAGACTAAGAGGGAGTATCTAGTGCTAAAACAAATCAGCTAAAGCAATTTTTTACACTAAAGTCATGTTTTACCTTCCTCTGACATCATCAAATAAAATGTTCATCTAGCTGTAGTTCATCTGAGACCCTCCCTGATGGTATGTTTCACGGGAAAAATGTATAATATTTATACATCATACAATTTATATACAAACTCTCCATCCAATTCATCCATCTGTTGGATAATACGTATAATTTAACTTTCAGCAGACCTCTACCACAGAGACACCTCTGGACATGTTAGATATACAGTTGTATGCAAAAGTTTGAGTGTCAATATACATGTTTTGTTAATTTTCTTATGAAAATAAGTACACATCCTTTATAAAGAACACACCTCAGCACAGTTTAAGCCACACTTACTGGGACATTTTTATATTTTAAACTGACCAAACACATTTGTGGGAAAACAGTGTATTTAAGTTTGTTTATGTAGAGCTCATTTATTTTTATTAATTTTCATTCATTACAGGGGTGTTCAATCGGTTGTGAGAACATGAGATATAAATGTAATGTAATGCTTAAACTTTGTTAAAAGTGTTTAGTCGATCCAAAAGTATTTTGTTGCCATCTTTTGGTTGCTGTGTCAAGTGCTGCTTGATTATTGGTCCATTTTCGCATGTGCACCGACTGAGAAATGTGGAAAAAAACGATATAACAGTATAAATGCACTAAAACACATGCGCTAAAATCCAGCTACTGAGCTGAAAACTAGCTCTCATAATCAGATCATAATTGACCTTATCAGACTTAAACTGACTGCTTGAATAATCAGACTACTGCATGTAAACACACTTAATTTCAACACTCAAGTTTTATATAGAATGTAAACATTGCGAAAGTTTCAAAACATATCGTTTATTCTTGCGTCCATAGATACTTTGAGCTCACTGTTTTTGTGATGTCACAAAAAGCAACATATTTACATACGTCAGCCTACAGAAGTTTTAGGCCAGTGTATTCACTTCACTTATGTGTTAAGTTTTTAGTCTGGACTACAATACACTTCCATTTTAAGGGTTAAAGTTGCAAAATAGCTGTGTACAAATAAATTATAACTGCTGTTGGTTTGTAAAACCACAAAAACATTATAAGCATACACCAAAAATGTAATGCAATACAATGCAGGACAAGGTCCCTTTACAAAACATTGCCACACAGATCAACACTGGTCCTACTCCCTCAAACACCCATAGGATGCACATAAGGTGAAGAGCTTGCATGGAAACTCTAGGTGAGCCTCATTAAATGCCTTCATCAATGATTAATTGGCAGTTTTTCGCAAACACAGCAAGAAAATGTAGTTTTGTTTCCATGCCCCGAGACAGTTCTCTGCCTTAATTTGAAGTGAAAGGTGCAGCAAAGAGGCTTCCCCAAGTTAAAAGAACTGTTAGATCAAATGAGGGACTCAAGGGCATTTACCTCAGTCGTGTTTACAAAAAGCCCAATTCAATGTAGGTATTGTAAATGCCAGGCGTTTATGGAGCGTGAAAGCGTTTTATTGTTTCGTTGCTCAAAGGTAATCATTCGTGCACAGCGCTATTACTTTGTCTCCCTCTCATCTTTCGATCCCTTGCTGTTTGAGACTTCAATCCAACACACACATTGAATTGTCAACGTCTTTATTGTCATATCAAACAAACAAAGGCACATGGTAAGTAAAGCTCTCCTCTGATATTCCAAAGAATTGAGCAGTACTCGGAGGTATTTGCCGTTTACGGTCTCTCGCAGTTTTATCTATTCTTTTGTAAGATATGCAGGCGCCTGTATAAAAGATACACTCGGTGATGCTGAGCAGAGCTTTTTAATAATTCAACCTCTTCCTTATAAAAGTATGGATAATAAATCAATGGTGATAAAACAGCATAAGATACCATTTTTGATTCAAAGTAGCTTTTGTATTAGATCCCTCAGCCTCCCTTAGGTGAATGCATGAGATAGAAGAAGCCCTGCAGTGTTGAAAGCGAAGTGCCGAAACAACACATAGCGTCCTTAAACAGAGCAATTGTGTGCCTTTGAATAAAAGGCACCCTGATATGTATAAAATAATGAATTTCTGATGGTGCGCCGTACAGCGGCTTGTTCAGAGCCTGCTGTGCACGACGTTGTGCAACAGTGGTAGCTGTATGCACATGAAAATCAAGAGCAGAGAACCTTCAGAGATGGTGCCAGGAGGTGGAAGAGAACAGGCGAAGGGAAAGCCAAGTTGACGGATGCGAAACCGAGTACACAGGTGTCTGAATGAGGGTCTGCACCAGTGGACCCTATTAGCACACATTTATTTCTTGACTGTTCTGAAGGCAGTGTCTCAGCAGTAGCTCTGGATATTAGCATAATACACAGTGAATTAGTAAAATTTTCATTAAAAAGCTTCAGTAGGTTCAAAATTTTTATGGAAACATTAAAGAACATTATTAATCAGTAGTAGGTGTTGTAGGTATGTCATGGGCAGCAACATAAGCCATTGTGAGCCAGTAAAAAGAATCATACATTTATTTCTTCTGTAAGTGACTCTAATGCGCTAAGGCACTAGTGCAATCATCAGACATCAGGTTAAATCGATAGCTTTCAGGGAATTCATTCCTGGCATGCGTGGACATTTAGTTTATAAACTGCACCTATACATACATCCATAAAAACCAGGTGGAAATTATCCTTGACCCCCTGAACTTCTTATGAAATCTCTGCAGTATTTCAGCATCAAGTCTGGGGTTCCATTCAAGTCATTTTTCTCCTCTGGTTTACCTCCATGGTTTCACAGCTGGGCACAAGGCCTTTACTTTCACCACAGCTCGCCTTTTGTCAGTTCACATCAAGAAGGCAAAAAGCAGAGCCTCAAGTCCGAGCCGTCAAAGTCACGCTCATGAGCTTTACCCACTCAGATGACGGCGGAGGGTCCTGCCTTCAGCTCAAATTTCAGCCCCGATCCAGCAGCCTCCTGGGAGATGGAATCATATGAGGCGCTTCCCAAAAAAAGCATCTCTGCGAGTCACATTGTGACAAATTTATGGAGATTTGTGGGGAAACGCTGCTCTTTGCGCCAATTAATTCAGTCGTTCCTAGACGTTTAGTAAACAGTCGCCATTAATTCACCAGAGAGTATTTAGGCAGAGAAACCCCCACCCCAGCCCATGTCAATATTGACAAACGGTCTATACGAAACTATAAATTTAATGCTAACGCTTGGCAGGACTGCGAGTACAAATGGCTAAGACATTGTCGACTATCGCCACGGTTCTACAGAGGGTTTCTTCACAATCACAGAGATGAATGCACGAAACTGTACTTTTCCAATCTTCTCAAGGTGACATTCTTTTGCTCACATGAAGGACATTGAAAGTATTCAAAATTCAAATGCAACACCGCCCCCCCCACTTCACTTTCAAGGAAATTTCCTTTTGCCTCCCTGCCTATTCATAAATGACTTGATTAAAGTCATGAATACAATGGCATTTGTGATGTGACGGCCCATTGAAATTTCATCACAGTGCAAATGCTGAAATTGAATAAGAACAAAGATAATATTTTCCTGCCCAATGCCACTGACTCCTTGGTCTATGGCGCCTTGGCACAAAGCCACAAGTTGCTTATATACTCTTCTTTAGAGCTCACCTCTTTGAATCGGAGTGAAACATTCCGTAAAGGATTAATGTGTTAGTCACTCACTGCGTTTAACAGAACAGGACGGAATTAGCATAATGGGGCCTTTTTGCATTCTCTTTGAAGTTCCGCAGTGTGGAATAACAGATGTATATGAACCAGCAGCCAAACATCGATAAATGGAAATGCCACAATTCTCTGTGGATGGGTTTGGGTGGATTTCTGCAGGAGGAGGGAAAAAAGCAGCCCGTTTATTGCAAAATAAGCAGAAAAGCGAATGCGATCAGACTCTCATGCCCACCAGGAGACACCCCAACCCCCACCCACCACCCCACACACACACAGCGGAGTCCGCCTCTCACTTCTCCTAATCAGACGCAGTGAGATGTGGCAACTCCTACACTGTGGAGCAGTGGGAGGTGCGCCGTGTCTTGCAGGTGCTATCAAAGAACGAGACGCGGAAGAAGAGAGCCTGTAATTACTCCCCAATTACAGATAAAGATCTCACATGGGACACGAAATACAGAGTAGCCCCAACAGCCATGCAGGCCGGCTCTCGGTGAAAAGCTCCCACTGAAAAACATGCCTGCTGAAGAAATCTGCCACAATATCATTAATGGTCACAGTAAAAAGGTGGTCTTAACTGTCCCCGCCGCATTGATGCTGCACGACTGATCGATTAAAAACTACACACTGCCAAGCAGGGGAGTTAATACGTCGACTACAAAGCCATTTTTATATCCACATGTTCTGTACTACTGATTGCCAAGCATGTTGCAGGCTAATACTATCAACCTTCACGGCTCCATGGCGGACGGTACAGAGACGGGGAATTAAAAATGCCCTTTTAAACCGAGAACCTTTGAACTAAAGAAACATTTCAATAAAGTCTTTTCACCCTCGCTACCTTTATTTTTGTATTCCAGGTTCACCTCTGTCAGCTGAATTCTCTTTAGAAAGAAATGTAAAGAGGTCAAAGCAATCAATCAGAAATATCAAAGAGAATCCTTGGAACTATGATGAGAGCACATTTTGTTGGCTACTTATCCTTTGTACTAACCGGGTACCGCGGAAAAAAAAGTTATTGTAGCGCCTAAGCGAAGGCGAAGGCAAAGGAATTTTGAAATTAAGGTTTTCTTTCCTCATTTTATCTCCCCATGTAAAGGGAGGGGAAAAACTACAAAAGATCAGAAATGTTTCACAAAACCTTAATTAAATTCGTGGGACAGAGAGAGTTGCTAACTCGCCTGGGGCTGTGTAATTCCTGTGTCAATAAAGGCATCTTTGAAGCAGAATTCCCTGCCCGATGACCTTTACTTTGAAACATGTCTGAAGAACACATTCAGTGTGTTTTAAATACTTCTGTGACTGCGCTGGAAACTACTTGCGAGTTATGTAGAGACAGAGTCAAGACATATTTTGTTAATATCTTTAATATTTACATTTTCTTAAAAAAAGAAAGTATGCCATGTATTTCCCTTCCTTTCCGTCATAATTTCTGAAAATATTGTTAAATGTACCCCCTCCCTTTGACCCCACCCTATCCTCCCAAAACCCCCCACCCCAAAACAAAAAATCCAGTTGGCAAGCTAATTGGAAACTGGCAGTGCTGGATACACAAAAATAATATTTCATGTGATTTGGTGTAAGAATAGCATCTCAGTCAACAAAAATAAAATTAACATTTGACTGTTATTGATGTCCGTACTGGCTGTATCTATCACCTTCGGTATGTTTAATACTTTCACCTCTCTATATTCAGCTACACTTCCTCTTCAAACTCATCCTTGCCTCAAGAGCCTTGACATTTAAAACGATTTTTTTTCCCGCATTTGCTCTATGATACAGTGCTTGTTAAAAGTGCAATAATATGTATAAAACAAGTTTTCTATAATTCAATTAGGTCTGTTAGACATATTCGGATTCTATTATGTGCACAGCAGTTTCCACAGCAAAAGGCCCGTGACCTATACAAAATACTTGCTTCAGTGTAGCTCTACAAAAACGATGCGCTTCTGAAGTGAAGTCCGCCTTGTCCGCCGATATGAATGCCAGTCCAAAAGTGCGCCGAAGTCCTGTTTACAGCACAGAGGATGGATGAGGATGGAGAAGCTGAACTCAAGTTCATCTGCCATGAGGAACGCAGGGCGCGGGTCATCGTTGTGTGATAGCACCTCAATGACCAGACACCGCTTTGGCTGGAAGAGACAACACATTTGCGCATTTGAGTTATACTCACTAGATACTGATAAGGGAGCATCAGGTAATGTTTATTAAGAGAGAACAAAAAAAGAAATCGACTGCAGAATATCTACCAATCATGAATAGAGTTAGCTTTGTAGCATGGAAAACCTATCTGAGAGAGAACATGAAGGGGTACGTCATGACAGATATATGCTCATCCGGATGAAACACAAGGTTTGGAAGAACGTTCTACCTTACTACATAGTTGACAGGTAAACATTCTCCACTCTCCCGCTCTCTGTGCAGCATGTCGTAGTGGAAAAAGAAGTCTAAGTTAAAGAATTCTGATAAAAACAACATGCACATCACAAAGCAAAGCTGAAGTGTCATACAGGGATAAGCCACATGCCGTGCAGTTGCTGATTTTATGCCACAAATGCATGTTGAAATGTGGGTTAATTATTTTAGCTAATGTATTTTGTGAGCACAACAGACAAGCAAATGAGTCACAAAGTCAACAAATGAGTTATACAAACATGGCATGTATATGATTATATTTTCGATATATTCTACAACCCTGTTTCTAAAAATGTTTGGTTGCTGTACAGAAAGTACATAGAATGCAACGATGTGTAAATGACTGAAAACAGTACAAAGACAAAATATTTCGAAACATATATGTCTATTTTGAATTTGATGACAGCAACGTGATTCAAAAAAGCTGGGACGCACTACAGAAATGTATGTATTGGCAAGTAAAGTGATGTTATATCTAGTTCATATGTATATTATTGATATTATATTTCTTGTTTGAGATTATTGTCATTTTAATTGTAAGGACATAAATCAAATAATGTGACTATACTGGCAGATAATTTGGCTTATTTTAATAGATATTCTTGAAACTTAAAACAAAAGGTTTTATAAAAAGTTGAATTATCTTATAATAAGCTTATAAGAATCTCAAAACATAAAAGATAATTTTACTTGCCAAGATATTTTTTGTTGCAGTGCATGGTTATGTTTACCATCACCTTATTTATTAACAACACCCTGTAAACATGAGGAGAACCGAGGAGACAAACTGATGTTGTTTTGTTAAATGTTTACTGTTCTTGCTTGATATAGGATTTCAGCTGTTCAACAGTTCAGGGTCTTCACTGTTGTATTTTCCTCTTTCATGATTCCTTAAATATCTTCAATTAGTGACCGATCTGGGCTGCAGGCAGGTCATTGTAGCGACTGGATTCTTTTACTATGAAGTCAGTCCTGTAATATGTGCAGAATGTGGTTTATTGTCCTGCTGAAATAAGCAAGACCTTCCCTGAAAAAGACGGCGTCTGGATGGCAGCATATGTTGCTCAAAAAGCCATATATGGATCTGTTTATGGATCTGGTTTCCTCTTGTGGAGCGGTGACGAACTGTGCTCATAGACAATGGTTTTCAGAAGAGTTTCTGAGTCCATGCAGTGATTGCAGGTTGTTTTTAATGATGCTTTTAAAAGATGATGGCCAACAAGTACTGGTTTCTGTTCTTGTCTCTTGTGTACAGAGACTTCTATGGATTCTCTGAATCTTTTAATGCTAGTATGTAGTATAACTGATGTAAACTCCAAATTCTTTGCTATTTTACATGCAGTCTTTTGTAGAGTGGTAAACCCCTCACCATCTTTACTTCTAAAAGACTCCGTCTTTCTGGGATGGGTTTTTATACCTAATCAGCCTACTTACTTAACCTGTCCCACCAGGCATTTTTTTAGCCTCCTTTTGTTGTCACTATCCCAACCTGTTTGAAGTGCACTGTTGGCATCAAATCCAAAACCAAATGCATATATTTCAAATGACACATTTTCTCAGTTTCTTTGTTGTCTTTGTACCATTTTTATTAAAATGTAAGGTTTAAATAATTTGTATATTATTACACTCTGTTTTTATTTAGGTTTTTTTAGAAAGAGTTGTACAACAAAAAGAAATATTTCTGTATAAAAAAGAAGAAACAGAGTAAAAGATAGGGAAGAAGGGCAATCTGGGGAAAAGAATAGTATATCAAACACAAGCTAGTGGAAGACAATGCTGTGCTGTGAATTGAGGCTGCAGGGCAGATGCAGTTAACCAGTCAAAGGAGGCCTTGTGGCAGTATGGAGGCATCTCTTTGGAGTCATGCACAAGTACAAGAAACAGCATTGTGTTATGCAGGTTATGTAGTAACACGATAAACTTGATTTCAGCTTCACAGCAGTCCACAGATGGTGTGGCAAGTGTGTTTGGCAGTGCAGCTGTGAGAAAAGTGAGAATAAGGTGCGGAAGCGAAAGGTGCCTAGAGCTCTTTGTTAATTACAGCACAATTCACAAAAGGCAGCGTTTGTTTAGGCCGTTTCAGCGTTCTCGCAGCGTTGCTGCTCACAAAAGCCAATTTGCAGACAATTCACACACTTCTCTTCCTCCAGATGTGGAGGCAGCTGGCTGCAGGGGGGCACTTCAGTCATCCCGTGCAGTTTGCTGAGGCTTTGCAGAGCCACGATCATGCAACACGTAGCGCACGCTGTGCCAACACACACGCGCAAGAAACAATTAGCGGAAGCGTGGGAGCGTGCCAAACGCTTAGCGGGTTAGTCCTTACTTTTGTTTGCTTTGATTAGACAAAGGTGTAGTGAAATCCATTGCTTAGGGGAGGGGGAGGTGGTTGAGAGGAGGAGACAGCTGGAGCAGCAGTAGGAGGAGGAAGAGGAGGAGGTGGTGGAGGTGGAGGGAGCATTGTAGGACTGTTAACCTGTGGAGACGCTAAAGAGGAGCACAGGTAAAGGCAGAGAGGAGGGTTAGTTCAGCAACTGGCAACCCTCACACACACATTCCACTTTTTAAAAAAAGCATTATAAAAATATGACAGCCGTCCTGACTCTGACTCTCAATTCAAGTTTATTTTGGTGATCAAGGACTTGTGTTCTCCCCCCAACGAAGCCATACAGCGGGAGCTCATAACCTCGCCACTGCTCCACAAGATCGCTCACGTAATCCAGACATCTTTTTCCAACGCAAATACACTGATGAGTGTTGACCGGGCTCCATTAGGGCCCCATTCATGTCAGAAGAGACGGGCTGCAAACAGCAGTGACTGAGAGAGAGAGAGAGAGAGACAGATGGAGAGAGAGAGAAAGAGAAAGAGACGAGCACTGGCTGTTCTTCTGAAGGTTGTAACGGGAAGAGAGCAAGGGGGCGCGGCGTGAGAAAGTAAAGATGAAAAGTGTGCTGGCGCGCTTTTATATGCCAGTTCAGAAACATGTTCAAAGCACAGCCACAGGACGCGGGTGAGAAGGAGGCCCGGCGCATCTTCAGCTCGGTCATTGATCAGCCTGGAAAAATGGCCTCATCAAGAGGTTCCTCCCAGCCCGAGAGATTCAACACGGCTCACAATTAGCAAGCAGCTTTGCTCATCACATCCCGCCTAATAAGGAATAATGTTCTGTTATTAGGGGTTGATGATAAATCCAGCTTGTCATCACCTTAGTCTTAGATCTTTGGCAGTATGCTCTCTTTCCCATATCTGCAGTTGTCTAGTGGATGTCAACATGGTGAATACAAGGTTTCCTAATATCGTTGAAGAAAACATTTTGAAGGATTTTCCCCCATTTTCAGTTGAATGTTCAAGTATTAATTATATATTTGCCGCTTAATCTCTAGGCAGGCCTTTGAAAAAGCAACAGGAGGGTCATGCAGGTGTGGAGAGCATAACCTGACAGTTCGGTCTGAGTGAGGCCACTTCAGAGCTGAGCGCTGCTGTCTGAGAGCCGCGTCTGCGTGTCTGGAGCAAGAAATCATTCCATTAAACGAAAATGTCAAAAAGTGATGTGCGGCCGTAATGTGTGCATGAGGGAAATGCAGCGCATTGGTGCAAGTGGACACTCGTCGTGACTGCAGAGTGGGTGTATAGGAGACATTGATCTAAAGGCAAAGGACATGAGGGCTGGTTACCTGCCACCTGCTTGCTCTTCACAGAGGCCTCGGAGGCCAGCGCATATGACATAGTGATGATCCTCTCCTGCTGCTGAAGAGCCGAGTCCAGGTCTGACAGCACCGGCTTATCCGCTGCTACAGCTGGAGGCATATTCTGCACACTAACACACGAAAGCACACACTCAGGTACACTGGAAAAGCAAGGCACCAGAACAGCCGTTTATACTTTCTTCTGTTCTACGGCCCCATCTTCAAGATTTAAACCAAAACATGACCACATCTGGGGACAAGGTTCATTCCAGCAGGACTATATATCGTCACTAAAAGCCAGACGTTATTTACCTAGACTTGGCCAGGATGTTCTTAATGCGCTCCACTTTGCGGTTGCGAGCCTCCATCTCCTGAGGACTCAGCGGCTCCTCTGGCTCAAAGTCCATATAGCGTTCAGGAATGGCCACCTTCTCAGGTTTAGATAACTACATAGCAATAAAGGGATAAAGAAACAGCACTTAATTCCTCCACACCATCAAGCCTTAATTTCACTATTTATTTAAACCCCAAGGCCAAAGACTCATTTACACGGACACTGTCATAACAAAAAAATCCTCAAACATTTTTAATTAAATTTTAATCCCAGGTTTGGTCATCTACCACTCTGGACACTTTCTGTCCAACATGGCTGGCGCTAATATGTTCCTAAAGGACGGATTAAGTTCAGGATTAAGTAGAGGACGGATCAGGTGTATTAGATTAGGATTGGAACTTCCTAGGGTGATACACATGGATAGTAAAGATGCCAACTGGATTCTACTGTTCTGTATATTGTTGTGTTTTACTTCATTTTGCATTAATGCTTATGTTTTATTGTTTCATCCTCAGGGAGGAGTGGTCTAGTGTTTTTAAACCTTGTCTTGTCTTGGCTGATTGAAAATTCTCATTAAAAAACACCAATAATTTAAATTTATAAACGTCAGTGAACTGGCTGCGACCTGACTGAGACTGTGCACAGTCCTAAAAGTTGTGTGAGTTAAACTCTGTTAACTCATTATGTGACAAATGAATAAAATGATCTTTTTAACAGTCATTTTAACTGTGCCCTGCCTCTCTGTGCACTACATACAGGACTACACACAGGATTAACTGTCTCTTTAAGATGGACTATACTGAGCAACATTGCAAGCTGACTCAATATAGCACAATACTTTGAATTATAAGCCATGTGTCATGATACATACTGGATCGCCAGTCGCCATTATAGAGTCCTACCATAGACTGTCGCAGAAGGAGAAGTTGGCCGTTGTGATTCAGGACTATAGTCTTATATCTTTGGTATCTCTGAATTTACGGCATAAGGAGAGCATGATGCAGGTTCTGCATGCGGTGGGGAAAGTCCAAGGGCTCCAGTTTAAGGAACTTGGAGGAATGGAATCTAATGTTGGCCGCTGTGGATCACCTCAAAGTTTAGTGTGTGAGAGAAATATGTAGAACCGAGAAAAAAGACTTTGGAAGAGGTAACAGTGTTTTTACTAATAGAAGCCTAATCCTATTATCTGGTTTTTATTGAAGTGATTTTCTTTGAAAGACAAACTATTGCAGTGGATAAAGGATACACGCTTGGCATCTACCATAGACTTGTTTAGTTTGATGGCCTGTATTTTGGAGGACATACATTCCAAATCTGTTATGCAGAATTTAAAATTTGAATAAAAGTTGTATTAAAACAAAGTATATTCAGTGTATAAGGGGGGGGCAGTACCTCTTTGCTAAGGTCCAGCTGGTAGTCAAGGGGCTCCAGGTCGAGCTCTCTGGGAGGGGTGGAGTGTAAGGTGAGCCACTCGTCTGAGTGCGAGCGCTGTCTCTCTTTGTGCTCGGGTGGCCTCTCCTCGCCTTGCACGGCCCGCTCCAGCAGCTGCAAATCAAACTCCTGCTCGCGCCTCCACTGAGGGCACAACACATACACACAGAGCTCAGAGGCCTCACATGCGTTCACTGGGAACAACGTGGCCATCTAAGGTGCCCTTTTCATCCCAGTGAGAGTCATAATATGGACAGGAGCTCATCCTAAATGAGTCAGGATCTTGAATATTTAGGAACGGAACAACTCCATGTGCTGGCGTACTACCCTCACAGAAACGGGTCCTAGCCAGTTCCGGCTCTGTAAACACTTTAGCCTAAGAGGCGAGAGACAGTTAGGTATTCCGGTTCAACACACAGTGGAGCTCAGGGACAAACCGAGGCATTCTTATGCGAGCCAGGTGCATGTGTGCGTAGAACAAATAGTTTAACAAACAAATCAGGGAGCATAAACACAGATGCACTAAACCATTCCTTTTAGGGAAACAGTTTAAACAACATCCTCTTGTCTCAATGTCAATAGCATTGGGGCAAAAAAAGGTGGTGGCGCAAAGAAAAAGGTGCACATTGTACATAAATGGACAATTTGTGAGGGAGCTCAAACGACTAGCTCAATTACTCCTGCGCATTCCGTTTATAATCGCCTTTCTCGCGTCCCCAAAAACGTGCAGAGGGAAAGATAAACCACTAACAAAGCCACTGGATGTAAACCGCAAGCGTGGGCGTCACTTCCTGTTCTCTCTCCAGGATTCAAAAGTGACTGGAGTGAAGCGTCCAAGCTGGAAAGTAGAAAAAAGGAGGGGGGCATTGCTGCTACAGAGAGATGGAGGCCAGTGCATTTCCTAACCATCAACAAACTTGCTCAATTCCCAGGCATCATTGTGCTTCAACTGCACCCTGCAAAAGTCACGGCATGTCTGCATACGAATCATTTTTGGGCAATGAAAAAGAACACCATGTTTATTTATTAGCAAAGTGTTTATTTATTCCGTGCAAACATCTACATAAAAATATAGAAGAAAGAGATCGTAGCCAGGCGGTACGTTGTTGGCAGATTATGCTGCAATTAGCTGGCTTATTATTACCACACAACTGATGGAAGCCGCATGCTTGGTGAGTAGCTCAACGACACCTTATATATGTATAGTTGTATAGCACATCACTATACATAAGTGTGAATGATGTGAAAGCGCAAAGGCACTCACAGTCATACACACACATTACTCTTTCATTCCAAACATCCATGTTTCATCCTGTTCATTCATAGTGCAGTACACATTAAAAAAACACACTTAAAAAAAAAGAAGGAAAGAAATAAGAACAAAAACAAGGCCAAGACATTTCAAATTAGGACTTGCTTGAGAGTAAAAGCAGGGTAAGTATTAGCAGTGTGAAATGAGAGAAATTAGTTGATGGATGAAGTGTGATTTTATTGCACCACATCCTCAAATGCGACGTTTCCACAAATCAGCATGAGTCTGCACATGGAGAGAACGATTAAGATGCTGGGATTTAGATTATTTTTTATGATTGTAAGGGTGAAAAATATTAATAAGCTTCCTGTATGCAGTGAGCACAATGATGCCTGGGCAGAAGCTGCTGCAACTGAAGCCTGAATCTCCGGTGTTATGTTGTGGTTATACTGTAGCAGGATGACGCACCGCTAAGAGGTTTCAGAGTGAACCAGATAAGGTGGAAAACCTTCCCAGTAGGGTTAGCTCTTTCCCCAGCATTGGGTTAGCAGAGAGACTCAGAGAGCGCTCGGTGACTGTGTTAGTGCTGGCATAAAAGATTTTTTTTTAAATCACATTAATTCAAGCCCCATTCCAAAAGCCTCCAGGAAAGATCACACAAAAGTGATTTGTTTAGCCCAGATAAGAACACCTAAGGACCACAGGTGACATTATTAAACAGAGTACTCTTTACAACGGTCAGTGTCATGAATACATGTCATCAAAGTACATCACATTATGCGTTGAATTACCTCTCTTGTGACATCTGCACGTCTGATTCGTTGGCAGAATCATATACGAAGGCACTGGGTTTAAAACTGTGGAAACCATTGCATAGTTGCTTAAAGCTCTACATTCCCAAGTCCATCTTTAGTGCACTCCAACTTAAACCTTCCTGACGTATAAAGTATTCTCTCTTACCTCCTGCCCTACAACTGACACTGCCCGACATATCTACTCACCTGCAGTAGCCACTACTTCAGCGAACCGCTTGTTTCACTAATGCTAAGGCTTTAGTTTTCTCCACAGAGTTTTTACTTCTATTGCCGAAACTGTGTTAGTGACAGGAGTGTGCTCGTGCTACTCATCCTCAAGAGAAAGTGTGTGTGACAAAGACTGTGCTCTGACGTACTGATCCCAAGTCTGCAGAGACGGGTCGTGAGGAAGAGGAGGTGGAGCGGGACAAGGAGGCCTGACGCTCGCCCTGGCTGAGGGTGCGCTTCCGCTCACGCACCAGAGCTTTCTGGTGGCGCTTCATCCTCTCCAGCTGCTCCTCAGCACTCATGCGGCCCCGCTGATGGACGGGGTCGCCCGAGTACAGCCTCTCCAAGGCACTCTTTGGTCTCTCCTGCTGGAGGGTGGGAGGGATAGCAAACAAAGGTAGGGGTGTTAGAAGTTTCCCCTAATCACAATGAGAAATTTGGGAACAATGGTGATTAATACATATTTTTTAAATACTGGTAATATTTTGATTTTTTTTTTTTGACATTTATTTGTGGGACGTAGCTATTAAGACTTAATTCTTATTTACAGTGGCCCCCTGGCCAGCCCCCAAGGACACGTCTAATTAACAGGGCGAAAAGCAAACAGCAAAAATAAGACAGAGCAACACACGATAAGTAAAACACAATCTCTTGACTATGTTTGTGCATTACTTCCACTTAAAGACCTCTCATTTGTACTTGATAATCAGTCGTATCTGAGTATGACTTGTGGACGTATGACTTGTGGACGTCTGCTTTCTCGCAGCGAACGTCTACACAATTCAGCAGCAAATGTACTGAAAACCATTCCATCAAAAGAAAAGGAAGAACTGCTGACGTTGTCACAATAAGATGCTCCAATCTAGGCCTGAGCGATAGGGCGATGTTATCAGATATTGGTGGTGAGCGACACGTGACCTGTTGCCAATATTTGACACACAATAATCATGTGTGTGGTAAAGAACTGCTGCGCCCTGAAATCAAAAGTAAAGTGGAAAGTGGAGTAAAGGAAAGTGGAGCTGTGATGACCCCCAACTACAGTGGCCAGTGCTGTCACATCACAACATTTACTCACACGTAATTCTTTTTAGAAACACTGCAGTGCAGGAAGAAGGTCTCAGTAGGTTAACTGTATAACGTCAACACCCTAATAATAACTGTTCAAAGGGTTAAAAGACTGAATATGAGTGCTGCACTCTGACCATTGTGAGCTGGACCTCCAGCTCTCCTCTCTCATTTAAAGATGGAGCCACTGCCGTCTGCTTTGTCTCTGTATTGCCGTAAAAATTATTTAGTATTATTTGTGTTTTTGAGTAAATCAAAATCAGATAAATGGAAATATAAATATAAAAGGAGTAAGATTGAACAAGTTCAATTCATACCTAAGTTAAGTGTATATTATGTACCTAAATACCCCCACCCCCACCCCCAACTAAAGGGGAGGAGCGATATCATGTTTATTTCTTTATTATTTTTCTTAATATAGGAATATCCTGATAATAAATATATCGCCCAGGTCTAGTCCAGTCACCTGAGTCCAACGGTAATTTATTTATTTTTGGCCAAACCAGTCCGGAGGACCTCACAAACAGTCTACATTTTTGTCCTTTTCCCATGCGCTGAGAGTTTGAAGCAAAAACGTGAACGGGGCAGGGGACCCTTCGTACGGGTCTGGGAATCACTTCTATAGCCTGCAGTAAAGGGAGTCCAGCTGATGATCAAAGTGAATGATTTCACTCACACTACAGGGGTTTGCCGATCACGTTTACACACAGTCAATTCATGTGACCTGTGTCTAGATTGTAGGCCGAAAACATTCAGTCACAGATACACTTGGTAGTAAAACGTGCCTCCAGTTAGTTGGACTGAAACCCTGATTGCTGAGCATGACGGAATATGCAAGTCCACTCATTACAAGCATGTGCGTCTTCCCCGCAGGCAGAGACCATGTGCCCAGTGATGTACTGCATGGTGAGGTGGCTTTGGTTGAACTGGGAGGGGGTTTGGTTTTCAAATGTGTCTTGGAGAGATGGATGTGTTTACACTACTATAACACGCAGCTCAAATGCGTGTCAGACCACCTTCTGAAGTGGTTTGAGCAATTAAATCTGTATCTGTTTTAAATGCGTCATGGGCATCAGATATAATCATAATACTCAAGACGCATAAACTGACCAGGAGTAAACAGGGTCTCACTATCCTGTTCTGAGAAGTAGCAAGTTATGAATATTCCATGTTTGCTAAGGTACATGGTTTGTGCACAGTCGATTATGCTGCACTGTAGGACTATACTGTATAGTGTATAGCGTGTGGTTTCACTATGGAGAAAGGGAGAGAAAGATAGAATGAGAAAAATAAGAGCAAATTACAGGGTTCATTTCAAAGCTCTGCTTCTGCTCTTTGAGTCTCTGGTGGTATGGGAACCTCCTAAAGAAGCTTGCATACACACAGCCTTTTTTCTTCATCTGCTCAGTGTTTTGTTGCGCAATATAAACAAATCAATGTCAGCTCTGCAAAAATCAGTTTTTAACTTGTTTTAATCTCCATTAAACTGACCTTCAAGCTGGACATGGTGGCTCCTCTTCTGAGTGTGACATATGATGAGATGCTCGTAGACTGATTGAGCCTGGTAGAGGAGCCTGCCAGACCTAGAGAAGAGTGGAATTAGACTAATAAGATGACATATAGGAACACTAGGAATGCTTACATTTTAAACTATATACTTTAGAGTATATTCAAGATACCATGAAAATCTGCTCAGTCCTACAGTGTTCACCTTGTGAGTAATGTTGAACTCTCATGTGTCTTAAGTGATCTACTGTTTATTGTTTTTGTTATTGTCATTTGAAATGTCCCTTCTGATTGTTTACCTCTGCTTGGTAAGGTCTGGTAGCCACCATCATGGCCTAAACCAGCGAATTGCCCTCCGACTCCTAAGAGTTCAGGCTCACTGAGAAAAGGCCGTAATTCCACCTGGATCATAGGAAAAAAGAACTTAATAATTCTACTCCACGTTCAGACTAAAGACTGGTTGGTCTTTGTGGCCACCAACCTTGTTGTCCCCATTGGTGAAGTGCCCAATCTCTCTGTCCCGCTTGCGTTCATCAGACTGACGCTTGAGACCGCGGACTGATGTGTGGCGGATGACAGATGTTTCCTTGGGCAGGGGCGGCACTGCTGGGGGTTGGTCATCCGGACTGTAGAGGTGGGGTAGAGGAGGCCTGGGAGGGGCGTCTTCTTCAGCCTAGAAAGAGTTTATACAAGGCATCAGCAAATAAGCACCTAGTCACTAAAAACATCAATAGCTCGAAATGATTTCTCATTTGTAAAGTCAGTCAGACGAGTGGATTTACACCTTTCAGTCAATTTCATGTGTGATTGTTAGTGTTGAGTTTGAGGAAAAGTTTTTATGTGCTTTATGCTTTCTTTCTCTCTCTATGTAATTATTCATATAATTGAATGTACAAGCTTTATTTCTTGACATCTTTGTTACTCACCCATTTTGGCTTGTGGAGCGCTTGAGAGAGGTGGTAGTGTTGTGAGCTAGACTGTGCTGGGCTGAGGTGAGGGCTGGCCTGGGCCCCTTTAAGCTCCCCCACTGAGAGAGAAGGCACTGATGGAGACAACGCCGAAGGCACAAGTTTCCTCTCTGGGCCATACATACACACACACACACACACACACACACAGACAAACACACACACAGTCACACACACAATCACATAGAAAATTACCACAAAACAAATGCACAATAATATGTGTTCTAATAGGTGGTGGAGGGTGGTCTCAGTACCTCTGATCTGATTCCCATGCGTGGGGGTGATGGCGGGGATGGCCCCGCGCTCACCTGGGTTCTGCACAGAGTCGATGGTCACTTTGTAGTTGGCTTTACTGGAGCTGAGGCCGGCCATTACATCCTCAATCCGCCACAGCTCCTTTCTCAGCTGCACTTTTTCCTGCTGTGCACGGAAAGCATGAGAGGACAACACAGCACAAACCAGACTGCAGTAGGTTAAACTACAACACAATATAACAGAAAAAATTAATTAAGCCAAATCCATTTTTTATTAATTCCAAAATTTCTGAACAACTGAACTCTTGCACTTTACTCCCACAGACCAATGTTTTTGCTACTGGTTAATATATAAATATATAATATTACAGTCATATCGTTTTGGTGACCCTGGTCAGATAAAATACTTTGCTGGTTTACAGAATCACAAGAATCGAATATAGATTAGGTAAAATTTATTAACAGTTTAATTTAATTACATTAAACTGCATAATTTAAACACTGAGCTGTAAACAAAGCTGCTCACAATATGGTACATTATACAGATTTGGTGATGCTTTTGTTGATGCAATATATTTCACTTTTGTGGAAATCATGGTCTGTTTGCATAATGCAAATTCAAAGCACCACATATTCAGTATAGAACAGAACAGTGTAGAAAAAATGATTTAGGATTCTCTTTGTGCTCTCGTATTAAGTCAGCAAACAGTCAAATGCATATTATGGAGCTTAAAATGAGATCACAGATATAAGCATTCAGAAAACAGTACTGCCAAGTCCTCGTTTCCGAAACAATGTAATTAATACATGCTCAACCCCGCATGTCTTTTTACTTAAGCCCTGCTTATATGAAAACTTGTTTCTGCCTGGTAAGAGGAAATCTCTCTGCTTCTAGCGGCAGTATATGCAGATTTTGACAGAGTGTGCCAAATGTTTGCCTTTTCATCTTGAAAATAATAATTTGTTTCAACTTTAAATTAAGATTTGATTAAAGTTTGTAAATAAATGTATTTTTGAGAAAATATATTTTTTCTTCACAATAATTATTAATATTCACAATATAAATTATTCAGTAACTCTAAAAAATCTACATTTTAATACTGCTGCCAACAACTGGCAGGAATATGCTTCCATTTTCTCTGTTTTACATTACATCTGCAGCTATATTAGCTCCAAAAGTAAGTAAATTAAAATTTTACACAAGTGATAAATACTCTGCATAATCAATACAATAGTATCAGCCTTGGTACATCAGAGTAGGTGATTAATTATAATTGTCTGCTCTCAGTATGATAGCTCTTAGCAATGTTGTTGGTGTCCATAAACAAAACATGTAATTTTATTTTTTCTATATCATTTACACACAGCAGTTGCTGTTCTGCGCTTTCTGTCCACTGTATGAAAAGTAGTACAAATGCTCCATAATTACTTCTAATAAAATCACTTTACATCAAAATAAAGAGCAGTGTTTTACAGATGCATGTTTTTTTCTATTTTGGACAACAACAATCAGTAACGGGGCAGAGGTGCAGAATAGAGACCCACTTTTTGTTCGTAAATTAGTCCTTCAATGTTATTTCCCAGTCCCAGTGCACCTTCTCTCCCTCCATTGCTTTATCCTCAGTTAAAAATATACACCATTTGTATGTCTGTAATACAGCTGGGATATAGAGCTGGTGTAACTGAGTCCAAATAAATAGTGTAACGCATTTACAGCATTTGGCATTCGCTCATGTCTATAGTCTAAAGTTTTCACAGGTAAGCAAAGAATGTATTAAGAGTGTTGCTAAAGAAATTAGTGTATGATATAGTGTAGATTGGTTGACCAGGTGGGGAATCAAACCCCAGTCTATAGCAAGGAGGGCATCAGTGTAACCCACTCCACTATATCAACTACAACCAATACCAAAGACCCACAATGACCACTGGATTTGGGCAGTGACGGTACAGACCTGTGAGAGGCTACTGCGATTCATCTGCTCCTGGAGAGCTGACCGCAGCCGTTCCACATCGGCCTCCAACCTGCTGTAATCACTCCAGGCATTCTCCATCTCCTGCTCAACACAAACCACAGCCATGCTTACACCCCTGTGTCTGCCTGAATCTCTGTAAAAAGGTAAATGAGTATCATTTAAAGAAAGTTGACCTGCACTGATTTCAATGGGACACTCAATCAGTGGTATTGTTAGTAGGCTTAAAGGGGGAAACACCCTCCAGGGTAAAAATCTCCTAATTTCTCTCCCTTTTTAAAAATAAAGCTATAAATCTATTCTCATTAGAATAGAATTCATGTAGTACACTCCAAAAAAGCTGGTTTACCACTGTGTTTTCTATTTAATTACACTTTTTCTAAGTTTGGGAACTGAGGATACTACTTCTTGCAGGTTTGCAAGTAAAAGTTTTGCCCATCCATGCTTCATATAAGATTCAGCTGCTCAACAGTCTGTGGTCATCTCACACGCTCAAGCACACTCTGTCTACAAGTCTTGCTGAAATAACCAGGAAAAGATGTTGTGTTGATGGCTGCATACATCTCTCTAAAATCCCAATACATGCCCTCCATGTCAATGGTGGCTTTACACATATGCCGGTAACTCATACACCACCATATCACAGCTTTTGTACCTTTCACTGGTAAAAATCTAGATGGTCCCTTATGTCTTGGAGAACTCAAAGCTGACCATAGCACACATTTCCACTGTCTTTTACACCATCCAAGATGAGCAAAGGGTTCACAGAACTCGGCAGAGAGTCTGCAGAGAAATGATGTATGGTGTCTTTTTGTGCAATAGAGTTTGCGGTTCTTGATGCAGCAATGGACCATGTTGAATATACTTTCCAATACACCTCTGAGCCCATGTAGCTACATTTAGCATGGTAGCATGTCAGTTTTTCCTTGAATGCTGCTGTCTAATGGCTTAAATGTCACACACAATCATTCAACAATGTTTGACAATTCAGTTTGCAAAGACTGTTATTTTATATTATGAAAACTTTAAAATGGTGTAACTAATATAATATAAACTTTTCACTCGTGTTTTTATCCAACTTTTACTAATAATAAGTTGTCAGGCATCAGATTACAAATCTTTACATTTACAAAATCAAAAAGTTGATCAGCCAAAATATTCAGTCGTTTATTTGTATTTTCAGTTAACTAAATCTTTATAGAGAAATAAAGAATCAGATGTAGAATATAGAACTATTTGCCACTTGTAATTTGTGAAACACCCACATACACACTAGGGGGCAGTGAGCACACTTGCCCGGTGGTCAGCCCTATCCACAATGCCCATGGAGCAGTTGGGGGGTAGGTGTCTTGCTCAAGGGCACTTCAGTCGTGTGGTGTTGGTCCAGGGGACTGAACTGGTGACCTTCCAGTCACAAGAACGGATCCCTAACCTTCAACCCACGACTGTCCCCCCTAGTAGTTTGTATCAATGCTTAAACAACAACAATATTTAAATATATTTAAATAAGAATATGTTACTGTTCAATACTACTGCTCGTATATCTTACTGTGGAAACTTGTGAAATGTCGGCGCGGATGTGCACCACGTCCTCCTGCAGGAGCCTCTGCTGGTAGGCAATCTTCTCCGCATGAGACGGCTGATCCTGGTACTGCTCCATCTGCTGATGGGACACGTCAAGAACCGACTCCAGCTTGTCCTACAGGCCGAAAGAATACATCACAGAGGTAAAAGAGAGAGGGAGAGACGTAAAGAGAGAGATAGAGAGAGAGAGCAACGGTTGCTTCTACGTGATTTAATGATATCGCCACACTTGTATGGAAACACGCTTGTGAAGAGCCAGACCTTGTCCTCTTTGAGCGTACGTATCCTGGCCTCCAGCTCCTGAAGGATTTTGTCTTGTTCACATAATCTGCTCAGTTTCACCTAATGAAGAATTAAGAGAACTATATGAATCATGACCACACAAGCCGCCGGACAGAAACACAAACCAGTTCAAATCCAACAAAACAGAGGAAAGGCAGAGCTTGTTGTGTTGGTTTTCTCCACATTGTCATTACCATAAAACCCCAAGCTCCTCATGACAATTCTGATGGCATTATTTTGCAGAAACAGACTGCACTCTGTGAAAAATGGGTTAGTGTGCGCTTGTATACACACACAAACACACACACACACACAAAGCTTGCAGAACTGCCTCATTTGCAGCCTTCTTCTCACTGTGCGAGAGTGTTTATTCTCTGCACTATTTATCATGCCGTCCGATTAATAATTAAGCTGTTTTTATTTTACTGCACTATATTGTTGTTTTAACAGCATTAAAAATTCATCACTCTGATAAATTCACCAGCAAAGTTCTTATAAATTGTTAAACTGGAACAATGTTAATGATGAAAAGTCAAGACTCTCAGCTTATTTACCTCCAATCAAATGAAAAGCGGGTGAGAGGGGAGAGAGAAAAAGAAGGATAGAAAGACTCAGAGGCTGAGTGAAAAAGAGAGCAAAAGAGAGAGACAGAAAGAGATACACAGAGAGAGAGAGAGGGAGATGGAATACAAAAATCAAACTGAAAAATTTACGAGCTTAAAATATAAAAATCCCATAGCATGTATTTTTCTCTTTAAACTGAGAGCTGCAAATAAAAGGCCTGGTCTATAGTTTGAGTCGCGGGCTCGACGCCGGTGCTGCCGCACTGTCCCAGCGGCGCAGATCACTGCCTGTTTGTCTCCCTCACATGCTCGTGTTTACCCGAACAAACTGCCGAGTCCAAACTTGGACGTGCTTTTGCCGGTAATAGCTTTTTGTGCAAAGCAAACAGCGCGAGCGGGACTGCAGCAGGAGAGAAAGTTGGCATTTGTTTAAGCCGTGGCACGGTAAAGCGGAGGAGGACCAGAGGAGAAACACAGAGGAGAGAGAGAGAGGAGGACAGAAAGTGGAGGGTGGATGAAAGCGCAGAACTCACGTCAATGTCGCTTTCAGCTATTTTGACCGGTCGCGGAGGTCTGTCTTTCAGAACGTCACGTCCAGTCACCTGTTAAACCCCACACGCACAAGAGAGGTTAAAAGGGGACACGGGGATAATTATTATTATTTTGTGATATAGGGCTGTCACTATCGATAATATCATTAATTAATCAATAATAACTTTAATAAATGATACCACGCTTAAAAAAAATTACCAAAATATGAAATATTTGACATATATACATATTTTACTATATTTTCCTTATGAATGGACCAATAGAAATGCTCCAAAATAGCTTGGAAAAAAATCTGGTTCCATTGACTTACATTGAAAGAGAAGACAGTTTTTGTCCTCTGCTGTAAAGCTGCCATTTTGGAGATACTTGTGTTTTATTGGACATCAACGATATATATATATATGCAGTACTGTACAAAAGAAAACACTCTTCATTTATTTCATGTCTAGGTAAAATAGCCATTAAGTAATTGTTTGCAGTATTTTCTGTTTAGAAATATCTCCTAAATTCAAGGTTCATGTAATGGCCATTTATACTGGAAATGAAATAAATGAAGGGTTGTCTCTGGCTTTTGTATATAAATGAAATTTCATATAACTACACTGGATTACAGCAGGAGAAATTCTTAAATATGCATTAGCATAATAGAGAACGCAAGACTAAGCACTGCTGATTCATCATAAAGGAGATTTTAAATAAACTATATTTTAAAATTGAGAAACTGAGACTGATGAAACAATCATGACAGCCCTAAAAATTATTTCCCAAGCCTGGTTCTGAAGAACTCCTGTCCTGCATATTTTGATGTTTTCCTGCTCAAACACAACTGCTTAGCAGCTAATTTGCAACCCCTCCTGAGTCAAAATGAAAGTATTTAAACAAGGACAGGAGTTCTCCTAGACCACGACAGGAAACCACTTCATTACTCCAGTGAACAGCAGTCAGGAAGTGACCCGTGAAGCACACTGACAACAAGCTTGCTGAAATTATAGTAATACAAGAAGTGTCTTTTGGCCAACTTTATACACAAACAATGCAGCACACAAAAAACTACAACCATACAAGCCAGCTAAAACAAAGCAGCTTGCTGTTTGCAGGAAGTGGATCTGGGAGGAAGTAGCAATGCTCCGCCCACAGAGTTACTCTTTACCTGGCAAAGTATCAATACTTTCCACACATGGTGCACTTATCGTAAACCATGTGGGAGACAACCAGAAACACTCCAATAGTATATATGAACATATTTAGTATATTTTATAGTAAACTGCAAGTAGAATTGCTCCGAACTTATTCTAATATCACAAGAGCTCAGTGTAAATATTAGGAGTGGGAATTATTAGATGATATTATCACAATACTTGAGCGTTTCTTTTTTTTGCAATTTTTAAATGATGAATTAAGTATTGCAATAAGACATTATTATGACATACTGTGACAGGTATTATGATATATTGTGTTGTCATGTTTTGATGTCAGTCTGTGGTTTAATTTCATTGTCCAAGTTTAAAAAAAACAAAACTTAAATCATTTATCTCATGTGCGTCCAATATATCATTGTGCCAGTCTACGACTTGGACAAGGCCAAGAGACCACAATGCTGTCTGATGCAGCTGATGTACTCAGGCAGCTCCTCAGCCAGTTGGTCTGGTATCCTTGTTAAGCTAAGCCTTGTCCCAAAAGACAAGCAATTCCTTTGCGCCTGCTGGCTTGAAAACAAAGTGAACCGCCTCAGATGCAATGGACTAGACAGTGGAAGAGGAGATCTGCGGCGATTTCATTTCTATTCTCATTTGAAACATGACTGAAACATCCCTGATTCAGCCATTCATCTAAAAGGTATATCGTTGTAGTTTGCAGTCTTTGTCACATTATTTGCACGTACTTGTGGCATAACTGTGGAACAAAACTAGTAACAGTTGAACAACTACTATCTGATACCTCCCGTATCAATGCTGTATTTTTGCCCAAAATATATTGTGTTACTATTTTGTATTGAGATTTTATCCCACCCCTAATAAACACTGTAGCATTTAATAATAATAATAATAATAATAATAATAATAACATCATGCTTTCCATTTCTACCAGCAAACATTTACAGCAAGTATGATTTGGTCATTAGAATAGTATTGATATTTTTCAGAAAGCACTAAGCACAGAAATCTCTCCATATGACAAGAAGCACAAACTTTTGACATGAACGCAAACCAATTAACTACTACATGCACAAGAGTGCGGTACAGAACACGACTGCCCAGAACACGCTCCACCACTATGAGCATGACATGAATGGCCCAGCAGGAACACATCACAATCGGAGGGGTAAGAAGCCATGGATAGGTCACACTTTCCACACACACTGTCCTTACATTGAAACTGGACCCACTTCCCTGAGTGGAGATTTGTAAGACATTGTGAACCAAACGGATGAGCGGTTCAATACGTTTCATCTGTTTGGAACGAAGATAAAAGGTGCCATTAGGTCACGTGGATCAAAAGTTCCACTCCAACTGACGTGGCTCAAAGTATAGGCACTTTGTCAGAAGGGTAGGTCACGCAAATAGTTAAATACTTGAGCGTAAAAGTATGTTCAAAGTATTTGCAGAACTGTTTGAAAGCATTCAACCAGGCAAAAAAATATTTTGTGAAATATTTGAGTGTCCTTTCATGACTGCCATGACAATAAAAGTCAGGGCACCTCTGTACGTGCCAAATATGTAACTGTTTAAGGTCTGCAGGTGAAAATTCATTATCAATTGACATTTATTTGATTCCAAAGACTCTCAATTTTCATAGTCAATATGAAGTGGGACCAAATATGTTGGTGAACATGGTGTGACAAGTTAGAGAGAAAAAAAAGAGGAAAGAAAAAGGCCAATTAAGAGCAAAGGCTTTAGAGGCATTTAAGGCCATTGCTAACAGGAAAAAAGAGGCAAATTCATTTGAAATGGGCTTTTCATCATCTAACCGCTCTTCTGACCTTCAATTCCAGGCAGCAATGGCACAGAGTGGAGCGCTGCAGCACAGAGACCATTACTGTCTCTTTAGCTCCGAACATGTACAGGCCAACAATTCTTTTTATATTTTAACACATCAGGGCAAAGAAGGCTGATCTGGGGGGGTCAAAACCAGCCTGTTCATGCAGCAGCAGCCCATGTAAACATGAACAATAAACTCTAATCTCGCATTTATTCTGATTTAACAGTCACTGCAAGCATAGCTTTGTTTTCACGGTTAAATGCATGCACCATACAATGCGTTAGTCCTTCCTGCTCTCAAACATACGACAGGAATAATCATTGCTTCCAAAAACAAAACTCATCTGTATCCTGCCGATGTATAAAATAACTGGTGCTACAAAAACATCTACGAATAAAGGGAGAGAGATAGGAGAAAGCAAAAGAGAGGAGAAATAAGGAAGATGAAGACACTTTTATATGGAGCCCACCTTCAGGTCTAAATACTCCAAGTCCTTCTTCAGTTGCATGTAGGTGTCATCTGCCTTTAAGTAGGGAATGAAGAGAGATCACATGACAAGAAGCTTCAAAGCGTGCTCGGTTTAGACTGTTTATCAAAGATGCAATTCAGCTATCCATGCTCGGCCCACGATCGCTTTCTTTCGCAGCAGTTATTGTGAGGTTGAACAAGCTTTATAAAATTCTGGCAAAACCTATAATAATAAACTGTGGGGGTCTTCGTTTTGACTTGATGCACAAAGCTGACTTAAGAAGGGATGCGCCTGTTGGCTGTTTGTCGATATTGGATAGTTTTCATGCACATATTTGTCAACACTGATAAGTATGACAGTGTATAAACATTTATAAAACATAGAAAGTAAGACTACATCCACCTGTGACAGAGAAATGTATGTCTTATATGTAACAAATATACTTTAGATGTATTTTAGATATCAATATCAATTAGTCAGTTAAATCTAAACATTTGTCCACTATATTGCCAAAAGTATTCACTCACCTATTGAGATCATTGAATTCAGGTGTTCTAATCACTTCTACGGCCACATGTGTATAAAACCAAGCACATGCAGACTGCTTCTACACACATTAGTAAAAAAATGGGTTGCCCTCAGGAGCTCAATGACTTCCAGCGTGATACCATGGTAGGATGCCACCTGTGCAGTCCAGGCATAAAATGTCCTCAATGCTAAATATTCCACAATCAACTGTCAGCGGTATAATAACAAAGTGGAAGCGATTGGGAACGACAGCAACTCAAGACACAAAGTGGTAGCTACATAAAATGGCCAGCGTATGCTGAGTCGTATAACGTGCTGAGTCAACCGCTACATACCTGTATGTAGAGAGCGTAGAGAGCTTCATGGAATGGGTTTCTATAGCCGAGCAACTGCATCCAAGCCTACATCACCACGGCAATGCAAAGCGTCGGGTGCAGTGGTCTAAAGCAAACCGCCACTGGACTCTAGAGCAGTGGAGATGTGTTTCTAATCACTTCATCTGGCAATCTGAGGGACAAGTCTGGGTTTGGCAGTTGTCAGAAGAATGGTACTTGTCTGACTGCACTGTACTGAGTGTAAAGTTTGGTGGAGGGGGGATTATGGTGTGGGGTTGTTTTTCTAGGAGTTGGGCTCAGCCCCTTAGATCCAGTAAAAGGAACTCTTCCAAGAGATTTTGGACAATTGTCCCAAGATTTTGGACAATGTTCCCAACTTTTGTAGGAACAGTTTGGGGACGACCCCTTCCTGTTCCAACACCACTACACACCAGTGCACAAAGCAAGATCAATAAAGACATGGATGAGCAAGTTTGGTGTGGAAGAACTTGACTGGCCTGCACCTCCTGACCTCAACCCGACAGAACACCTTAGGGACTGTGAGTCAGGCGTCCTCGTCCAGAATCAGTGTATGACCTCAAATATTTACTTTTGGAAGAACAGTCCAAAATCCCCATAAACACATTCCTAAACCACATGGAAAGCCTTCCCCGAAGAGTTGAAGCTGTTATAGCTGCAAAGGGGGGGCCGACATCATAAAAAACCCTATGGATTAAGAATGGGATGTCAAAGCAGTGTGAAGGCAGATAAGTAAATACTTTTGGCAATATATTGTAAAAAACAAATGCCGATACTGACGTGTCCCATTATCATAGTTTCCGGTTTAAAATGTTATCTTATAAACTCCAGGGACGTATAACTGTCACCCCTATTAATTAGGAAATTGTGACTTTGATCCCTGGTGATGCCACAGCCATCCTGCTCTCTCTGGGTGGGTAGCGTTGGACTCCACCCCATAACTCAGTGTGATGCTTGCCAATGCAGGCTGATGTAATGATAGCTAATCCAACAGAATTGGCAGTTAGTTTTGAGCAAAAAAATGGGGTGAAAATAATAAGTCAAAATCAAAAAAGGAAAAGGGCTCTCTAGGTTGTTGCAGCTATCTGAAGCTAGAAAGGTAGAAAATGATGAGTGTGTCTAAAGCCATGGTCACACCAAATGTATATACCATGTGCCCAAGAAAAAAAGCCAACTGCCTTGAATGGACGCGCTAATAACAAAATCTTCTACAGCAGTTGAACCTGTAGGTGAAATTTAACTTTACAAATCTGCAACCCTGAGACATGTGAGCTAGTAGTAAACAAGAGGGCAACACTCAGCATAATGTTGTTGTCACCCACAGTTGCAAAAAAAACACCAAACTGTTCACCAAACTACTCATACCATTCAAAACCACAGCATATCAGGGCTGCCCACACTTGACTGATTACAGCGAGGCAGCAGTCCGGTGTGACCACAGCTACAGACAAATTTCGACAATATCTGTATATTATTTTCATATGTCATGCTACCTCGTGTGCCCGTACAGAACTACCCATCAATAACCCTGCTGTATATTCTGGGGTTTAAATGGGATTTTCTGCCAGTTTTCTGTAAAGTTTGTCCAAACTAGCAACAATAGATACAAAAGAACGCACTGGTTGGGGTGAGCATGAACAGGTGGATAGTCAAGTCTGGAGACCTCACTGGGTTATTACTGCATTACTGTTAAAAACTATTCAATGCCTGCTGACTGAAACAAACATGATCTGTTTCTGTCAACAGCAGCAAGGGATAGAGGTGGGCTTCAACAGTATCTGCAGTAAAACTCTGGTGTGCAGATGCACTGTGTTCATTGCACTGCTGTTTCATAACAAGCATGATGCTGATTTGCCTCTCAGTTCAAAGACTTGACCTTAACTGAAAACGTTCATGTCTGGTTCTAGAACTGTAAACACTTCAACTGTATAACATTTAACTTTGTGAACGCAGGCAAGTTAACAAGCAACATGCTCGAAACGAACATTAAAAGTGGCATTAACAGTCAAAAAAGGATTGACAAAAGCAAATAAAAAAAGAAAAAAAGAAAGAAAGAAACAGCAAAATGCACTGGAAAAGAGGTTTCAGAACACAACACAGGCTGGTAGGTTGAATTCTGCAGTCCAAGCTGTGACGAGTCCTCTCTACTGTCCATGCTAGCTAGCACCAAACCACCATGACCACGACACAACTACCCACAGAGCACAGCCGTACAGATGAGGGCACAGAGCGGGACAGGGTCGGGGGAAACGGGAGACGATGCAGTAAAGGAGGGGCCTGAAGTGTTTAGGAAGGGGGCGGCTCTGACCCTCTGACCTGCAGGCTGGGGCCTGAGAGGCCGTTGTGCTGGTTCTGCAGGTAAGCAAACGCATCGCTGCGCACGCTGGCCATCTTGGCCTGGTGTCTCCTGAGCTGGATGAGGAGCAGGGTCAGCTCCTCTGGCTGGTGGAGGGGCAGAGAGAGCACTTCAGGACGTGGCCACCAGGGCAGCGCTGTCGGGTCAGGAGCACTAAACTGCAGCACTTTTGTAATATGCATGATCATCTGAGACGTTTATATGTAAAGCTGCATGTAGCAAGCCCTTCAGTGTTTGCATACAGACTAACTTTAGAATGAATATGAATGAACGTTAATAATCAATTCCAAAACCTTTCCTTGAGGTGGTGGAGCATTTGTACAGATGAATAAAATACATTACATCAACAGTCAATAACTGTGTCTATGTACTACATTCATGGCTCCAGTGCACTTTTAATTAAACACTTGTAGAAGGTAGAGGGAGAAGAAACGTGATTAAATAAGCTATGAGAAGTTCTTAGTTGTTGTTAGTGTGTCTCAAATAAACGTTTAGGACGTAAACAAAGTCTTTCAGAGTGGTTTGATGTGAAATGCATGGTTCTTCAGAAACTTGCTAACCCATAGCTATTCACAACAATGCTCATAAGATCCAGACATCTGAATATCTTAAAATTACTTATGATTACACTGCCTGAGGCCTGAGAAAGTTTTATAATAGTTATGATAGATACAAAATTTTGGCCTGAAGTGTATTTTTACATGTACCTACATGCTGGTGGGTGCTGTTAGACAAAACAGTCCCAAAGATTCAGATTTAATACTTGGATAGTAAATAAAACAGTAATAATTATACATTCCCGACCCATGGTTTCTATGATCACCTCTGTAAATAAATCTGAGTCTATTAATCCCCTCTATATCAGGAAAATGCCTATATTTATGGGTAATGTGTCTTGATTATCATTTGCCCAAGCCCAACATATATTTTATTAATGTAAAAATGTAGAATTTCGACTTTGAAGCATTTCATTTCTCTGTGTCGTTACCATCAGGAACCTCGTTCAGGCAATCAATACTCAGGTGTGTTAAATGATGGTATTCTTTTAACCATCTTGCGAGATCAATAAAGGAAAAAAAGAAAAAAGCAAGAAATTCTCGTTTATTTTTAATGATATTTAGTATTAATATTTATTTATATGTATTCTGCTTCCAAGCAAAAACACACTTACTGGAATTTTCTTTGCCGTTCTCAGACTAGACTAAAATGACAGCGCAGGGATCTGAACTGATTAACATTACAATTTCCAGTGTTCTATTTCTCCACCTTCCTCAGCATTTTGTACATCTTTGAATTGTCTGTATCCCTCAATAAGCCCTCTTACTCAAGTCTTACCGTTTTTCCGTGTAAGCTGGGTGCGCTGACTGTGTGTGTGATGTAGCCCATTGTCGGCATAGATCGTCTCTCGATCTGGGCGGTCTGCAATGGCAACGGAAACAAACGTCACAAACATGGACATCCAAAATAATTAAAACGTTCTCCACAAAAACTTCAAGGCTGCAGGGGCTTTTGGGGTGTCATGTAAAAGTCAGAAGGTGTGCGCCTCATTTTAAATGCCACAGGGCTCGCAAGAGTTGACATTTTTGCTTAACACACAGAATTCCTCCACCAGGCCCATCACAGAGCCTGAAACAGGACCCATAAACAACGAGAGATTTAATTAACTGCACATAAATTATCTCCAACCTGCTTTCTGAAAATAAGATTTGTTTGCTACCAGCAAGCAAAACAGTGCGGGCTGTGCTTTCCAGCGCGATTCCCTGGGCCCTACTTTTTTGCTGCATAATAGGTTTTTTATTTAAAACAGGAGATCAGAAGAAAGAGAACACTGCTGCCTGAGATAGGGCTGTTTATAGGAAGCGGGGGAGCCTTTGGCAAAATTTTACCACTTAAGAACGCGTGCTTTAACGATCCTCTGTGGAGGTCCGCGCTACAAAGACGCTGGCCAGCCAGAGGAATCCTGGAAAATCTACAAGCTGCTGGTGCACAAGCAAACAAAGTTCATCTCCCACTAAAATTAGAACGTTCAGAACGCCCCGCTGTTCTTTAAGGCCAATGCCGATCGCTGCGGCGGCCTGAAGACGTTGTTGTCTTTGCCACTCTGGTTTTTGCCGGCTTTGTGAGTGGCTCCGCTGGGGATGCGTAATTAGTGAGTTCACACGCGGCTTGACTTCTGCTGAGCACGGAGTGAGAGTGACAGTGTGTTTGCTTGTGGAGAGCTGGGAGGATGCTAGCAGGGCTGGCTCTGATGTGGAGGGTGTGGCAGAGTTGTCAAACTTGCTATCAGTCACAGCAGGGAAGTGGGACTCACTCTCTCTCTCACACACACACACACTCAGGCAGAGGCTCATACACAGAACGACACCCCTGCACCTGTGGGATAGGCTCTGGGATGAAGACCGTGTGAATCCTGTGGCATGGCGTGTGTGAAATCCTTTCAAAAAAGTTTAGTACAGCGGGAAACCAGTCAGAAACCGCTTCTCATGCATAGATTCCCACAAACACATGCGGTTTGGGTGCCCTCTAAGCAGAACAAAACAGGAATTCACTATGTACAGTGTTGTGTATGTATATTGTGTAAGTATAAATAAAAATAGATGGAAATTAGGGCTGTCAAATTATTATAATAATATATTTAACATAATTAATCCTAATTAAACATATAATATTAATGTATAATTTGACTGTACAGAAAGCTGTGGACAACATGAGCTTCATCAGAATGTACTTCCAATCATTCAGTAAAGTCACTAGTGCAACTTGGTTTTTAAAGTTTTTATCTATTATCTAATTCCAATAATGCTATGAAAATATGTAGAATCCTAATTAAAACACAAAACTGTACAAAACACAATACCTAAAGTTTTACCTTAAAATTATTAATGTCTGCAACAAAAAGCTGGGACAGGAATATTCCTGTACTTTTTCCCCTAATAGCACCTAATAATTATTATGGGGATTGAAGGCATAAGTGTTTTTTCACTTTAACACAGTGCCATTGATATTGTATGGGCGTAAACTGTTTAAGATGTTTTTTAATATTTCACTGTGTTCCAGGTCCTAAACTGCCCCTGTTCCACCTCTGAAGCATCTAACATCAAATTATATACAGATTTATTTTTCATATATAGTTTATGGCAGCATATACATGATGCATAATGATTTTCTCTATTTGTCTTTAAATATTTGTATCATTTTTAATCAAAATGTGTCTTATTGTGCTGTAATGTGGAGAGAGTATCCAAATAAAACTGTCCCATCAACCAGCTAAACAAATACAGACGAGCTGATCCACGACCAATTAGATTGTTGACATATTTAGCAGTGTCAAGGTCAGTTGCATGCCAAAATTCAATACTCGAACACACACTGAGCAGAACTAAAGCATGTAATAAAAACACCCGAAACAAGGATGGTCATTTACCTCATGCAGCCTACTTCAGAAGTTCTTTAACAGTTTAACTAGCAGTACAATTTTACAGCACTGAAATCTGGGTGTGCTGCAGAACTCACACTTCCCACAGCACTGCCCACCAGCACTCCAACAAACCCCGAAAAATCATAGACTTTTTCATATTGTAGCCATATTTTACATCATGTTTTATGTCAAAGGTTTAATTCACCAGTTTAATTCATTCCACTTTCAGGAAATAAGAAGTCCAGATACTCTGACTAGACTGAGAATGCACAGGGGTACAACCAGCACTATTTAGGTCCCACAACCTAAAATGCTACCACTAAAATTTAGTCTGTAACTAAAATTACAGCACATGCATATGGACTGAAAGGGTCGAACCAGGAAAAAAATCCCACCGGCCACTTAATTACGTACACCTTCTTGTGTTTACACTCATTGTCCATTTTACCAGCTTCCCTATGTAGTGTTCTTCAATGGTCAGGACCCCTACAGAGCAGGTATTATTTGTGTGATAGATTATTCTCAGCACTGCAGTGACACAGACTTGGTGGTGGTGTCTGAGTGTGCTTTGCACTTGTACGAATAGAATGGTGCTGCTGGAGTCTTTAACACTGTGCCCACTCAGTGTCCACTGTACTAGACACCCCTACTCTGCAGATGTAAAGGCAGCAGCTTGTCTGTTGCTGCACAGTTTGCGTTGGTTATCTTCTAGTTCTTTGTCAGTGGTCACAGGACGCTGCCCAGAGGACACTGGATATTTCATGTTGGAGGTCTATTCTCAGTCCACTCTCAGTGTTTAAAAACTCCAGCAGCACAGCTGTGTCTGATTCACTTGCATCAACAGCACTAACAGACCCCCACCACATCAGCGTCACTGCAGTGCAGAGAATGATCCACCACCCAAATAACACTTGTGAAAAGAGATTTACAAAGCATGCAGAAACACAGATGGACTGCAGTCTGTAATTGTAGAGCTACAAAGTGCCTCTAAATGGTAAGTGGAGTTGATAAAACGGACAATGACCGTAGAACCAAGGATGGGTACATAATGAAGGGGCCGGTGGGAGAACATAAACGCTGTTTAAAAAAAAAAAAAGATCACATTATTAATGCATTAATGTTGGCAGCCCTAATTTAATAAGCTATTTATCCAGGCAGTAACTGTTTCTGTTTCCGTGCAAAAGCACTAACATTGCAATAACTCTAGCTAAACATTAAAACAAAGACATTGTGATTTTATGGCTCACAGTGCGTTAGCTTAACTATTTCTAAATATCTTCCAGGGGCATCCCAAGTATTTAAGGGTCATCTAATACCTCATTTGGCTAATGTACTTAACTCAATTACATCAGGTGTGCTACTGATGGAATTAAACACATCTATGTAAGACTAGTGTTGCACTGTCATGTATTAGGATTAGGGGTGTAAGAAAATATCGAAAATATCGAATATCGGGATATTATGTTTGGTGATACTGTATCGATTCTCAAAGACACAGTATCAATACACAGATTCCTGGCAGACAGTGACTCGCTGTGTGTTGTGTTGAAAGCTCTGACCACTAGATGGCAGTGTTGTAATCAATTTTCAGCTCCACTCCAACATTAACAAGCAGCACAAGGGCACAATGCTATTGTAAGCATTGGTAAACCTGTTCATATAGTGGTGTTTTAATAGTAGGATTTAAAAAAAAATCACAGTATATCACTTTGCTTGCAGTATCGCAGTATATTGCGATATACTGAAACGTGACCGCTGTATCCAAGTTCTTGCCAATACACAGCCCTAATCAGGATGATGTTGTTTAATTGCATAATATATATGTTTTGGTACCTTGTAGTCCTAGAAACTCAGGAGGAATGCTGTTCTCACAAGATCTCTTTTTGAGCACAAACATAAATGTTTGCATTTGTTCTAATTTTGCACAGTAGTTTAAGCATAAACACAGTTTTCTTAGCCCACCAAAGGCTTGTGCACAGTGCTAGTGTTAAGATAGCATGTAAAATAGTGCTGCAGAAATGTCACTGCAACGTATTATTTGAATATTCAAAAAGGTATGTGCTCATGTTTTAGCAAACACATAATTCTGTAGCTATTTTCTAGCACACAAAAAAGCTGACTGTGCATATTTCAGTACTGTGTCGAACAGACACATTTGCATTCAGTGCCAATTCTGAATCTTACCAACATCTGGTCAAATCTGAGATTTTATGATGCTCTGAGTGACTTAATATCAGATTATGTTAAATCTCACCTTTGAAACGACTCGTCTTGGAGAGCCAGGGATAGGTGCGTCCACTGTGGCTGAAATCTCGTCCAGGGGACGGACAGTCACCCGGTCGGCTGGGGTATGGGGTCGACGGGGTGAGAGCAGCTTGGAGGGATGTCCTGGTGGGGGGATGTCGCATGGCGAAGGGGGCACGGATATAGAGCGGGGAACCTCCAGGGTGACCCTGAAGGCAGACGCTGCGTCCAAGTAGTCTGGCCCAGTAAAGATGGGCGCTGTGGGGCTACCATGCCGGAACTGCTGCCTCTGCTGCCACTCGTACAGCTGCCACACCATGCCCTCCTTATTCGCCATTCGCTCGTCTGTGGACATGCGGAAGTGGCTCAGGCGGTCGTGAGCGTATTTGTAGTCGCTGGGCAGGTTGCGGGTCACCGGGGGTGAGCCGCCCGATGGGCGCCGAGCTATCTTTGGCAATGACTGGTAGGCCTCCATTACACCCAGCTTAGGCTGCGGAGGAGGTGTTCGCCTGGGGAGGGTGTATTCTGAAGGGGGGTGGCTGAAATCACACAAATGTACAAAATCAGAAATAATGTATAGTCGAACAGCAGAAACATCATTTATTTCATTTCTAGTCAAAATTGATATGAAATGTATTTTTTTTGTCAGGAAGCAAGCAGAAAAAAAACCCAAAATATAATAAAATATACAGAAATCGGCAGGAATATTTTTTCACACTTATAAGTTCAGTCTTAGAAGTTGGTTACATGTTCTGTGTTACACAATCCAATGAATTCCAGTTACAAATTCACACTCAAATCTGTAGAGTGGAGCTTGATTTTACCCCCGATTTCTGAAAGATATTGTTTATCTGATGATAGTCGACCATATGATGCATTGTTGGCAGTCCCCTTTACTCTGTGTCTTTCAAGAACTTGATTTAAGAAGGTAATTTTGCCCTTCCTTTCACAAGATTGCCTTATATTTAAAATCCTAATTATAGATATCCTAAAAATAAATTTGTACAAAAGAGATAAATTACTTTTGTATTTTACGTACCACGTTAAATTTATATTAAATGAACATGTTATGTAGTAATTGTGGAAGAAAAAATTTGTGTATATGATCCCTTATTTATAATACTACTAAAATAGTTAAAGAAGTCTAAAAAAATTAAATAAAATATAGAAATCAACATAAAATTCAATTGTGTTGCTTAGCTACTGACTTTAAACAATTTTGCACCATTATAGCAGTATGTATATGAAGTTGTAGTAAATAAAGTAGACTCTATCATTCTAAGGTATGAACAGAACTTGAGTTCTGTTAAAAAATAAAGAAATAAGGTAGTGACTAGTGTCCATCTACAAGAAACACATATTACACCCAGTATCAGCAGAGGGAGTTGTTTCACAGGAGAACTCTTGAGTGAGGCCCAACGCACAGTAAATCTCACTTTGCGTTCTAGAAAATCTTAAACGTAGGTAATGCGTTATGAGACAGCTGTAAAAATATAAATTATTCAACACATTTTACACATTTATTTTTACATTTTCTTAATTATTTATTTCAAACATTTTCACTAAATAAAAATACAAAGTATCATCTTCAACATTCATAATGACAAACATTATGTATGTCGTGTACATGAAAAATGTTTTCACTTGCCAGGAAATTATCTTTTGCAGTGCACTGAAACATTAGCATTAGCCATATTTTATAGTTCATGCAAGTTACTGACCTTTTAGGGTCTCCTTTCTGAGCTTTGACCCAGTGCTCCACCTGAGCCAGCGCTGTCTTCCTCTGCACCTGTTTCTCAGTGTCTGTGCGGGGCACCAGCCCCCTCTTATACACCACATTGCCATTCTGGTCAGGATGCAGGCCATTCCTCTGAGGGGGGAGGACAGAAGAGGCTCGGGACGGGGCTCCAGAATCTGGAGAAAGGCCATCCACTTCCACATCTGGGAAGGAGGCTTTGACATGAGCCTCTGAGCCATCCTTACTGTAACCATGACGTACCTCCACCTCCCTTTCCTGCCTGACCACCTCACCATCTGCCATCTCACCCCAGCCAGACTGATGGAGGCCCTCAGCCTGGGAGGAGCTTTTGCTGCTGCCGCTGACGTGATTGGTTTGAGGAACTGCCTGTTGCTCGGTTTTTGGAGCTTCTCTGTGGGGAGAGGAAGAACGTTTCTTTTAAACTTTTTAATGAGCAACTTTTTTTGTTAACCGGGGTGTCCGTATACCGTTTGAATGTATGGAAAACAGTCCTAATTCATTCCAACCTCTCTCTTATCTCTTATAGCTGGATTATTATTATCACAGGAGGTCTGGTAATGTGATTCGGAAGCTCCACTGGCCGATTCATATGGGATAAAATACCAATTGACCTCAGATAACCTAGAGCTCAAAAAAGTTGCCTGACATTTACAAAAGGGTTCAAATAAAAAATTCAGGGATCCAAACAAATATCAAAGATGAACCTCCAGGCTGTATCCGATAAAATAACATTAATAAAAGTGACACACAAGTTATTACATTTAGTAAGCTAATAACACATGACTATGACTAATAATTCAGTCCATCTTCATTAAAAATTATGGAAATGTAAGGTTTGTACTGAATAAAAAAACAGATCTTATCGGTATTCACTCAAATTACATAAACAATCTTTGCTCTGATTGTGCTTACATACCACAACAAACTCTCTTTATTAATGTTTTGCATGATTTGGGCCTTTCTCATCTCTTAAATTCTAGTAGGTTTATATCTAATAGGTCCTACACAGCTAACATTTGCATAGCAGAGCAGTTAGTCAGTAATTCATAACAGAAACATTTGAAGCCTAATAACTGAGTAAGCTTAGTGTTAAAGGGGCTATAAAGACCACTCCAACAAGAAGGATCCCTTTCAGCAAGGTTCATCAGCGGGAATGAATTACCTCCATTAATTCTCATATAAGGCCTGGCAGTTCTTTAAGAACAAGAAAGCATAGACTTTTTGGGTCTGACTGGTGAAGCCTACAAATGCGGCGTGATATTTCTCTTAATCAATCACGGTCTCAAAATGGTTTGCATTCTTCATGCGGCAATCCACTCCCGTCTGATTAGACCGAGAATTTCTCCTCATTGAGCACCAAGAGCCATCAAGCCCCGTCTAACAAGTGGCTGCACACTGTTCAATTAACCTGAAGCATTTCCCTCCAAAATCACAATTTCTCACTCGAGTAACAGCAAGGGCGCAATAAAAACGGTACATCTCATTAACGCGTTTGTCATTACAGCAAACGCAGCCAGCTGGAATATCCTCACTAATGTAACACCCACATCTTCCCCACTCGTACCAGACAAGAGCTGTTGAGAGGAGCTCTTTCAGCTTTAAGCGGTGAAATCTGCTCATGTGAGTCAACCTGACAGCCATTTTATCTTTACAACAAATAAAAGGAGGGGGCACTCTATCTAAGCTCTGAGGTAATAGCTCATGAGACGGACTATTCATTTAGTTCCCTGCGTAATATATCACTCTGTTTTTTAAGAGACATTATTCATCAGAGGTCTGTTTTTTTCACCCCAAGATATTCAGTACAGAAAATAGCTAATGTGTATTATCCCCCCGACAAGGTTTTCCAGTTGCCCTTTACAGACAACCATTTGAAAAATAACAAATCAGTAATAATAAGGAGGATAAGACAATTTGCTATCAATTTTTCATTACCTCACGGACAATAGAGAGCTCTTGCTTCTTGTCACCATGTGATATTTCACACCTGACACATCATCATATCCATCATATCTCATTGCATAGCTTTTTCCTTTCCTCTCTAAGGTTCATTCTGTACCTGCAGCAAACACCACTGTCCACTAGATGGCAATGCTGGATCACAATGAAGCCCCTGGGTCAGGTTACAAGCCTTGCTGTAGCACAGAGGCACTCGCCAACATTTCACACTACCTGCCATAATACCCACAAGCTTCAGCCTGGGACCTGTCCCAAAACTCCACCAGAGCACACTGCCAACAGCCCACACACACCAGTGAAAACATTTCTAACGTCGAATAAACACCACAGCTCAACCACACAGGCAGCCATTAAACAGCATGTGTCATAAACTGCCTCTTCCCGCTTTAAATCCTTTTAAAAACAACTAGCTATCACTGCCAGTCTCTGGCGTGAAACAAGAGCACTCTAGGTGAACCCTGTCTGGTGTGAATTTCCACCAGTAAATCAAGGTTAATGTCTCTAAAAGTTGTAAACATTTCATTAGGTAAGTGACACTAATAACTCATTAACTTGGAGCCTTGTTATTCTGGCACCCAGTCTGAACAGCACATAAAAATATATAGAAGCCATATGGCCCATCAGGAGAACATCTATTTGTGCTATAAATGTATTAAGTAGAAAAAACAATGTAATTAAAATTAGCTCTTATCTGAGAGCTCGTGTTGTTTAGCTGTATAAAATGAGTGGAATTAAGATTATTTATAAGTGTCTTATAGTTAAAGAGTGCAATTCATCCATCCATTATGAAGGCGGGGAACACCATGGACAGGTCGCCAGTCCATCACACACTCAGACACAATTTAGAGTGATCAACCTAACATGCATGTGTTTGGACTGTGGGAGGAAACCAAGGGAACCTACTCAAGCACGGGGAGAACATGCAAACTCCACAGAGAACAGCCTGGGCCGAGCTAACCACTACACCACCATGCCGCTTGCAATTCAGATACTTATATTAAAACATGACTGAAGTGTGATCTATGTTCATGTTTAAACATTTTCTTGTAGTTTGTGAGACAAACTAAGTAAAATCCTACAAATATTTGGCTTCGGTACACTGTATTTACACAGTGAAACGCTCATGCAACTTCTTGCTTGAAACCTACATGAAACCAAATTGCAAAGTAGCTGCATAATACAGCCAAAGCAGGAGCAGGTGGCTCAACTTTGTGGAAAATTGTGAAATGAAACTGGCCCTAATGCTTCAAGTGATCACATTAAATGGCATACAGTCTGGCCAAAGGATTTGAGAATGAAACAAATTTTCATATGGTGGCAATTTGTATTGACTCTAGATTGTGATGAGTGATCAGATGAATTACAAATAATTGCAAATCATTCCCTGCCATGAACAATGTCTTTATTACAAAAATACTGCATTCCATCTGCTGCATTTCAGCCCTGCCAACATCATTTCAGTGATGATCTCGTTAGCTTAGGAGAAAAGGTTAATGGGGACAAGACAGCTGATGTCACTGTGTCATGCTGATTAGAAGAGCAGACTAGTTACTTTAAAAGGGTAGTGGTGCTTTAAAGTTTTCTTCTGTTAACCATCAAAAGGGTTTCACAGGCAAGAACATTGCTGCTTGTAAGATAGCACTCCAAACAACCATTTATTGAATCATCAAGAATTTCAAGAACAATGGTTTAATTGCAGTGAAGAGCACCCAGGGAGATACCATGTCACAACGCAAAAGTGATTACCAAGTGACTCAGCGAACAAAACACTGAAAATTTGGGTCCATATCCAGGAAACTCCCCAGATCACAATCCCATTGAGAACCTGTGGTCAACCCTCCAAAGGAGGAATGACAAACAAAAACCCAGAAAGTGTGGTAAACTGATTAGGCAAAAATAAGTTGCCCTCATTCAAGATTTGCCCAAAAGCTGATATCCTTAAGTCTTAAAGAAGAAGGGTCAACAATGTAAATATTACCAGTGCTTTGCTTAAACTGGATGTATTTGTCAATTAAAAGTTAACACATAAACAGAATGCTTATAATTATAATGGTACAAAATTTGTACCATTCTCAAAACTTGGTCCTGACTGTACTTTCAAACCACTGACTTCAATGCATGAACTGTCTGTTGCATGGAAATTATGCTGTAGGTAATTCACAACATGCAACACTAGTTGCATGAAAGTTTTACTGTTTAAAGCCAGCCTTAGATTTAAACATGACCACAACAGCACTGAGAAATCACATTATTAAAAGAGAACAGTAACAGATTAAAATACTATCATTATTATTATTAAAAACTTTTTTTAGACCAAATCACAAGTCAGTGTCTCAGACATTGTGTATTCACTTTCTGCAAAGGAGCTTGTAGAAGCATTAAACTCCATAAGGAGTAGTTCATTTTTAGCTCAGTGTAAAATTATTTTGGACAATGCTGCCATCAACTGGCATTGTTAAGAATCTTATAATAAGTAGTATTGCAAAAGTTTATGTTGCTGAGGTTCTTCTGCGGATTAGTGCAGCAGGAGTGTGCCGCAGTGATGCTGTTTCCAGCGCTGCAGCATCGGACTGTACACACTGCCGTGGCAGCATGCCTGAGCATCGGCCACGCACTGCATTGCACCTTCACAGTGCAAACAGCAGCATGGCTGAACGATGTGAAGCAAAAGCTCAGTGTAGCAGCAGAGTGGAGTTGGCTAAACATTCACATAGCATAGCTTTGTAATCAATACTGTGTTAAATGCAAAAGTAATGCGAGTGCAAAGCACAAACATACACACATACACAAACCTCTGAGTGGTCACAAAGCATCCAGTCTGAAAAAGCTCAGCTGTTCGGTTTGACGTCATTTGACAGCCTCAGTGAGATCAATTAAACATAATGAAGCAGTGCAGGAAGCACAGAGGCCTGCTACAGCTCCACCATGCATGAAGGCCTCACAGAGGAAATATCAATCAACTCATTTTTACACAATAGCTGTGGCGAGGCGATACATTACAGCAGACAAATAGCAGAACTCAGGCTTAAACGTGGGGCAGTTAAAAGGCCACATAAAATCAGAGTGGCTGGTAATATAGGAGGGTGGAGAGTACTGGGACTATGGGAGGAGATGGGAGGAGCACAGTCACCGTAGAAGTAACAATTCAGGACATACTTGCACATTTCCTATAAATCCTGTATTTATAATATTTTAGAAATGCATTTATAAGTTATATACATAGTGCTTTATAATGTCTGCAATACGCTTGTATAATTGCTTATAAGTAGTTACAGTGACATGTATAACAAGTTTTTTATAATGTCAGATTTCATAACATTATAATATCAGCTGTACACTGTAAACATTGTTGTTATGCACCACAGCACAATAGAACGAGGTTTTGGCATATGTTCTGCATCAACAGACCCAGGCATACATCCAGGTAAACATTTGTTGGCTATAATCACTTCTGGGGCACTGAAGAAGATTCTGTACTGAGTGAGAGAACAGCAGCTGATTTTCGGTGGACAACTCAAGGCTTTCAATTCTATTTTTTAAAAAGAATGTGTTTTAAACCGTAACTACTGTTATATATAGCGTGAACTGGATAGAGTGTGTTTATTTTTAGCTAACTGGAAACTGCAATGTTAGACTATCTGGCTATAAGTGCTTGACTGCAGCACAGTGAACTCAACAGCTAAACAACAGCTGTCTTGTTCAGCAATATAGCTTCGCTCACTTATTTGCAAGTCCTGTAACAGTCACACGTGATCACTTAAAGCCTGTAGTGATAATACTCTAATGCTCTATACATTAAACAGCCATAACATTAAAAACGCATCCTTATATCTACACACATTGCACATTTGATTAGCTCCACTGACACATATAGGAGCAACAATTAGACTGTTGATCTACTTGTACCAGCACCACCCACACTAACACACCACCACCTTGGCAGTGTCACTGCAGTGATGAGAAATCAGGTGCTGGTCCTGTGGGGGACCAGACCATTACAGAACATAGTAACAAAGCATACAGAGAATCAGATGAACTACAGTCTGTAAGTGTATAACTACAAAGTGCTGCTCTATGGTCAAGTGGAGCTGATACAATGAGGTGGTTTTAATCTTATTACTAGTCCATATGAACAGATATTATAATGCGCTGACTTTAAGAAGTCATATACACTTTATAAAAGTTATTACATATGCCATAAGGCCATATTAAGGTCTTTACATGCATTTTCATATGAAGTGTTACTGCAATATTACTACTATTGTTTTTGATTTGAACATACTGGAAAAACATAATAAATCATATAGTGTGGTCTGTGCAAAACATATGGTTTATATTAAATCCATTTGTTTTCCATTATGTTAAACACAGCAAATGACATATGTGGAAAAATATGTGTTCTAGGGGATGTCACACCAAAACCATTTCGTTTTTGTCTTTTTTACCATTTTGCAAAAAAATGAAAACTAAAACTTTAATTATCCTTTACGTTGTGTTAAGATTGCATGACCAACAAAACTGGCTCAACATTTTTACAGTAACTTCAAATAAAAAATTCATAATGTTTTTCTTTCTCCCTTGAAGTAGCATTCGGGAAACACAACAAACTATGTTTTTTAAGTTTACTCTCTTATAAACACATTAGCAATGACTGATGAATAAGAGCACACGCCTTTCTAACACGACTACTCAATCTCATTACAGCTGGCAGTATAATTCAAATGACAAATGAACTAGATGAAACTAAACCACCACCAAACACACTGTTGTCAAAAGAAGTATGTATGTTTTAGCCTGATGTGAAGCTTGCCCCATGCAGCAGACCAATTGCGGTCAGGGGGATGCTTTAACTCTATAGCGTACGTTTTTTTTACAGGCTCTAAATTCAAACTTGGGGTTGATGATGGTTATAGATCCCTCCTGGCCCGAGGAAGAAGGTGTGGCCGGCAGAAGGGACTGTGTTTAAGGTAGCTGGAGATGACTGACCTCTTCAAGCTGTGGCTCTGCATAAGCGCAGCCTGGTTCATGGCACGGATCCAGCCATTCATGTCCTCCTGCGTATCTGCGCTGAAGAAGTAGGTCCTCATGCCTCCGTGCTCAGCCTGCGAGCCAATCACAGAGTTCTTACTGTAAATGTACGAGCGCATGCCCGTGTGGCTGGCCTGGTGGAGAGAGAGAGAGAGAGAAAGAGCAGACCACAGTTAGACACAACCTGGGCACTCGTGCACAGACACGCACGTGCATGTTGAGGGGTTACTACTGAAGAGCCCCTCAGCCAGCTCAGCCAACACTACAGCTTTTGAGCAGCCGATGTTTAGCGAGGCTTTAAATAATACAGATAATACAGCTCTCTGGATCAGCAGCCTGGTATATTCAAGGAAACAGAGCAAAGGCATTTTATCACTGATGCAATAGTTACCATGCATTTCTGAGAAAGAGAGCGCGTTTACACCAAAGCATTTAAAGCCCAGTGCTGCTCTGTACTGTACTGCAAGGCCAGGATGAAGATTGTTGATTTGCAGCTGAAATAGACCCCTTAAACATAGGGCCCACTTTCAATTCCTCAGTATAAGAGCATTAAATAATTCTAGCAGTTACAAAACAACGTATATCAGTTAGTAAACAATATCTTATGATTAGTGACTGAACAATAAGGGGTTACAGAGCTTCATTCTGACCTTCCACAGAATGCAACAATACAACCACAGAATGCTGGTGTAAGCATTAAAGATGCCATCATTATTCAGCATAACGATATATAAACTTCAATAACTTCAATTTATAATCAATGTAGCCGCTAAACTTCACACCTCCCTTTCGCCTCCTTTCAACACACAAACACAGTGTCAAAGAAAACCTCTTAATTAGCCTCTTACCCCAATGATCTGCTTGTGTCGTTGGTGCCATTCTAAATGAAGCCCCAAAGCTAATTCAGCTGTGCCTTATGTTGCTCTCAATCTGCTAGTTGCCAAACTGCCCGTACGGGGCTAATCTCCCCAGCTCTGGCCACCAGGCACAAACCACTAGGGCGCTTAATCACAGCCCAGCTCAGCGTTTTTTCACCCAGCATCATCCGCCACCATTCATCCAGGCTGCTGAGCCCAGGCCATGCCTGCAGGATTCCAATCCAGCAGTCACACTCCAACACACCAACTAGACCCTACAAACAACACATGGCTGTATTTAGCATGTGGGGCTTTTTCTGTGGCCTTTATTTCCCTCTGGCCTTAAGAAGTGCTGCGTTGTTAAAATCAACCTAAAATGAAAACTGTCCTGTTTATATTAGAGAGAACTGGAAATGCACTAAAAGTGTATCAGTATGCAAAATTCAAAACTGTAATCTACACGATATATTGGTATATTGATACAATCCCTTTTTTCCTTAATATGTAACATTAATTTATAAATTCATTCTAATGTGTTAACTATTGTAGCATGCGTAAATGCAGACACTCTAGAAATGTAACCCTGTTCAGGTTTGATATGATTTTCAATCCAGGAGTGAAAATTAAATTGTGTTTACAATATTTTGTATGTTAAAAATGTATATATATATATATATATTATACTGAGCTTTAAATACCACACAACACAACTTTAATTTGGCTCCAAAAAGTTTTGTTATACTAATTCTAAGCTTCTCCAATTGATATTGATATTGATACAGTGTATAATATCTCATGTAGCATCAGAAATGACATAAGATATGAGATAATAACGTAATGAAATTGCCAATTAAATATATTTTATCAATTTTTTTTGATAAACACAGTCCTGCAGGTTGTCTCATGCAGATCCAAAACCTCTCGGCTGGCTGTGGGCCGGCTGCCATCTCACCCAGGACATGGCCTCACTGTCTCAATGTTAGAATTGTAATACTACACATTTCCAGCTCAGTAGGTCACATCAATCCACTCCGGCCTAACATACTTTATTTAGGATATTTCTATTGTAAGCCACAGCCATGACCTTGTTTCTCTGATGACAAAGGCTGTTTGGACAAGGCGAGAGTCACTGTTGATCTAGTGCGGTACAGCACAGCATGAGCCACTGCGGCAAAATGCTGAATAGACAAGCAGAGGGGGGCTTGGAGCATAGGGTCTGGATCAGATCCTCTCTCTCTATCGCATCTGTTACTGTTTTATCATTGACTAATTATACACCACAAAGATATTGATTACAGTGTGAAAGAAATGCTAGATTAACACTACACTAGAGTACAGCTCTCCTACAACCATTCCTCATCTCTATATGGTTGATTACCAATATTTTAATAATTTCCTTGTACTTTGAAAAGAACAGACCACTGTTGCTGAACCATCTGACCACTGTTTTCTTTTGAGGAGATTCACTGAGTCATACAGTTCCGATGTGCCATGTCTAGCTCTTAGTGTTCACAGAGAAACAGCATGCACTATGATAACAAGATAATTATTCAAACGAAGGCTCTCAAGGAACGTAATGACACTGCAATGTTGTGACATGTCTATAAAGCATTTAGAATGCTTTGTAATACACAACTATTTCAATGTTATTAGCAATTAACATTATTGTGGTGGGAACAGTATCATGAATGAGTACTGCTGTACATCTGTGGGGTAAAGGAGGGATAAGTACACAGAGAAACAGCTGTAACTGTAGAACTACAAAGTGCTCCAATATAACAGGTGCAGTTGATAAAACTGGCTATAAGTGTAGACAGAAGGAGGTGGTTTTATGTTATGACTGGTCAGTGTTTATGTATATCAATGTATTAAGTAACTTTGTGCTTTAAACTGTGGTGTTAATGTATGAGATGTAAAACACGTGTGGGATTACAAGGTTTATGTCAAGCATTATAAGCTTTATTATAGATCCTTATGAATGTGGTTATAAAGCATTATTGAGTGAAGGGTGTCACATCCTGGAAAACACAGTGTGCAGTGTGGAGACTTTTGTATCTATGTATACTGCTGCAGAAGATAAAACAGATAGAAAAACTGAGCAACATGGTAAAATATATAATATGTTTCATGAATGCAAACACAACTGTAGAAGGGTCTGAAGTCTAGGATCTAAGCATGTGCTAGAACATGCACCAGAACAGGAGACAAGTGTGTTTTAGACATGATCTCTGATTGCATATGGCTCTCAGTGGACCATACATGTAATGTATAAATATTTTTGATGTACAATTCAGAACAATATTTACAAAGATGTACTATTTGAGAAGGAACTGGAAAAAAACAAGTAATTAGTAAAAACCTGATCATATGACATCCAGCCAGCTACACGTTATTACAGTTTGTGCAGTTATTATACAATTCACAGGTTGATTATTACAAGTTCACTATAATTAGCCAAAGTATTTGTTTTTGTACACTGTAGACTGTTCTGAAAGTACTGCTGATACTTAACCTGGTTAGTAAGTTATTAATGTATCTGTGTAGTAACACGGATTATTGTTCTGTTAGTTACTAAGGTAAAGCATCTTATAAATACATTTATTTTTACAGTACATGGTATGTACTCAAAAGCATGGGTTGATGTAATTGATATAATTAAATAATTAAATAATGCAATAATGAAAACGCTATGTTGGTCTGTTCAATGACACGGGTGAAATCAGGGAGGAGTAAAGAAATGGAAGCCTTGCTGTGCAGCACTAAAGCTCCTGAGCACAGCAATGCTTACACAGGACTGAGCAATACCAGCTTCATCCATCAAACAACTATCATAACCCTTAGAAGCTGGCAATGACACAAACATGGTGTAACTACTAAAAAGAATTGAAAATTTCAATTAAAATGCTGCTTTATGGTTTTATGCTTTAAAATTGCTTAAGTATTTAAAAAGCCAAAACCTGCTGATATAGAATGTCCAATATAACTATAATCAGTATATAACTATGTAAGTAATTATGTACATAATTACATACAAGCATTTTAATAGTATCTCACAGACTTCTGAGGGTTAAATGCCAAATGTATTAATCTACTACACCTTTTTGTACTTATTCAGTATCTGGAAAAAAATTATGGCAGGGAGGCAAAGGCAACATCGAGCTGGCATTGCCCTTTCCTGAGAAAAAAACAGCCAAATCAGCATGCAACCTTGAGCACGCCAATGCACATTAGAAATGTGCATTTCTTTTCATTCGAATCAGGAAACAGCAAACACAGGGATGGCTGTGTAAGAGATGGTTCTCTAATCAGAATGGATGGAAATAAGATACCTATTCATGCAAGACTCAGGAGACGGCCCTCCACCGCACTCGCCCCTGGCTCAGCTCCCATAATGCACCGGGCCACAACCGGAGCCAATCCGCCAATGGGAATGAGAGAGACAAGGTGAGTGACCGACTGAAACTAAACACTTCGGGTGAAACCATGACGTTTAATAAAACGGTCATCAGCTTTGGAAGGGTTAAATATAGGTATGTTACACAGTATAAGATCAGCCATTACAGTTAAAGCAATAGGCAGCAAAGCTTATGAAGTGCACAAACACAGCACTGGGACGACACAGAACACCGCCACAGAAGGAGAAGGCGACTGGAAAACACACACATCTGCCAACTACTTTTGTTCTTCCCGACCAGATTATCATAGCCTAATAATAATTAATACATCAAACTATATGCATGAAATTAAGATAATAAGGAGCTCTCTAACCTCTCCAGCAGTGAGCCTTTACAAACTTCCAAGCACCACTGCATGGTCAAAAAGAACCAAACAACAACAAACTCTAGGGTCACCAACGAGACACTGGATGTATAATTAATCTGCCTACTGGCCCGGCTGTCACACAAATTCCAAACACAGGGAAATATGAGCAGTTTAATGGGGGGTAGAAGAGCATAGCACGAACCCACAGGCCACAATAATGCCAGCCTACCAAGGAAATGAAAAAGATGGATGTGAGAACCCCGGAGGAATTGCATCAAACATTCCTGCAGTATTGTTCTTCAGGTGAGCTGCTCTTCCCTGACAGAATAAATATTGTACAATACATACACAGTGACTCAGCTGTTCAGTCGCTGACGCACATTCTGCTTACGTCTCGCCAAAAGTTGTGGGCATAACTTAAAGATTCATTAGCCTCTTGGTCAGACACTCTAAATACGATTTTCTCATTTCCAACAATTTCTAGAAATTTCTTTCCCAGATGAATCAACACAGTTTTGTCTTTTAGCTGACTTACTTTTGACAACAACAATAACAACTAGAAAAGTGCAGTTCCTGAAGGAAACGCAGGATGGTTGCGCATAAATGACAAATAGAGGAGTGCTGGTCAGTATGTCTGTGGATTAGAGGTTGGGGATCTGCCCTGAGCGAGTACAGGCAGTTTGGTGGCTGCAGGTTTAACGAAATCGCAATGTTTGAGTTCAGCTGAAAATGAATGGGACCCTATGGGAGGAACAAGGGATGAAAAAACAACAAATAGAGGAGTGCTGGTCAGTATGTCTGTGGATTAGAGGTTGGGGATCTGCCCTGAGTGAGTACATGCAGTTTGGCAGCTGTAGGTGAAATGAAACCATGATGTTTGGGTGTGTTCATAAAATGATAGGACTTTATGGGGGTAAAAAAGAGGGATAAAAAAAATGAAAAACAGACAACTCCGGGTTCACACCAACACTGCAGTCGTGGTCAGGGGTCTACCCTGAATCAGTGTACAAGCCCAAATCACACAATGAAACCAGACAATCTGGAGTTGGAATGGTGTTGATATTTCGAAAACTGTGGCAGAAAGTAACAAAGAATAACAATATTGGTAATTAATAACGATAATAATGATAATAATATTAATAATAATAATAATAATATTTATTTAGCTGAATTTTTTTTTACAAATTCTAATAAAGGTCTGGCTTCAACGAGACCCTCCCAGAGTGCAGAGACAATGATGTTCCCACGGGTGGGGCAGGACATGAGAGAAAAGTGAGGAAAAGCCGAGAGTGAAGGAATGAGAAGTGGAGAATCGGCATGAATTCCTGCTCTCACGCTGAGAGATGGCAAAAACACATGACTGACGCTAAATGGAATAAATCCAGGCTCTCCAAAAGGAGCAGATAGCATAAGAACTGAGAAGTAACAGGCAAACAATTACATTCCAATCACACAAACATGTTTTAAACATGCCCTCGAGCCGAGCTCCTGAACTAAATTCCATTTTTAGAAAGAAAGTCTGAGTTCCTGGTGCGGTTTAAGGAGAGACACCTAACAGTCTAATTAAGAAATTATTCATAAATTACCACTAATAAATACTCAGGCCTTGATCTAATAAGCAATCGTCTCCTTCAGGGTTTACTGGTCAAAATGATGGCTGAATGCAGATTCTACTGGGTAGGAATGTGAAGATGGCCACAAACTCTATACACACTGACAGTTAATACACAGTAATGTACAGGTGGGTTTCCATGCAGAGCAATAACAGTTCAATCAGCACACAGACACAGGAGTTCAGCGGGCATACAACACACAAGGCGCTGGCTGGTTTATTCACGCACACACAAACACACACACACACACACACACACACACACACACACACACACACACACACACACACACACACACCATGTAGCTGTACAAATAGAATATATAACAAATTCATTCATTGCACTCTTTAATTAAGATGACCTTAAACATAAGTAGAAGTTGCTCTTTCTCAAATATAAATATACAAATATAATCAAAACACATGTACTGATAATTCAGAACCCAACATCCACTTCATCACCGTCATATCAAAATTCTTTTACATTATTTGAAGATTTCAGCTTTTCCTTGATTGAGCCGATTGTTTATTATATACCCATCAATAGAAAAAGTCCAAATGAGCTTTTAATGAAATTTGGTTACAGGCCGGTCACAAACACACAATTTACTGCTATATATAAAAGTGTAATAAACACATTATTATTAAACTTTTGGAATGTATGTACTCATCTGGCTCTTTTGCTTCCCTACTGTTAATACGTAAGACTCATATAAAGATTTGTCTCAATAAATATGTTTTCTGATTTTTGTTATTTATATATTAATGCTGTCCAAAGAAAAATGACAACTTTATAGGAGAGGCCAAAAACCTTCTTCATTATTAATGTGAGTCAATGGAACCAGAACATTTTCCAAGCTATTTTGGAGCATTTCTATTGGTCCATTCATCTTAAAGTTTTACATCAGACAATGTAAATAGCAGCTGTCGTGTTCAAATGAAAATGGAGAAATATAAAAATATATTTAATGGTTTTCTTTGGACAGCGATGAAATATTTGCCATAATTCAATTAACAACAAACTAGGTTCAGTTAACATTCTATTAGTTTGGGATGTGAAAATCCACTTGATTTTCACATCCTCATGCCATACGTTTATATTATATATACACCTCTCCTATTTTTATTTTGCCAATAGCATTATTATGTGAGAACTGGTACAAATATACAAATTGTGTTTTGAGCCCCCTCATGGACAGCTGTACATGTGCATTTGCAGACGAGCTGAAGGCACAAAACTTGACTCTCTCCCTCTGTGACTCGGATGACACAGACACAGTTACAGCCTACATTTAGTTACAACCCACTCACTCAGCTGTGAGGTACTTGATGTTTTTCCTTTAGCTGTTAATGGTATATGTTTAAGGTTTAACTTTTGCATAAAGTTTCTCTAAATTTAACAACTGAATAGAAATGACGCACTAAAATGTGCTAGAAATAGATAAACTTAAGACTGTTCACTTTAGAGAACCTGTTAACTTATTTTTGCTTAGAAAATGAATAAAAGATGTTATTTCATTTGCAGACTGTAAAAGCTAAGCACTGCATAAACTCACTGTGATCAGCTCTAATAACTGCAATCAGGAGATTATGTAGTAATCGTGACCGGCCTTCATTCTCTTATAAAGTTACTGATTCGGAAGGTTTTGTTATGACAGCAACTATTTTCTTGCTAGCAGTCCAGTACGTATGTGGCTGTGTCTGGTCAGTGGTCAGACAGTGCAAACCAATGTCACCTCAGTCAGTATGGTCAGGAGCAAACAGGCGCACTTAAGAAGCAGCCTGAATGAGCCTATTTAGAGAAAAAGCCTGGGCCTGGGCTGAATCTGCTTACCTTGAAGGCGTACTTGCGACTGATGTGGTCTTCTGGCTCTACTGGTGCAATGACGTAGCTGGGCAAGGGAATGCTGCCCAGGACCGTCTCCTCTCGACTGTCTGTGGTTGAGCAGAACAAAATGTATCCAATGAAGCTGAAAATCAAGTCCCAGCTAATGCATCTTACAACAGCTGCACGCTCTCTAAAATTCCACTCCTCTTTCTGAAAAGTGCACATCAGGCCTCCGCCAAAAATGAAAAAGAGAGCAAGAGAAAGACAGAAAACTAATTGGATTGAACTATAATTGGCCTGGGCCGGTGGGAGGGTTGTTAGAGGAGATGCTCTCCACATGGTGCCACTCTCCTAATCAGAGCGTTAGGATGAGGCAGAGTTCAACAGAATACCAGCATTAAATCGTTGGTAAGTAGGGCTTCACCATGTCTCGTTTGGCTAAATCAAACAGTCATGAAGAAAACATCTACAGAAAACAAAACTACATGAAAAAAGCATAAAGTGCCGCAAATTACACAGCACAAAAAATAGAAATACAAGCAGAAATCCTACTTTTCCTGATTCCAGTTCCAACTGATCTGTTGAGGCATCATAAACATGACATACATCATATACAGTACATTTGGCACTAACTGTCTCTGATGGTTTCTAGGAAAGTATGAAACACTTGTTTCTGTAATTGGTTAAATTAAAAAGCAATGCAAAGGATCGTGCACGAGTAAGTGCCTTAATGTTTATCTTTATAGAGAATATTTTTGTAATTGAATTCATACATGATCAACCTTATGATGCATTTTTTAATTATATCATTCTAAGGGTTTTGTAAACCTGCACTGTTTGGTTCTCATAACAGCCATGGCTAAGAAACCATATCAAACGTGGCTCCGTCATGTCTGGCTGGTATCCAGTCTATTAAACTATTATTTCATTTATCTACCCAAACATCTCGCTGCTGATACATTCAGAGACCCCCAAATACATAGACACGCATTCCCAGGGCAAACAACACTGACCATAAAACTCTACGCAACTGTAAGTAATGTGACTAGTCAGGTTGTGGGCTAGCAAACTGTTTCTACAATTGTTGCAACAATGCCAGCCAGCAAAACAGTACTCACACAGGAAAAGTTTTTTGCCAGCTTCTAGTACAAATTTTCCAGTTCCACATTAAATGGTGCAGCAGTATTATTCCGGTGCCTCAGACAACCTAATGGATCTGTTTTACTACTTAAGGTGGAATGGCAAAGTGTGAATAGGAAGCCAACTTCAGCCTTTTCAAGTCTCTGAGGTCTCTCCACTGTTGAAACAATCTTTTTTGATTTAACGCCCTCCCATTACCCCATTCCACTGACGGCCTGTTGGGTGGCTCTAACAAAGCCACTTTTTATTTATGTCCTATTTACAGAGGCAGGACTGTGTACCAGCACCAGATTTCTTCCAGTCTGCTCACACACTGGAAAGCTAGCAGACCGCAAGGAGATATTCACTGAATTTGACTAAAGTACTTTAAGTTACTCATGTTTCAGAAGATATTTCCTGATGAAATCAGCCATAAAAATGATCAACTAGAATGGAAAAGAACAGCAAAAGATATGGAGAAAATGGGACTAACAGTTATTGAACGCTTTTAAAATTATGTGAGTCATGTGATGCGGAAAGTAAAACCAGTTTCTGAGACAGAACTCTGTAGATGGAGGAAAATATCCCTGCAGATTTCTTTGTAAAAATGAATGTGTGTTGTAATAAATGGTGGACACACTCAATAAAAATGGTTTTATATTTACTTGTTAAGACTTCAATGTAATATTCTGTTTATATTTTTAGACATTTTTTAGACAGAAATTTTAGACAAATTTCAAAACAGTTACTGTAATATTTTTTGTTATACCCTTTAAATGAAAATTCATGTTGACTGTATATTTTGTGTTTTTCTATCAAATAACAACAGCACTGAGGTTATTATGGGAAAACAGGAGACTAAACAACACTTGCTTCTGTCTTTAACATTAATAAGGGAAGTATTGGTGCCCATACTGTTTCCATATATTGTAGTGGTGCCTCACCATCAAACAGAAACACGGTTTCAAGCGCAGAGTGGCTTTGTATCGCTTCTTCTAATTGTAATTAATCCTTTTGCATAGCCAGGAGTGCATGGTGACTCACCTTTGTAATAAAAGAGGCAGTAATCCGACAACACAAACCACTTGCGCTTCCAGAGCCTCATCCCCGAGCTGTCCTGTGGGCGAAAGCACAACATCCATTCAGCCCTCTTATTACTGAGCCGCGTTTTAATTATGTTTCGTTAGCCGGGGAATTACAGCTTACAGGCACAGACAAAAATAAATAAATAAATAAAATAAGCAAGCTCCATGTATAACATTAGCGGCCTCTGTAATTGAATTGAGGGGAAAAGGTTTCCTCCGCACTCCGGATCATTCTAGTTCATTTCCCGTGTTTGGCCTATGTGGGGGCTTTGCTGGGCTTCAGAACTCTGACTGAGATTTGCCTCTTCATTAGACTTTCACTAGGGAATGGATTGTATTGCTATTGCGGATGTTTATACAGTCATTACCGTGGCCACGGTCTTCTGTATCAGAGGGCGGCAAGCCGAGACACATGCACAAACCTTTCAGAGTTCTGGGCAGTGTTAGAGATAATTACTTTCTGCAGCCCCTTAAATGAGTTCATTCATTCTTCATCTATCAATAAGCCCTGAAGAGAAAGATCTTTACTCTCAGAGTTTACACTTCAATTTCTCACTTTCTTAACTGCATAATTTAAGTATTAGTTTTAGAATAGGATCATGTGTTGTATTTGCTGAATAATACGTGTTGCCATTAATAAGAGAATCAATAACTTGGAAATTAAGGGGTTGAAGCAATTCAATGAGTTTATATGGCTTTGGTTTTACATAAAAGCGACAGGTCTTGCTTGTTTACCACTCATCATGTTCACCCTGACCTTTGTTTAACCCTATCTTACCTAACGCATCTGCAACACACTCTATGGCTCATGGTCTCTATGGAGACTATGGTTTTGTCCCCTTCAAAAGGCTGTATGTAATTTAATCTTTGAGCTGTAAACAAAGTCATTCAGAGTGGTTTGACGTTAAGTAGTGCATTGCACTCCAACACAATTTCATCCATAATAATCAGTGAACCTGTGAGTTTTGTATGTGATAAAACAGCTGTATGATAAAACAGCTGTAAATATGTTCCTTGAGAGAACTGTGAGTACTGATACTTTACAGCACCTTTTATAGTCCCCTTTGCTTAACCTTTTGAGTCACAACCTGACCTGACTGAGAATTTTTTTCCTTATGTATTCACTATGGAATTTGATAGGAACTGTTGACATTTGTAAACATTTGCAGTCAGGAACTTATTTACAAACACTATTTTTGTTCATTAAAGAAAGAAAATAAGAATTAAAATAATACTTTAAGAGAATCAAAGACAAGATATTTAATGAACACTTGAAACATTAAATAATGAAATAAACTGATTTCAACAGATTTACCAAAGAGATACTCAGCATAAAATAACATAGGAAATGAATAGGGGTTAAGTTTAACCAATGTTGTGCATTAGAAAGGGTTTGCTTAGCTTGTGCATCGAAGAATTAAAAATAAATTTAAAGCAATTACATTAGTTCAATATCAAAGTCTAAATATAAAGTTACGTCTGTACACCATATTGCACCATACTTCTATGAAATAATGTACCACCGATTTGATCATGTTTGACCAAATTTGGTCATATGTGCCCATACATGAGTCCATATATTTCAATATATGCCATTAGGGGACGCTCTGATATTTAATTTTATTTAATAAACACATTATATGTGCCCTGACATAAAGCATATTAAAAATCTCCTGATCGCTCCAGATATGATCCAGATTCTTACTAGTATTTACAAAAGACAGCACTGAATTCTCAGGGTTTTGGTGAAGTGATGGCTGAGCTCACCTGTTTGTAGAGCCAACCCCTCACCACAACAGGGACATTAGGGTTTCTCTTGATGGCGTGATCCCTCTTGCCAAAGCTGTGCACCTTCCCACTGGGTTTCAAGCTCTAAAACAGTGAGAAACAATCATACTTAAGACTAAATTCACAACACAAGGCAACATCCTGGTGTGCAGGCAGCTGTAACTTTGTGATCTTTGGCACATTTTTTGAGTTGATTTGTATGAAACAGGTACCTGGTTAGGTTACAGCATCATCACTGAGACTGCTCACCACAATATTTCACATACACAGCCTTCCAGATTTGCAGTGCTTAAGCAGGAACAGTGAATGCTCTCTGCAGCTAGTTTAGGGGGTGTGGCCCACTTGGCATGCAGAGCAGCAAAAATATCTCACAATTTGCTGGTGGATTGTCTGCTCACTCCATTTGTCAACTCCAAAACATACAAAGCTAAGACACTATTGACTATTTGTCAGCTCAGTGTTGTCTGAGACTTTGGCAATGCTCTTTTCCTCTTCCGCTGAGAAAAGGTACACTGTACTATTTTAATTTAACTTCCAGGATCATGAACATAAATAAAATACAACAAACATTTCCATGATGCGCAGGTGGCTGAATAACTGATCTCATCAAAAAGTACACAGTGTCTTTGGCAAAGCTTTAGCAGGTAATATGAGTCATAGCAGCCAGTCAAAAATTCATTCCAGCACAATAACTAGTATTATGCTGATGCAGAGCTCCAATCCTATAGAAGACACTGACCACCCATTTAAAAATGGTGCCCATGCCTGTCAACCCTGAACATGAACGCCATGATGTGTCAACAACAAATTTACACTGGGAGGAATATGGAGGGTAGCCATCACTATTCCTGCTGTCGCAGCCAAGGCTGGCTGTAGTGGAGTAGCCGGAGGGGAAAGATGGGGCTCCAGGACTGTTAGTGAGACTGGCAGGGGACCAGACTTGTAGTCTGGGTCACATTCTAAATACCCCTCCAGATGGACTGAGTATCAGGTGAACGCAACACATGCAGGCCCAGGATGAGGGCCAAGGCATGTCACACTAAGGTCACGGTCTGGCAGCTCTACGAGCCTCAGCACAGGGTATTCAAAGATGTTCTGCTCTTAAAGGAATAGTCTGGCGAGAAATCCAATTTACACAATGTTTTCCTTTTCCCCATACATAGTTTGTCAGCCAAGACACGCTTAGTTTCCAGTCTTTGCTTCTCCATTTCGCGCTGGAGCTATTAGGCTAATGTGACTAACAAGCAATGGAAGCTTGCATTGGAACATCTGTCATCATGCATTTATCAAACAGCATGCCTGAAATGTGTATCCTACGGTTTCTTATGTTTGAGACATTGGGCAAATGATTAAAACTCTTTGTTTAGGTCATGTATCAGAATGAGGTACAACACCTAAGAACTTCTCCACTACAGGCTAGACACCACCTTAAAACATATAGAATACAGCTAATATAAAGAGAATAAACAGAAGCATGCAGTTTTTTTATATAATGGAAAAAAAAACTAATAATGACAGTGCAAAGTATAAATAATATAATAAACAAAACTCAATGCCTTGCATGGCCAACCGCTCCATGTTGTTGTGGATGTTGGATTTCATGGCATACACTGTACTAATACTGTACCAAATGAAAATGTTTTCCATGTACTGTCAGCTGTTTTTGGTTTTAAGACCAGGCTGTTTTTTTTGCATAGATATAAATAAAAGCATGTCATACAGTGTCCAGACAGCAAGTCTGCTCCTATTGTACCAAACTATTCCTTTAATGAAGAAAGTTCTCAAGTTGCACACTCTGCCATGAAGGTGCCATGCAGGTGCTGCTTTAATTTGATCTAAGTGGTGGAGACATTCAGTAAGGAAGGTAGTCCCCTGCAGTTGGGCTCATGCAGCGTTGGCACTCTTTCTCACACATACTGGACAGCAGAGGAGATTTAATGCGGCCTCCTCGTGCTGGAAAAAAAAAATCACTAAGCTATTACGGGCTCCACTCAGCTCATTCATCAACTTCAGAGCCACGGAGCGAAAAATAGTTTAAACAGTTCCGTTTCCCTATTAACCTTAAAACTCTATCAGTTCTCAATATGATTAAATGCTAGTTGCTTCACCGTTATATATATATACGCATTAAAACTGGCCAGTGCAGTTAGGTTATAGCATTTCTGCTTTCACCAAGCCCGTCTACTTAAATGTAGCATTAACTGCAATTTGGGTATAACAGGTCTCAGGCCAGCTTATAAGCTTTCTTAGAAGCAAATTGTAGAGATTTTATTTTACAGCATCTGGTCTCTGGTCAGGTAATACTAAACTATGTGATTGATGCCATTAATCAACCAGACAGACGTAAACAAAATAATTTTACAAATGTGAGTCACAGGTGATGTAAAAATGGTTCAAACAAAGCTAATAGTCAATAAACTGGAGATTAAGAATATCCTGGCCGCGCTCTCTGCTGGGAATCAGGTCGTCATTTCTCAATTTTAGTCTCTGTTTCTAAAGATGTAGCTGCTTTTTTAGCTGTGCTGTGTTTCGTTGTAACATTTTATCTAACGAGTTTTTATCAACATTAACATACAAAGGTAAGACGAGGGGATGGTGAGATGGGTGGAGTGGTGGTGAGACTTAGAAAAGGACCAAAAGGTGCGGTGGCCAAACGCATTGTTAAAGATATGATCCCTGTTGCAACACAAACACAAAAAGAGATTCAAAATGCTGCTATAAACCACTGACATATGCACATGTTGAAGAAACCCTGACTTAGATTTTTTTTTTTTTTATTGCTTGGGGCATCTCGCATGGTGGCGACACGGTGGTCTAGTGGTTAGCACTGTCACCTCACAGCAAGACGATCCGGGTTTGATTCTGTTCTGTGTGGAGTTTGCATGTTCTTCCCATGCTTGAGTGGGTTTTCCTCCGGGTACTCTGGTTTCCTCCCACAGTCCAAACACATGATGTTAGGTTGACTCTAAATTGCCCGTAGGTGTGAGTGTGTGCGTTCATTAATGTGAAACATTGTGCAATCTGGCTTATTTCCTGACCTTCAGTCCTGAGGTGGTGTCCACAGTGGTTGAGGTGATGGCTGCAGAGGTCTCGCTGACCATGATGGGAGGCCCTGGCTCTGGTGGTGGCTTGGACATGCGGGAATTAGTTCTGCGGGAAAGAAAGACACACTGAGTGCTCAAACAACAGCAGGTAGGATACAATCTCAAATGATTACAGTTGTGACATTGGAGAGAATAGACGCTTTTTTGTCTGGAATGGACATTGTGGATTCTTTTACAGTGAAAAACACAGAAGAAACAAACATCTGTGCGACTGAAAGTAACACACTGTCAAACATGATCCCAGGAGAGAGAACATTCACAAAGCAGGACAGGACAGCAAGAGAAGTGGACACGCAAGATTTCCACTTCACAAACATCCGCTTCTGTGGTACCGTAAGTGCTTCTCCCCTGAGTACTGACTAGGAGATGTCAGCGCAGCATACTTTTTTATTTATATAGTGGCTTTGTCGTGCTCAAGGGTGCTTTACAGTCATGGAACATTAACACATGAAACAAGAGGAAACACACTGAACACCAAAGGAGACAAAGGAGTACCACGCTACAGACATTAGAGAAGGAAAACAGAGAAGTGTTAGTTTAGTTCCAAACGCTTTGTGGATGATCACCTAGTCTTTAACTAACATTCTTAATTATTGGTTGGATACAAGTGAACTTGAATCTAACAGAACTGACGGTGGTGGATATGCAATGTTAACCATTACAGGTTAGAGAGCGTCAGATGTTTGGGGAATGCACAAACGTTGAGGTCACTTCACACCTCAACTAATCAAGATCACTGGACATAGCCAATCTTCTCACATGTGGCTTTGACTCAAAACATTTAACCCACTTCATAGGAAACTCTGAGTTATATAGTCTTTATCGTCATTCAACCTAAAAATACAAATATATGATTTTTGGCCCATATGTTTTCTTTCTTTCATGTGTTTGTTTATTTAGTTGTTTATTTATTTATTCATATTATTATTATTGTTGTTTTTTATTTATTTTATTTTCCTCTTATCTTTTCTTTCTTTCTTTCTTCTTTCTTTTTTCTCTCTCTCCTCTTTTTCCTCTCTTTTATTGTCTGTCAGGCCTGGCTGAATAAATAAATAAATAAAATAAAAATACAAACATTAACAAGAATAGGCTATAGAAACCTATAGAGCTGTTCTTGTAAAAGCAAATATGTTTGGTACATCAGTGCATTCGGATTACCATTCCGATTGCGAAAATTGCCAGACATGACAGGGTTTTTTTTAAAAATGTTAACCGTTACATTGGGGGTCCACTAGTAAAATGCTTATTCTGCTTAACCATTTTTAAAATTTTGCATTCTTTTGTGAATCAACACAAAAAAGTAATACAAATTATATTTTCAGAGCAGATTTTGTTGTCATATTTATTCCATTGTAGCTTGTATTTGACCACATTAGAGGTCAAATACAAGCTACAATGGAATAAATATGACAACAAAATCTGCTCTTCGTGGTGACTTAATATGGTTAATGTTAATGTGTATGTTTTTTTTCTGATCAGGTGTACAGTGGTCTATAACACAGGGTCAGATCAGAACATTCTATTTTCTACAGTTTATCTTTGTAAACATTATTTACAAATAAGATTTTCTGTAAGATCTCTTTAGCTTTAGCCAACTGCTTGGCTAAATTGATTGACACTGATTCGTTGCAAGTCTTTGTTAACCGATGAATCGATTATGGGGATCATTTTAAATGCGATCCTAATTTTGATGCACATCCTAATCTAACAAAAAACACTGATTTTAATTGTTTGTTCACAATAAATGCATCTGTGGATAATTTAAAAGAGACTCAAATCAAAATAGCTTAGTGATATGTACCATAATGCAAATATGATACATATATAAAAATATAAAAAATATGATTGTCAATGAAAATTTTCCAACCTCACAAAAATAAAAGATGCCAAAAAAGCCAAGGATGCAGAATGATACCAGAATCATACCGGTATTTTCTTTAATGCAAGAGTGTCTGATATTTCCAAACCAGCATTGTACAATGAAATTCTTACTCTGAAGAACACCGCTCCAACTACAAGATGCTAACAAATACACTATACATACTAAATACTAAGAAAGACACAGACTACATCCAAGAACAGCACAAAGTAACATGAATATCCTATTGTGAAAGAAGTTCTTGAGCTCTAGTTTTAAGAATATATATATAATTTACACTCTATGTGCAATGCAAGTTCACAAGGCTTAGGAGCAAAACATATTAGCAGCTAAACAAAAACTCAAGTATTTCTAATATTCCTAATAAGTAATGTTATCATACACACAGAGTACACAATGCATTATAAAAATAATACTACAGGTCTTTAAATAGAAGTGATAAAGCTTGGCACTAATTGAAAGTCTTTCCTAGAACAGCAGTGCCGCGTCAAGAACCACTTAAAATTCTTTTTAAGAGTGTAGGTACATGTCCTCAGCTGCCATTTGTTACAAAGCATACCACCAAATCATTCTGACGTCCCAAAAGCACACACCTCCTCTCATGGAAAGCCTATAAGTGTGAGCCTTTCCAAAGAGGGGCATTCACATGCTCCTCACTCACTCCATTTCCAGCCTCTTGCATTGCTAACATTCTCCCTCCATCGAAGTGGCATTAAGTGGGGGGTTATAACGGGATTACAGCTGAAGTATATGCTTGTGGTATTTAGGTGACAGCAGGCTTCCTGGGGTCGACCATGTTTAGCTTGTTTGGCCATGAACCCCTTGGGAGGAGGTTAGAGAACGTCAGACGTTTGGGGAATGCGCAGTTGAGGTCACTTCACACCTCAACTGGTCAAGGTCACTGGACGTAGCAGAACTCTTCTGGACAGTAAATGAAACTACACATTATAACGGCTCTCGTTGAAGTAATTCTACACGCTTGTCAACTTCAGTCACACCTAACAAGCCAGAAAGACTCAAGACCAGCTCATTTGAGACTGCTTTAATAATAAATGATTACCTGAATGTCAGACAAAGCACTCAGGGCCACTGACACAAAGCTACAAATGAGCCCCATGGCAGGTTAAACACTAGGAACTGATCAATATATTGTTTGGCCATAATGAGCACACACATCAAGTGAGCGGAGAATCATTCATTTCTGAGGATTTGAATGGTTTTGTGCTTATTGGCAGGCTTTACAGACTCTGCTGACCTAGAATTCACCAGCGGTTTAACCTTTATTACTACAAAACATGCTGCACTGCTAGGCATGAATGTGAAACATCATCATGGATAAAAAATATGAAATAACAAAACCATGGAAAAGGCACTCGACCATCAATTCTACCAATAAACAAGACCTTACAACACAAAACGTCAATGTCAATCAGAACTCAGAACCCATGTCTCTTCCTTAACCTTACAATTCAGAGGGAAACAGAACACTTAGGCAGGAAATTGTTGCAGGCAAGACATGGTTTTAATTGTAAGAATTTGTTTGGTACTTTAAAAGCAGGTGTTTTCCAGAAAAGAATACAGAGTCAGAGTCTGCTGCCAGTACACTTCAATCAATTAGAATTAGAATTTAGAACTATTTGCCACTTGTGTGTGCACACCGCGGAATCTGGCCTTCACATCTGACCCAACCATGCAGGGAAACCCACATATACACACACTAGTGAACATACACACTAGGAGGCAGTGAAAATCCCACATATACACACACTAGTGAACATACACACTAGGAGGCAGTGAAAATCCCACATATACACAAACTAGTGAACATACACACTAGGACGCAGTGAAAAACCCACATATACACACACTAGTGAACATACACACAAGGAGGCAGTGAAACAACCACATACACACACTGACACGAGTGAACCTACACACTAGAGGGCACTGAAACACTCATATACCCACACACTAGTGACCATACACACTAAGGGGAATAAGATGCACACATACACACAAACTAGTAAACATAAACAGTGAGACACCCACATATACACACATTAATGAACATAACACATTAGGGGACAGCCCGGAACGGTGAGCAGCCCTATCCACAGTACCCGGGGAGAAGCTGGGGGTTAAGTGTCTTGCTCAAGGGCACTTCAGTCGTGTGCTTTTGGTCCAGAGGATCAAACCGACGACCTTCCAGTCACAAGACCAGATCACTGGCAACTTTAATATACACCAGCCTGCCCAAAGCCTGCCCCATACACCACCCATCTACACTTACTGTTTATTATATCAACTCCTCTTATCATATAGATGCAAAATTAAAGACTATAGTTCATCTGTAGAATTAACTATGTTAGTTAATAATTTTTTTTGTATATTTTCTTTCTTTTCTGTTTTGGTTAATTTAATTGCAAATGTATTTTAATTGATGCCCTCTTATCATTGTATGAAACAGAATGGATTGTGCTTAATGACCAAGGAAGGTAATTTTTAGCTTTAATAAAATCTGACTTCAGGTTGATTTTAAGAAGCTAATAAATTTGACAATAAACAGCTGATAATCCTGTTTGACAATGTACAGCTGATGAGTGATGATCATGTCCGTTTAAAATGCATTACTCAAGTAAAACTCCCATATATAACTGCTTCAGTTGAAACTGTTGTTTATCTGGATTTATAATTCTTAAATTCTATTAGACCCTAATAAACACATACACATTTAAACACTTACTTTACTTGCGAAAAGTTAAACCATTCTCTACAAATTTAGTAAAACTATATTTGCTGAGTTTACCATATGGAAAAACATCAATATAAAATGTATCGGCCATGTTTTATGCTATATTTCCCCATTATTTTAAAATGAAGTACAGAAGTGTCTCTCTGTAGAAGATGTGTGCTTACTTTCAATTAATAATGTAATTTGACCCCAAAAGTTTGCATGTAACTGTATTACCACCAATAAATGAGTAAGAAAGTTATTGTTCATCTGATGTTTTAAAATAAAACAACAACAAAAATCCAAAGTCAGGACATCATTCAACTTCATGCATACATTAGAAACTCGCTATATAAACATGAAAAAAGGATTGTTACCGAATCTTGATGAAATAAAAAAAATTCCAAACCCAAAACATTTAGCCACTCAGGCACTTTTACTATTGTCATTGTTTGAATTCCGAGACAAATAACATGTAAGCTTATGCTGCGCACCTGAATGGAACTAGCAGTTTCACTAAAACACCCCAAACCCCAGTGTGCTTTCTCAAGTGTGCTAGCTAGATGCTTTGGCAGTAGTTGTCTATAATTTGGTATATGACATTGTTACATAGTGTCCCTGCTTTTATATGACATCATGTCAGTACACAGGAGCGATGGCTTGCTTGTAAAATTATTTATGTTTCAACTGCTGGACGATCTCTTAGTTCAAAGCTCCCAGTGAATCTCAACCCAACAAAATGTATTTGGTGCGATGGACGTGATTTTCATCAATGCTATTTCTTTTTCTCACTGAAAAAATCTGTCTGAAGTTCCTCATGTGTGCATGACGTGGTATAATGCCAGCAACATTTATGATGCATAACCCCAGAGGTCTAATATTTTTTCTGTTACTGACAAAAGAAGAAGGAACGAAGGAGCGAGAGCTATCGGTGCAGTCATCTGGAGGTCTCTTCCAATGCCAGGCCTGTCTACAACCACAAACATATTAAACTGCTTTCAGGCACCAGCATCCGCTGCAGGCCTTGCCAGGAAAGATCTGAACCCACAGTGAACCTCACAACAGAAATAATATTCTGCAAAAATGTATCAAACATTCAGTCTCGCCATTACTTAATCTGTTTTAAGAGAGAAAAGCAAGCATTCTTGTCTGGTCTGAAGGGTTTAGTGTTCTGGGATGTATACGGCAGGGTGTAAACTTTCCTCTGAAAGTAAACATAAAAAATTCATTTGTTACTCACCCAGCCATGTTTATACTTACATTACACAAACCATTAGTTAATCCTTCTCAAGGCTCCTCAAGCACAGCGTGTACATCACCAGCGCAGTGATGTGTTTAAGGACAGTTGAAACTTAAGCTTTTTAATGACAGGTCTGAGTCTAAAGCCTTGTCTGAAAGTTACACCACTGCTGGGGCACCTGATAGGAACCCGAGCACATGCAGTACTCTCTCATCTTTCAAGCAGCTCCTCAAAGCATGGTTTATGTGTAGGTTCTGCAAACTGTAAACTAGGACCGGGCCAGAAATCGCATGGGCTTTGGGCTTTTAGCAGAATACTTCAGGTGTGAGCAGATTTGTGAAGAGACATGTTGCCAGGCTGGTGAGAAAAAGAAAAAGACACATTTCTCTTTGGTTTAGTGAACACCTTTCAAGAGTGTAACGTGTGTCCTCGGTGTCACTCAGAACATCCCTGTGGTGTGTCAGCTGGGAGTGTGTGTGTGTGTGTGTGTGTGTGTGTGTGTGTGTGTGTGTGCATGCATGGGTGGAGTAGGTTAGCCTCAAATCAGAGTAGTGTCAGGCTGTCTACTCACATAACCACAGCCACTGACGCATCAATCCCTTTAGACTTCACTCACAAACAACAATAAAAGCTTCACCTCCAGCTGATGTTGCAAAGCTGATGAAAAGTGGTGATTAGGGGTGTAAGAAAATACTATGTTTAGTGATACTCTTATCGATTCCCAAAAACACAGTATTAATTATAAATTAACAGTGAATCATTGTGTGTTGTATTTAAACCTCTGACCACTAGATGGTAATCTATTATCAGCTCCACTCCAACATAAACAAGCAGCACAAGAGCGCAATGCTGTTGAAAGCAATGACAAACCTGCTTATATATTGGTGTGATTTTTAAAAATTTTAAAAATCGCAATATATCACTTTAATTCCAATATTGCAATATATTGAATTACATTGAATCATAACCCCTATATCACGATACATATCATACAATAATACACAGCCCTAGTAGTGATGCACTGATAGTGATTTTGATACCTGAGCAGTAAATGCTTACATATTGTCACTGTCCAGAGAAAAACATATATCTCCATTTTTGTCCATTTTAAATTTTTCTATATGAATGAAACACGACAGCGACGATATGTGAATTTCTTAAAATATGTTGTTACAAATTTTATGCAGTAGTCTCCCATTGTTGCCACCCACACTTGTCAAACCAAACTTTTATGTGGACCCTGACTACATCCAATATAGCAGGAAATTATGACAAAAATCAAATATGAAGATACTTTCATAACAAATATTAATTAAATGTATTTTACTTTATTTGTTGGAATGGAGAAAAGAAAAATGATTTTATTACAGTATATTTGTTCTGACAGTGCATCAGCAAAACAGAGGTGAAGACTTTGCTTTAGTGCAATATTTGTTAAACAAAGATGCAATAAATGCAAATGTAAGTGCAGAAAAGTGCGGCACATGCACATCAGATAATGGGAAATTACTTGAGTCAATCAGTCGTTGGGTTTCTGCTCTGCAACTGACTAATAAGCTCACAGAATAAGATATGACAAAAACATAATGCAAAACATAAACTTCCTCCTGTAGTTTTTGGTTTTTTTTACCACTTTTGTGGAAAATATGAACAACAATCATCAACAAGATATTTAAGAAAACTTAAATCCTTTATTTCGACAGGGATGTAGTTGGTTTCAGCGTCACTTCTAAAACGGTATGTTGCTGTGGTGCTGTGTTAAACACTGCTTGCGGATTTCCAGTATGGTGGTCTGTTTTCGCCGTCGTGCACACTGAGGAATCTGACGGAGACCGAGTAAAGGCAAAAGCTCCGGATTTTAGAATGGGTTTCTAGATCTTACTCTAATCGAAAAAATCGGAGTATTCCGAAAATGCCGAAATGGGGTCATGATCATGATTATGATTATCAAGTGCATGTAAACACACAGGTTTCTAGGCCTGGGCTGCCACATCCTGGTCCTGGATGTCTATCATCCTGCACAAACCCTAATCTAACATACCTGATTCAGTGTATGAAGGCCTTCTTAATATCAGACCTCTGTAGTGGACACTCACTGTTATTTACAGACTCTCTATAACTGACCGTTTGCAAAATTATGACTGTTAGCTCATCTGATGGAGTAGCTTCTGCAGGGGTGAGTACAGTACTCTAAATCATACTCAGTGACAGACTTTTTCAGCTCCAAAGTCAGAGATTTGAGTAAACAATTCACTCACTAATAAATTTGAGTAGAATTAAACGCATTGCTATGAGAAAATAACACAACACAAACCCTCCATATCAAATACAAATGTAACTAGTTACCACCCACATGTGAGTTTCTGTCACTAAAGCCTTAGTAAGGTTTTGAGTTGCTAAAAGTTTATCTGGTTTGATCATGGAATCTCTTCCTCTTTGCTTTTACATGCATACATTTTCAGTTCTCAAACATACATAACATAACATTTTTCTTCTCATTGACCTACTGAACATTTCAGTCTGTTAATACTGAAGTGCAACAGATGCTGGACAGCACCAAAAGTCAGTGACAATAAACAAGGGAGTTGGGGCTTGTTAGAATTTGCAATGGGTCAATTTGTGTAAATGTATCTTATTAATATGAATGGAATTGTTTAGTGTTACTGAAGTAATTAATAGGCCGGTCACAATTATGATGGCAATTAATCAAGGTGATCACAATATTTTCCCACAGCTGTTAGTGTAGCAATCATTATGAACTAGTAATTGCAACAACAACAAGTTCTTCTCATTGGGTGCTGGATCATGTTTAGGACAATGTTTGTTTATGCGCTAATTGGACAATAACATAAATGTTTGGCATGCATACTTGCAGAGCCAGTTTTTTGGCTCACATTTCATAGTCCAGAAAAAACAGGCTTTTGTTTGACTATGTGTGCTGTTGTTTGAGTTCTGTTCTGACACTTGTGATTACGTGTACATAGTGAAAGATATCAGATAGCTAATCAACTGCTTTAGGTGCTTTATAGTTGCATTATATTAGTTCAATTATTTAAAAAACTACACAATTAAAATGTATATTAGAATAATTTATATGACAATTAATTGTCAAGTAAAACTTCCAAATTGTGACAAGCCTAGTACTCAGGATTCCTATGATGTACTTAGAAAAGAACGTGCCGCGACTTATCTCAATGACAACAGCTCATTATCTTACTGCCCGCCCCATTTCAAAGTCATTACACAATGGCATTATGGTGATTCTATATAAAGCATGGCCTCTGTTAGCACTCGGCAGACACTCAGCTAACAGATATCGCAGATGACCAATAATGCCAGCACCACATAAAAGTTGCCAATGCCAGGCAACAGAGCACAAAGTCAACAAAAAAAAAGAAAAGAAACGAACACAGTGGTTAAGCCGCAAGAACTCACCCCTCCAAGCACATTCCAGAGAAAAGCGGCAAGCTGATGCTTTCATTTTCGGAGCAGTGCATGCTTACAGCACGAGACAGCAACCGAGCCTAACTACAGACACACAGATACCCACACACCCCTCATTGTTCTGCCTCCACATTACAGAGGTCATAATTTATGTTTTTTCCTGTGGAACGTGAGGGCTTCCCGTGGTGCATCCGTCTATGGAGAGGTGTCAGGAGGCGTTCTGAAAGGCCAAAGCTGAACATCAAAACAGCAGGAAACAACACCAGCAGGGCCACAGTGGGCCAACTTTCTTTTGCTCCCTGTCTTTATCTCTCGGTTCACAAGCTGGCCCCCAGCCAACATTTTCGCTGTACGTCTGTTGGGCACCGTGGGCCCACTTTCCTTTTGAGTCACGCTTTCATATTCTTTCGCTGGCTTTTGTTTGGGAACGTAGCTTGCGAGGCCTGCAAAGAGATGTGAGTACCTAAGTGGCTCCAACTGGGCCTTTACCTGAGAGAGATATGACTAGATCGTGCCCTCAGAGGGCAGTGAACTCCACGCAGTCTGACTGTTGTGCATATCCTAAAGCCATGAGTTACAGCCACATACAAAGGTCCATTCATTTCACCCTGGCACGTCTTAAGCTGCTCGATGATGCAGCACAGCTTATGGGCTGAGAAGGCTGTGGGAATAACATTCCAGCTAGCTAATTCAACTCAAACCTTTCAAGTTCAGGATGCATTATCTGACACCTGCAGATGTATTCAGTTTGAGCATGACCTCAGACTACAGCTCAAAGTTCAGGTGTAACTGCCAGAGAAGGCATGATAACAGCAGGTCAGGTTTCAGAAGAATGGAAGAACAAATCTGATCCAATACTATATTGACACCTCAAGTATCAGCCAATACAAGTCTGTATTTTTTCTCTTGATAATCTAGTAGGGTTTAAAGTGAGCTGATGAATTTCAAATGTAGGCTTTGCATATAAGATGAACACTCTTGCTACCCCACAGGAAGAAATACATAGCTAACAACATTACATCACACAATGTGAGTGAGTGCTACATTGCATGACCAAAACTTGGTGGACACCTGACATTCGCACTTAATGAGTCCACTGGAGGTCCTCTACACCAAGTTCCTTATAACGTGTTTATATGGACCTTGCTTTGTGCACAGGGACACAATCATGCAGGAACAGTGAGAGGCCTTTCCTTAAACTGTTGCCACAAAGTTAAAAAAATATAATTGACTAATATTAAAATTAATATTAGCCTTCACTGGAACTAATGGGCCAAGCCCAAACCCTGAAAAACAGCCCCAGACCATCATTCCTCCTCCACTGTACACGTTCTCCAGTACACTCATTCTGGCTCCAGGCTCTACCTCTGTCATGTACGCATTGTGTGTTATATATGGGCAGTGTACAAGGTTTGTTTCACTGGGTTAAACATTTACCACTCAAAAATTAAAACTGTAGCGCTTGCAATTTGAAAATTGCATTTCAAAATAGAGATGATGAATCGCTCAGGCTTAGTCAGCCATAACATTACTATTAAAATGTAACCAGGTAGCTCAATGAGTATCATACTAGACATTCTTTTAATTAGTCAAACTGTGAACATATCTGAAGTGTAAGTTATATTCCTGTTTTTTCTGTGAAAGAGTAACTGATTGTCTTCCATATTGTTAGATCTTAAGGCCATCTTAGGTGAAGTGCCTCAATGAAATATAATAATTAATAATAATCATCTTAAAAGAAAAAAACACACTTTTCCTTTTTCTGAAATGAGAATTTATTGTGGGATATTAACATCTTTAAAGTTTTAGAATGTACTATTCACCTTTCAGTCCATATGGTCTCTATATTCCATCTAGGCTTCCATTTTATGCTATTATTTACTATTTTATTATTTTATTATGGTATTACTTATTATTTTAGTTACAATATCTCAAAGTGCCTCCCAAAGAATGATAACTAAGGATAACTGATAAAACTGAGAATATAACACTGTAGTCTAAATAAAACAACAGCATAATTACAATAGAAGAAAATGAGCCACACAACTCTAAGCATATTTTAAAAAATGCACAGGCGAACTAAGATATTTAAAACTCATGTGAAGGCAAGCTTGTACAGAGGTCATTCCTAAAGCTACAGTAACAACGACAGCTTGTTCACCTGAAGTAGGTAACGAGAGGATGGAAAACTGTCATGTAAAATTAGTAACCTGGGAAAAAACATACAATGCAAGAAAAATGTCAGGTATGAGCCCCTTAAGGATCAATAGCTTACAGCTGACAGCAGCCTGTTTTTCAGCATCTGTATCAGAAAGAAAAAAAAGAAACATTGGAGAACTGTTCCAGCCAAGTTATTTACCACCCTCTGTCGCTGAAAGGATCTGTGCTGCAGGTATGCTAAGCACTGATTGTAGGTCTAAGGGGCTTTCGGTTCTGTCTGAATGGAAAGTCTGATAAAAAGCTTCTTCTGAGTAATGGAAATCACGGTTATCAGCTCTGCCTGTAGGGTAAATAATGCAGGGCGGCTACAAAGACTGCAGTTCTACGTGCTGGCTGGGTGTGGAGCACAATGCACAGCGTTAAAAGAAAACGCTCAAATGACCACCACTCTTAACTCTCCACTCTCAGTCCAGACTTACTGATCAATATAATGGCTCCACAACAGAGAGACAATGGCCCCAAGTGTGAGCAACAACACTATTAATGCATGTGTTTGTGTGCTGGCAGCTAATGACAATGTTTTCTGCTTTGCAGTGGAATTTGGAAGGGAGGCCTGCAGCTAGGCTAGACTCACCCCCACTCACATTCGCAACAGATGGGTGTCTAGTGCAGTAAATCCTTCCCAAAGCTGGATCTGGATTCCGGGGAAGTCAAAACCCACACCCTGGCTGTCATAGCGACCGATAGCAATAGCCTGACCAATATCAATATGGTACTGCTTCTGCCACCGGTGGCTTTCACATGGATGCACAGATGTCACAGCTGTTAGGCGAGGCTCATTTTCCACTGCTAGAGAGGAAGTCTGGGGAATGGACAGGTTAAAAAAAGAGGTAGAAAAAAAGAGGGTGGTATGGAGGTAAAAATAGCACTGGCAAACGCCCAGACAGTATCAGCGCAGCCGATAAGTCCTGCCACTTGATATCTCCTTCCTCACTTGGCATCTTCCTTTTCTTCTGAAAACCAACTCCATTCATAAAATCTTTGAAAAGAAAATGGAAGTAGACTGGTTTCGTCTTAACCGCATTCCACTGACATTTTTAATTACATCAGTCTAGCAATGGGACTTGTTTGCACCAACACGTTATTACAGGTACATTATGCGGATTTATCAGTAGCACCTCAAAGTGTTTTTGCTGGTTGCTCATTTTAGCTACAGCAATACAACAAGCTAAATGTGTAAATGTGAATACTATCATGTATTTTTGTCTAACAAATCGATATCAAATGCACCCAAACCAACCTTTAACAGTGGCGAACTGTGACTACTAGTGCTAGGCCTTCAGTCCAGGCCATAAATATTAAAACTCTGGGAAAATACGAGGAGAAAACTACTTCTGCTTTTCCTGTAATGCTAATATCTGCTAGCGCCACTAAGGCTCCCTGTTAGTATATTAGCACTAAACCGGAACATTTTTTGCCCATTCTAGATCAAGCACAGGTATTTGAAGCTGGTAAAGGACATTGCACGTTTTATTTGAAGGCTGTAATAGGAACACTAACATATAATTTACCATGTTACACTTATTTAGTTAAGACCTGATGCCACTGCTTTCCATTTAAAACAAGAGGCTGAAACACATGACAGGCTACCACTCATACCACGCACTACTCTTGTCTAGATGATGTGTATCTAGAAGGCTTAGAGAAACATTTTACCATCAAAAAACTGGTCCCAGCAATTAGAAATGAATAAGGTTGACTCCACTGGTGGTTCCTAATTGTGTTAGTGGTTAATAAGAGACATTAGGCTTTTAGATCAGTTCCTGAAGTCCTAGCTATCTTGGCTTTATCTATTAACATACTACAGAGAAAACAATACCTAATTATATCATTTTCCATTGGGCATTTCAGGAATTTAACCCTTTTTTAACCCTCAACACTGAAATAAGAGTATTAATACTTGCAGAGATTCTACTCTCTGAAGGCCTAGAAGCCCATGATGTTGCCACATTGACTTTTTGCATAAGAAAAATAAACATAATAAAAGAAAGATCAGTTAATAATCTGACATAGTTTAACAAAAGATTTAGTCACATTCAGTCACAATTATGTCTTATCGCTCAAGCTCCAGTTTCCATCGCAGGCTACTTTATCTTGCTTTCATATTGGTACATAGCTGCAGCCATGCTATAGCTAAGCCTTGGGACACACCTTTCACACACTGTGCTCCTAATGAGAGGCATCAATCAGGCTCTGGCAGCAGTGTTTGCCTGCCCGGGTAAAAAATGAGTTTTACAAACACGTGATATTCTTAAAAGTGCCCAACATTTTTAATCCATGACCTTCCATTATTATGGCATTATTTCATTCAGTCTATACGACTATAGGCACAAGTGGGACACTGTATGAGGGCAAGATGAATAAACAGAAGGACAGTTGTGGTGGGTTGCTAAACTTGCTATATTTTTACTCAGAATTTCTTTCAGGAGCGGGGGGAAGAGAAGGATATGAAGCATACAAACAGCTAAACCACTGAGCATTTCCACCTTGGTAGAGAGTAATACAGCAATGCCATCCTAGCATGGATCAACAGAGCTTCAAAATACTCTACTGTGGTGATATAAACACCCAGCTTAACTAACAGGATTGATGCTTCAGTTTGCAAGTTCGGCCAGTTTTGGCCTAGACGCCAATGAACTGCTCTGGTGTCAGTTCAATTTAAATTCCATTTGTTCTGAACCAGTGATTCCTGCAATTTTCAGGGCCCTTTCTGCTTTAAACCACTAGCTTCAATTCAGAAAGTTCCTATTAATTAGCTGTTAAGTTGGGTCAGGAGTGTCAGAGCAGGAAAAAACACCAAATCATGGCGGGCAGGCATTTTCCAGGTCCAGGGTTATGAATCACTGTTAATAAATAAAAATGTCCAGATACCAGAAAACACAGTAATAGTTATCGCTATTATTATCACCATTATTCATGGCTGATTTAGAGCTTACAACACAGGTTATAAACACAGGGCAGCCAATCAAAATCTTTTAAGTCTTAGGGGAACCATATCAAAATAGCCTGTTTAATTCTAAGACATAAAAAGTAGTAAAAATGAATCGTATTTGAATTAAAATTATAATTGAAAGTTTCTCAAACTTTTAGGTAAAATACTGATAATGTTTGTGATATGGGTGCACAAAGAACTAATCTTGACTAGTAAATAATTTAAGAAATTATCATTTTAATCCATACATAACTACATAACTACATAAAACTATATACAATATAATATACTATAATAATACTATGATAAGCAGTAACTGGTGCACTTTAGTGGTACGTCACTGGGTTGTCAAGAATAGACAAAAACATCCAGGCAACAGTGGTCCTGTGGTCAAAAACTGACCAGTGATGATGGGCTAACATCTACAATCCTGTAGACTTTAGCTACAACCCTAACAGGCCCCACCTGATCCATCTATATCCATACTGCCACCACAAGTCACTGATTAGCTAAACGAGGTGTGTTACAGTTGTGTTAGAAGTCAAACTATCAGGAAGGTAAATCTCTAGGTGGATGTTTGATGACCACTGGGCTAGAGGATGGTATAAACCATGCATTCATAATAGAAAATGATAAACTATGGTCTCAAACTGACCAACAAATTGACCAACAAAATTGATGTGTCTAACAAAGTGATCAATATTAGTTGAAAAGGCCCAGCCACGTGGGTGCACCTGATACACTGCACCAGCACAACACAAGCTAACATGCCACAACTGTGTTGCTATCAATGTTGTCCAGAGAACATTCCATAACCCCAATAGTGTCTGGTCTAGCAGTAGTCCTATGGTGGTCACTACACAGATGGAGCTACAGGTGGCAGCAATCTTATGTCCACAGTGCACATATCTGGTAAAAAATTAAAGAATAAAATAAAAAAACGAAGAGAAAAATGAAATAGTAAAAGATGAAGCACTCACTGGTCCTGCAAGACGAAGTCTGTGTTTTCAGGAGATATCTGTCCTGTTACCGGATGCCTGAATGCTGTGTTCCTCTGGTTGTGGCTGCGCAAACAGAAAGAGAGAGAAGAGAGTGATAAGCAAAAAACAATGTGAGAGAGAAAACAAAACAAGTAATGCATCATCAATCACAGCCTGTTTAATTTCAGCCCTGGGCGCATGCCATAGCTGGTGATGCAGCGTACTACGTCAAGTTTCAAAAGTTTGGACGACTTTCCCAACGGAGTGCAGAATGTGTAACAGGGCTGATGCCCCGGCCAAGCCCACTCATGCTATTTCACACAAACTGTGGGCTTCAGCACAAAGCACAGAACCACCGATAGATCTCTATTGATTTCAATTACATGGGGTCATTCATCGCTTTAACTAGGCCATTAAAGCGTCTCACTGTCAATGGCCAGAATAAGACAGGGAAGTAGGAAGGCTCTGCTGGTGACAGCAGCAGGAAATAGCACAAATAATATGCTCACTGCAGCCTGCTCGATCATTCCTTTTCCACATTTTGTGCTTTACTGAAAGCATCTCGTTCTGAGTGTCTGAGTGCAAACTGATGGCCAGATCGACATTTCTGTGGGTCAGTAAACTTTGCTATTAAGCCTTTAAGGTTGAGGTGTAGTGTACTCATCTTATTCAAACAAAACAAAACAAAAAACAAATGCTCTTATGGTCACTGACCCGATGAAAAAGAGGCACTGAAAAAGAATCTCTAGATGAAAAATGATAACTAGGGTTGCAGCATAAATCATATTTTTATCGCTATCGCAATACCTGTGATAGACACACCATTTAGAGCTGACAGAACAGAACCGACATTTAACAGAACAGACAGCATTACCTCAAACATGCAGCACCAGAGACATGTCAATACATTGCCAGCGTAATACATTTAAAGCCGAATGATGCTGTAATGAGCTGGACACACATATAAAGCTGGAAAAGAACCGAAACTTTGAAAAAACACATCAAACATTAGGATCAAACATATTTAATAAGTACAAACAAAATTTGTATTCATTTTTGAGTGTCTTGAAAAAATAAATAAATATAAACCTATATATAAAAAAAGATATCTAAAAAAAAGCTGCTGAGATGATGTTGACTGTTTCTCAGAAAAAGTTCTACAAAAATGTGCTTGCAGTCCTGCTGAATGGAGCTATAGACCTTTACACATAAATAAAAAAAAAAATAAATAAATAAATATATATATATATATATATATATATATATATATATATATATATATATATATATATATATATATATATATATATATATATGGCAGAGCCTTCCTATTTCCCCTTAATAAATGTGTGTTTGTACATGTGTGTGTATTTTGTTACTGTCCATCCAAAGAATCTGTGTGAAAATTTAATAAGGAATGGACCAATAGAAATGCTTCAAAACAGCTTGGAAATAATTCTGTTTCCATTGAAATACATTGAAAATTTAATCATTTTTGTTCTGTAAAGTTGCCCTTTTAGAGATACTTGTTTTTCATTGGACAGAAACGCTATAATACACCCCGAAATTCAACTCCTCACTCCTGATCTTTATAGTATGTAGGTTGCACAGCAGGTACTACATGGCCGAGTGGGCTGGAGTACTAGAAGTTTTATATAGATGCATTGAGAAAAAGCCTGAACATCTGGTTTCATGTGTCCCAAAGGACAAAACTGTAGAGTTTTCTATATTCTTACTGTATAAATCACTGTGGAGCAGGGCTACCACCAAGGCCAAGGCCTGACCTACATTATCTTTTTCTTGAGCCAAAGAACTTTCACTAGCTAATACGGCATAACATCAATATATTCCTGGAGTGGATTTATCACTCTGCTCAGTGTGAAAATAGAGATTTTTAACGTCACTTATAAAACTGCTGGGTCTGGCCGTACAATTAGGCCTGTCACAGTTATTACACAACTGCCAGAGCACTATTTTTCAACTCACCACAATTATTTTTAACAGGTGTTAGCTTTCATAACTATATGCTTGTGTGTCAACCAAGGGATCATAAACTGAGTATGATTTTGAAGCAAATATAGTCACATGCCAAAGTGAAAATGGCAAAACTGAGAGTTTGCAAAGTGTGCATAGTTTTCTTTGCTAAATTAAATATAGCAAGAAAAAACATTTACCATAAAACAAAGCCTATGCAAGCATTTACCGCTTTAAAAGATGTTACACTCAGTAAATAAATGGAACAAATTAAAGAAAATTCCAATGTTTGCTCCCTGTAGAGGATGTGTTAACCTATTTTCAAACATTTAGAAAACATACTAATTTACATGTAAATAAAAGAAAGCGCATATTAGTGTTTATGAAAACACATATTAGCACTTATATAATGTAACATGGAATAAGTTTTAGACAGACAACTTCTACCTTATGACTAGGACTGCTGTATGTCATCAGTTAGAAGACACTGAGTATCAAAAAAATCAAATCAAAGTACTGAAAAGTACCATCTAAAAGTTCCATTAAAGAAAGTTATTAATTGAAAATGGTTAAGAATACATTGGCTAAAGCTTTGGGAAAGTTTTGGCCTGTTGGCAGAAAGATACATGCAGAGCACAAAAACTTTTGCAAAACTTTTGTTTTCTTTTTAACATTTTTGCAAATAAAAAAATTAGGTGAAGCTGTTTTAACCCTTTGTTTATAAAATAAATGCTAACATCCAATTTATCAGTATTAAGTGCTTTTTGGAACTGCTGGCCTGTGGTTGGTCACAGGTGGATGAACTCAATCTGGGTAGTGAGGGCAGAGCCTGACGAGTGCTGCGTTGTGTGAATCATGTAGCCATTTTTAACCCCTTCGTCATAAATGAAGGACTGAAGGACGTAAGGATTTTGGGTGATTTTTTTAAGCCAGATTACTCACTGATGCTGCCATTACAGCTCAAAGACGTCACATTGGCTAGTGAGACAACCATAATCACACAAAAGTGCACGTGGCCTCTCCGTCTTACACTAATCAGACCACTCTCTACAAGTCACAGGGCTGACAGCATACTGCCTGACCCCACAACTAGGCTCCACTATTAGGTAGATATATCATAAAGTTTACTGGCAGCAGGCTCTGACGTACAGCTTTACTTTTCAGAATGCTCAGCTTTTAGATCATACCAGAGTGAAGACAACAAAAGAAAGTAAACATCCAGCTTCAGCAGACAACAGCAGTGAACAGCCATGCCTGCAGAGCTACAGACTCAGCAGTCGTTCATAAAGCAGGACAGCAAAGACATCCAGTTCTCACAGAGCGCCGTCAAATTCAACAGCCTGGAGGAAGGAAATACTCCACTGCCTCCATCTCCGTGGAGACGGTGTCATCAAACATTCCCGCTGGCACTGCATGGTCAAGTGTAGCAGCCTGTAAATAGTCGTATCACACGCAAAGGAATCTGAAGCACAGTGCTAACGCATGCTGTATGCAGAACAGCTGAATGAACATGAGTCTTAATCACATAACGCTCATAACATCCTGTTAACTGCAGATCGGTTCTCTTTCCATGCGTCGCCAAGATTTTCTCCAAAAAAGATAATCGTGGGCGCTTTGATGGATTGCCTGACATGAAGGCATTTACTCATAGTACTGTTATCTTTCACGCAGCAACACCATTCAGCAGAGACCAAATTAGATGATGCTGCAACAACAGGACAATCCTGCTCACTCTCCCGTGTAATAAGTTTACATGACGATCGATATCTTTTGGCTCCAAATTAATAAAACAACTGACGTACAACCAAGCAATGAAGAAAAAAGTGAATCACTGAAGCTCATGAAAATGTGCTGTCACAGCATCATGTTTCACATGTTTTTAAAACGATTCCTGTTACCAAGAGCTCATCATGCACAGCTTTACAGTTGTCTTAGCTGGGATAAACATTGAGATAACCAAGTCAGTGAAGGTATGTAGTAGTAATACACTAGGTCTGTCACAAGTACCACATAATTACCTAATCGCAGTTATTTGAGAGGATCACACGTCGACTGCAATAATGGTCTAGACTCGTTAGACCTCACAGCGGTGCTACAGTGAGCAAACTGTGAATTAAATGTGTTCATTTAAAGCAAATGAATAAAAGAAAGCAGAAAATATTTTTACTGAGATGCTTCATTAGTTCTCTTATAGTAAAGAGAGTAGCACAAGGAATGGCTGTGTATTAGCTGTGAAAGTGACAGGCCTATGTGTCACAATACATCATAATGTAACAATGTGACAATGACGAACAATTTCAGCTACACATTTCTTTAATTATTTTTTCCTTTGTTTAAGTAAACATTTCTTCTGATTGGCTGCCTACAATTATTTTCTATAAGTATACACTGAAACACTACACTGTATAACTGTTTCTACAACATAAAAACTTCAAAATATCAATAACAATAATAATGTTAAAACTGGTCACAGGTAGGTATACATTTTTCCATGGGTTGAAAATTTGGGGATCAAAATAAATTAATTTAATTTGTTTAATTTAAATGCTATATTACATACTGTATGCTTCTGTTTATAGTTTAAAGTCTTTTGTGAGTTTTTATACACTGCAAAAAAGGGGAAGCATATGTTGTTGCTTCCTATGTTGTTGTGGATAATCAGTGATATCGCCCCTCCCCTTTTTTGCAGTGTATAAAAACTCACAAAAGACTTTAAACTATAAAAGATGGTTGCACCTACTGAAAGCATATATTTCTCGAGCTACAATCGCTCACCTGCATCTAAAGTTGTGGGAGTATTTTACACAGAAACACAACAGTGTGGCGCTCTGTCAGCTCTGCACAGTGGAGATCATCACAACAGTACAACTGCTATGCACAAGCACTTGAAGCTCAAACATCCACTAGCACTTTGTCAAGACAGCACCTGTCAACTTGTTTTTCTTATCTTAGCATATTAAAATTAACAAATGTAACATGTTTCTTTTAGTGGTAATGACTTGACAAGTCGCACTGCTCTCTGCAACATATATGGTCCACAAACTGTCCGATTTCTTGTCTGTGAGGTGTTTAGGCTATGTGTCATTAGTGCCTCTAAGTCCAGTCGTAGACTTTTAGTCTTTTTAACCATTTATAGATAACGTGCATTTAAGGTACCCTTTAATATATAAGTCTAGGATAGCCATACATATACGCACAAAATCATCCATTAGTTACAAATCCATAACAACATAAAAAATTCCTAACCCTCTCCCATTAGAGTAATCTAAAAATTTGTCGACTAATCAAAAAAAGAATCATTTAATTAATGTATTAAGAAATGTATCGTGCAGCCATACTCTATACTGTAACTTTTTTTCCCTAGAACATCAACACATGTAATTTACCTGAGCGTGTTCAGGGTTTTGTGTATAACTGTATATATAAAAGTAATGGATTTTCTTGACATCAACAAAACACACCAGTATCAACAATCAAATAGGACTGTCTAAGCGTACTGCCTGGTCACAGTGAAGCTCTGAATGCAACAGCTCCCTCATTGCGCTCGGGTGAGAGGTTCTTAATCACAATGGTGCTCAGGAGCCTCTGATTCTTGTGCCTCCTCTCTCACGCATGGCAGCAGAGCAGACAGCAGCATCAGTCTCCCCCAGCAACACATTCCCTACACGTTCCATCTGCAACAGTCACAGCTTCTGCCCCAAGATCTGTTGCCAGAACCATCTGAATATCACAGAGGCATAATTCAGTACCTGTATTAAGCAACTGTGCTATCTAGCACATCTCCTATACCAAGCAGACACTAACCAGCAGTTTCAAGTTGCTTTGCCTATTTTCTGTAAACACTGCCTTTGCTGCATGTAGTGCTTTGTTCTGTCTAGAACCAGGAGAGCTTGTTCAGTTCAGTTCAGCATGTGATCCATGTGTAGTATGAGGTGTTTGGATTTTTCGCCACACAACTCAACAAAAACAGAAGGTGTGAGATAGCCGGCCTTCTTATTATCCACTAAGGCTTTAAAAGTTGTGTAGCATATCTGAAGCTGCAGGGAATGAACTTTAGACAGGGTTACTGCAGACATAAACCTGGACACTAGTCAAGATTAATTTGCAGGTATCCTGCTCTTCTATAGGTCATGGAATAAATTAAATAAAAGCAGGACTAAAGGGTTGCACCATCTTCGCCCCTCCCACCCCCCGCTCTCTATCCTGAGCCTAGTTCTCATGTAATGTGCTGAACAGTGGCAGCCTTATACAAGAGTTTCGGTCCCTTCCACTGTTAATTAGGAATCCGCATTCTTTGCCCCCTATTCTTTCGTGCTGCATTACTTCCGAACTATTTGTCACGGAATCTGCTGCACCAACCCCCTCCGGATCAACACAAACACGAAGTGGTACTGTTTATTTTGCTAGGATGTAAAAAAAAGCATCTTGTTTTATTTGCAAGTCTGACTATCATAGATTAAATTTAACATGTTGCAGCAAGACAGGTGTCCCTGGGGCACAGCAAATATTTATTAATTAATGTTTTGAGTATCTAACATACTTTCTATACTAGTAACCAGACACTAACCAGCGGTTTTAAGTTGCTTTGCCTGTTTTCTGTAAAGACTGCATTTGCTGCAAGTAGTGCTTTGTTCTGTCCATTAGATTGAAAGACTGTGTATTTAAAGCTGCATCAAACCAGATATCGCTGCTTACAGTGGGAGAATGACACTGCAGTAACGACCCCACATGACCTTCGCAGAACTGAAAGTCATAATTTATGGGTGGAAACTAACAGATTTGTTCATTTACCCCAGTAAAGTCTTAAGTGTGAGTCAATTCTAAGATATTTTAAGGGCGGGTCAGTGTCATGTTGCCAGTCAGTCAACATACGACTCAAATGTAACTCAAGAATGAGTCACTGACTCCCCTATCTCTATCAACTGATAGCAGACTTGGCGCTACAGTGACTCACTTTCGCCTCCTAAGGTTTAAATTGGTATTACGGGACATGGACAGGACCAGAGCTGGCTGTTAGCTTTATTTAGTAGATGTTTATGTTTCCTTCCGATTCTGTGAATAACTTTAGTTCATTTTGCAAAGTTTATAAACTAAAAATCTTACAAATTGGTCATTTAAGGGACTAAAAAAATACAATTATATACTAATGTTTTAAATTTTATCTGTATATTTCTATAGGTTGAGTTAAACAGAGCTTCAAAGCTTCAAAATCCAGTTGTCAATTGTCATATTTCTTAAGCTTAAATATTTCTTTAAAAATATAAACATTACAGCACTTTTTATGGCCATTAAAAACATTTTCCGTGTGTATCGTGTGTTATGTTTATTTTTTTTGTCATAGCAATTGTATATGCACATTTACAGAAACATTATTGCCAATTCCAGTAAAGCCATGGGTCAATACTCTGCCAATATTATCAGCTAATTTATGGTGTCTTGTAAAAATCCTGACCAATAACAATGTGCTTTGTGCTTTTAATATATCGCAAGACATATAACAATAGCAATATGTAGCGTTCTAATCCCAACATTAGTACTTTTTTCTACTGTAAAGAAACTTTACAAAGTCAAAAAGTCCAGACAGATTCACAGACGATAAGCAAGATTACCTGCGTTCACAAAACCTTTTGGTCTCTTAATAAACAGCTATAGCAAATGATGGTTCTTTCAAACATACAATCAACTGTATTACTAAACCATTCTGCCTTGCAAAACAACCCACCAATCAGCAGCCGCTGGTTAAAGGTTACATAAATATGAGGTCTATCATTACACAGACACACACAGACACATTACTCCAACTCCAGGAGGCAGAGTACATCACATGACTAGTGCATTCCTGCAGGATTTAGTAATAAGGCATACTATTATCTATTCTGTATCTGACTACTGCAGGTTCTGCAATGCAGCATCTTCCCAACAGGGGCAAGTAGCTGTATTTAAGGTGTAAGGGTATGAAGATGAATGTGATTTGTATGTTTATTAGCTCTGATTAATATATTACACAGCAAAATTTTAGTGCAACAAGTTTAGAGCACCTTCATTTACACAGAACATTTCATTTGATTTTAATGGTCCTGAAACTTAAACTCATATACAACAGTAACAAGCATCCCAACTTCATGAAACCACTTTCATATAACACATCCAAAATATGTGCTAACAATTTGTGAAATAACAAAGTGTCATGTGTAAGGTTATGGAATTGCTTAGTGTAGCTGTCAAGTTGCACAAATATTATGTTGCATGCAACTTTCAAACTGCATTACACTTTTTCTGTGTAAAGTCAGCCTGATGGTGTTAATGATTCAACATAGGCTAATAAAGGACAACCTGCCACAGTGGACGGGTTTAACGTTGCCGCTGCACACTGGTCACCTCCACGCAAAGCCTCAAAAGTGAGCTTCACTGAAGACATTGAGAAGAAAAGCTGTTCTCTTTTCAGATGCCAACTACAGAACGCGGAGCATATATAATCAGTTGGCCTTACAGAAAAGCAACAAGATACAGCGTATCTGATTAAGTCCATTTCTGAGGCATTTTCAACCTCGGACGAACACTTTCCTCACCAATCAAGCAGAGCGAACAGGACTCAGCACAGGACTTGTGCTTTCATTACGAGCAACTGTCCTTGAGAGAAGGTAGTGGTGTGTTTATTTCCTAGTTTCTCATCACACAGCCTATTTTCTCAGCTGTGGAATCACTCCCCCTGCCCTGGCTGGCCGGAACGTGTTTACTCTGCTGATTTACATAGTCCCTCCTGCCGAGAGGGAACAATTGGCAAACTTCAGAGTCTAAGGTTCAGCCGGCGCGCCGTACCACAGCAAACAAGAAGCTGGCGGGTAATCCTTTATCAAATGCACCAAACTATTACTGTTGGCAGCGTTGCTTGAAAGGCTCATGCCCCGGGGTGTTTCTGCCCAGTACAGAGACTTAACACCGCTGCAGGGCTATGAAGTTCATCAAAGAAGCCGCAATGCTATCCAAAAAACCTCCAAGCTCAAATAAACTTCTTAGCTTAGCACACCTGTGCTGTCATCACTACCTACACAGTTAGCACACAGTCTGCAAGCTGTCTCACCTTGCAGAGGAAGTGCTGTTTATCTACTTCCTCTCAGTCTCATTCTAGAACAGATCCTCCAGGCAGCAGCACGAAGAGAAAGAAGCGCTTGCGCCACCTGTTATCCTTCCGGAGTGCTGAAAGCTTGCGGGCACAAATCACTCCGATCTCCTGAGCTTCTCCCAGGAGCGGCTTTCCTGCAGTTTCACCCACGGCAAAAAGTATCTAACAGCCTATCAAAGATCTTACTCAGTCTCTCTCACTCAGAGCACGCCTCGTAGCTAATCAGATCCACCCACTCGTCCCTCCAACTCTCTCTCTCTCTCTCTCTCTCTCTCACTCACTCTCTCTTTATCTCTCTCTCTCCCGCTCTCACTCTCTCTCTGTGTCTCTCTCTCTAGCTCTTACTCTCTCTCTGTCTCTCTCTCTCTCTCTCTCGCTCTTACTCTCTCTCTGTCTCTCTCTCACTCTCTCCAAACTGCAGTGTCCCAATAGGAAGGTCAGTCAAGTTTCCAAGTTTCAAGTTTATTTGTCATTTGCACATCATGTCAGGACATAACATGCATTGAAATGCTTGGGGTGAGACTCAGATAAACTCAGCAGAAACTCAATTGACCGTTCTTTCATAGCCATTGTTATGAGGTTTGCAAGTAGGATAAAAACCACAATCCAACTAATGAGAAACTCACATTTCATTCTTATGTGTTAGAAGAGACGGGATATATATTTTTCTAATGTTAATATAGTGGTTTTATGGCAGTTACTAAAAAGAGGAATGTCTTACATCTCTCATTCTGTACTGCTTACTACTTTGTGGAAAACTCATTCATTAATCATAAAACATTACTAACATTGTGTTACTGTCTAAAAAGCACACTTATCTGTACAAACTGCGGGGATGGGCTAAGGATACTGTGTGCAATATTCTATTGTCCATTTGCCCTATAACTACAGTCGAACACAGTACTATTGTGGGGTCTTGGCAGTGTATGCAGATTGTTGGTTTAAAATAATGTTTTGTGTGCCACTAGCACACCATCTGAACATGTTCACATGTGCATATATACAGTACCTTTCTCCATTAATCCATTTTAACACCGCAGGTTGCAGTAATAGTTGGTATAGTGAAGTGGGTAGCACCCCTGCTCCTCATACTGTTGACTGGGTTCAGTTCCCTTTTTGAGCCCTTGGGCAACACTAGTACCATCACCTTGCCCACCCTGTGAAATGTAAACTGTAAGTCGCTCTGGATAAGACTGCCAAATGCTGTCAATGTAAATATAAATGTATTTCGCCGTAGCTGCTTCAACTGAACAAAATAAACATGTTTTCTGATCAGAAAGCTCCATTGTTCTCAGTATGGTTTGGCAGTTTCTGCCGTAGGTTCAATAAACTGTGTGTTTATTTGTTTTCAATAAGTGATGTAATGTAGAAGGCTGCTGCTACAACAATGGGCAAAAACCAGCACTGTTACTGAAGCATGACAACATATTAGAGCTGGTTCAGAAAAAGAAAACAGAGCGTGAGACGAACAGAAGTACTTTTGTGCAACTTAAAGCTGCATATGGACATTCACATCATCCAACATGACTGACAGTTGCGATATATAAGAACTAGTGGTGACGGCTCAGGCCTACAAAGGAAAACCAAATTTGGAAAACAATTTGGAAACAAATCACTGTAGAACTCATTTAAAATGTCTGGCATTATCCCTGACTCTGAATACACAGCTAGTTATGCACAATTCAAACTGGGAACTGATCACACTATATGAAAACCTTAAAACCAGCCTCCAGAAACAGTTCAAGAATCTAAATAAAATCTTTAAGAAAAAAAAGCAAGACTACAGAGCTGTTCCTAAACAAAAATAAAATGTGAGGTCACCTTGTTTAGTATGAGGATGTTTACCCATTAGTATACAGTATTATGATTAGATACTTTGACGGATAGTTTGCCAAGTTTGTAGTAACCTTTATAGTGGCCAACTAGACCCTATGCACATCTAGCCATTCGTTATCTTCCGCTCTATCCCACTAGATGGGGTCACAGGGGGCTGGAGCCAACCCCACTGTTGGGGAGTCACATTATGGACAGGTCACCAGTCTATCGCTTGAACCAACACACTCATGGGCAATTTAGAGTGGCCGATCAACCTAACATGCATGTCTTTGGACTGTGGGAGAAAACCAGAATACCATGGAGAACATGAAAACTCTGCGCAGAGCAGCCCAGACAGGGAATCGAACCCACATACCCACTGTGGGGCAACAGTGCTAACCACTACACCACCGTGCCGCCACCCAACGCCGAGTATAATTAAAAATGTAAAAACTCATAAATACACAATAAACACAGAAAGCACTTCCACAACATGACTGCTATGTTTCGGTAAGGCTCTCACAGTGGGAGCTGATAAAACCATAAACACCCATATTGCAGTCCGTTCATGGTTAACTGAGCTGGCTAGTTGGCTATCTGTGTCATACCTATACTGCTGTAGTTATGGGTTGCATCTGCTATTCCTATTTAAACATTTACATTTCTAGACTACAACAGATTGCCATTACGATACAGTAATATGAGTGTGAAGTTGCATTTGAAATAATTTTTTTTAAATGCAGCACTGGTGTTTGCAGAGCATCTACAAATTTGCAGCGCATTCAATTCTGCAGAGCATTTGTAAAATACTGCACACACTATTATTTGTGATTGTTATTATGTTATTATGAATCGGTTTATTTCATTATTTTATGTTCCAAGTGTTAAAAATCTTGTTTATCTTGTTAATCATTATTTTAATTCTTATTTATTTACTTATATATTTACAAGAATTGTGTTGTAAATATTTTTCCGTGTAAACAATTGTATCAACAATGACTTTTATTAAAATGTTAAAAAATAAAACTGAAATAAGGATTTGTGAAAACCAAATAAATATGGAAGCTTTAATGATGGAATGAGTTTATTGCAAAGATATGGAAAATAAAATCTCAGTTGGGTCAGGTTGTGCATCAAAGGGTTAAGCAGAAGGGAATATAAAAGGTGATGTAAGGCATCAGTACTCATAGTTCTCAAAAAGGACATATTTGCCGCTGTTTTATTGTTTTTACGTTACATATAAAACTCACTGATTATTCTGGATATAATTGTGCTTAATTCTTTTTATTATTTATTTAATTTATTTTTTGTTACTATTGACTCAGGTTGTGCATCAAAGGGTTAAATTAATTACAACAAGTGCGGGATGTGAGTTTCCATAAAGCTTGCTTAACCTCACAACAGTTGCTATGAAACAACACACTTTGGTTTTGATGGTTTTGTAGTACTTGTCTCTGCATCCCTACCTTTGCTGTTCATGTGGACCCATCCCTTACTAACACACTTAATGCACACCAACACACTTTCCACTTTACTGCACTCATTTGGTGCCCTCCCAAAAGGCCTGGGCTATTTTTATCATATTGAATTGTCAGACTTTCCTGGCATCGCCCACAGCTGACCATTTTCATTGTTATGCAAGCTTCCTGTGCAATAGACACCAGCATTTGAAACCGAGCGAGGTAAAAAAACCTGACTGAACCTTGTCAGAAAGTCAAATTTGACACTAACAAACTGCACGCCCTCTTACACCAACTTCCTGCTCACGTCCACTGTATGCAGTATAACAGGCAACAGAGGAATGTGTCTTCCTCCTGTTAGTGCTAACCACACCTTCGGCTGAAAAATAGACACACCTCACACGAATATACATCTGCCAGACACCTTACTCATCACCTAACCTGCTATTGGTCAGCCTCAGCCTGGTAAACAACCCAAGGGTGTGAGCCCATTGGTGCACAAGAGATAACACCACGTGGTGTGCAGACCATGAGCGCAGGTGCTATTTATTCACCTCTAAAGTAAATATTGAACCTGATATCTAACCAAAAGGTCCAACGCTCTAGTTTGGAGACTGACAAGTCTAAGAAGTCTGTTGTGTTTTTAAACACTGTCTCAGTTCTGTAACAGCTTGCCCCCAGTTTCTTAGAATACGAAACAAAAAAGTCCATAAATCTCTCAGATTCCTCGCATAATGTTTCTCTCTAAAGCAATAACATAGAACAAAGTGCAACACGTGCCCCATATATGGACGCAGTCATGTTAAGTATGCGTCATCAGCACAATGGAACTAGCATGTGCAATGCATTTAAACAGCTTTAAAAAAAAGCTTTTATACAACGCATAATGATGAAGCACCTACAAGTAAGAAACGGGTTCAACACTGCTGCTCAACCATGTAACGTTAATTACTCTGTGTGCTGCTACACACCTCCCTGTTTTGATTTACAGTATCAATTCAGCACCGTTCGGCAAAATCTCCCAAAGGTCACTATTTAACTCAGTGGCTTTTTACAACGAAGTTTGTGGCATAGCAACCAAAGGTGGGTGATATAATAAATATAGCCTGGCAACCCAACACAATTTTACAATTTAAAGCTTGCAAAATACAATGCATAGGAGTCACAGGGCCACATTTAGAAATGCTCTAATCTTTTATTCTATACAAAATATACTTTGTATTAAATTTTTGCAAAACTAAACAATTTAAGTAGTAAAAATCAAACAATTATAATAATAATAAAAATATGACAAGAATGACTTCATCAGTTTTTACTTCAGTGCAACAACAAGAAATCTCAAAGCTAATGTTCTGTGGCCAATACTGATACTTGATACTTTGGAAAGAAAGGGTTCTGGTGAACCAGTAAAAAGTGTACATTCCGAATAAATTTGAATAAATAAAAAAACAGAATAAACTAACTAGGAAAATCATCTACTATTATAGAGCATTCATCGTTTTTAATATTGGCTATCCAGAATTAATTCTGGCTAAATTCTGGCTGAAATGAATGCAAGAGTTTTTTAGTTTTTTAATGAGTAGTGGCATTCATGGTTATCATTTCTAAAAATCTCATGGATTGTATTAAAGGGAACTATAAAAATAATTCCAATTAATTTTAGTCCCACACATTATAGCAAGAAATCTGTTTTTGAATTATATTGTCTTACAAACCCTGTACGGATAATAATAATAATAATAATAATAATAATAATAATAATAATAATAATAATAATAATAATATAATCATCATCATCATCATCATCATCATCATAATGAAGAAGAAGAAGAATGAATACATGTTGTGACTTTCTGGATATACCACACTAACAAAAACACACTATTTTAACTTTTGCGGCTTCCACCAGTAGGGACTGCTCTCTTCCTGCTAGTAGCAGAAGGCATTTTCCTTCGCCCCACAGGGGGCCACTTTCTCATTATCAGGCTGTAATGTGCTGTTGAATGACATCATCACACTGCCCCCACTGAGTGAGGGGTCTCTCCGAGGAGACAGAGCCTCTTTGTGGGACAACCACACTGAGCTTGGAAAATAACCCCCCCACACACACACACAACCTTCTGGTTCCAACCAGCAGCATGAGTACTTTGCGCTCAATGACCTCGTCCAGCCAAAACACATCCGTCAGAAGTCGGTGTGCCAGCCTGAGTACTATGGACCTACATCTTACCAGGACATTGATAGAGCCCACACAAACAAAGGCTGCGTCAGGTCGCCCAGTTCATTACACAGCACATTTCAATTTCAGCCCCAATCCACAAAGCACAGCAGGGCAAAGGAGTACATACGCAGAAATCTAATTAGGGCCACAGCAAAAAGGAGCCAGAGTTGAGGACAGAAAGGAAAGATTCTGCTGGACACAAACTGGAGTGGGTTAGCTTTTGTTGCCCAGGTGCTTTCTCTACAAACTAGTGACCAGAGTGGTGTTTTTTGGTGAGAGTGAGGCCTCCAGCATACTAATTCTATGTTCACATGGCATTAAAAACAACTTTGTTTTGTGCCTCCTAGCAGAAGTGGTGGTGATCGTGAGATGTAATTATGAAAACAGTGGCATTCCTGCTTGTGTGTGGGGTGATAGTGTTGAATGCACCTCTGGAAAGTAATTCAAACACACGCTAAACATCTGTTTTTTATTTTACACTATTTGCGCTTCGAGGATCTGAAGTAATTGTGGAATATTTTCAACCATAAAAATCCTAAGAAATATGACCCCAACACCTCTGATTTCTGAAGGGTGACTCTCAGTGGACACCATATTATAACCCTTGAACCATGAAACTATTGCCGAAAAATTTAATTCTTTTAATTCTCATGTACATGCAGGTACATGAGCAGTTTCTTTTTTCCATGTTTCACAAAAAATCATATCATCATAATGTAAACAATTCTATGTGTAAGTGTCCAACCCAGTAATACATCAGAAAAACTAAGATAAAATGCACATAATGTGACACGAAACAGATACCCTGCAGTTTCCATTCTCTCAATAATTCAATTCAATTTAAGTTTATTTGTATAGCATGTTTTACAACAGTGTTGTCACAAAGCAGCTTTACAGAAACATACCGTTACAACATGTGTCTCCCTGTGAGCGAGCCCGAGGCGACAGTGACAAGAAAAACTCCCTAAAGACTGGAGGAAGAAACCTTAGGAGGAACAAAGGCTTACAGGGGGCTACCCGTCTTCCTCTGGTCAAACAGTATTTACGGTTTAGGTAGAGGCAGTCTCTGACTGAGTCTGTGTAAAAAGTGGGAGTGAACTGAAACAGTCCAATCATATCACAATGCTGATACATACGGATGACACAGTGATGCATTTGAGGGTGTAGCAGATGGCAAGGACTGAGAGAAGAACTGGTTGATGTCAGGCGAGAAGGAGGCCCTGATGGTCAGATACGTAAGACTGGAATTGAAAGATATCAGCTAAAAGCCTGTATGCTGACCTCTGTCCTGTCTCGTAATATGACTTTGCACCAAACACAAGAGACCAAAACAGCAGCAAAACACCAGTAAAGTGATAAAGATTGATGCTGAACTGGCAATGATTCGCCACACTGGCAAGTGAAGGTGGACGAGGAGAGGACATGGTGGAGGAGGAACTGTTTGAAGTATGAATTCAACAGGTTAATATAGAACAATGTCAATATAGAAATATTGTTTCCTATTAAAACGCCATTAGAATAAGTCTGGATCTGCTCCAACCCTAATCCAGATTAGATAATGTCATGTAAAGCTGTGGGCCTTAGAAATATATACATGATGATTCTAGTTACTGTGAATCTACACCCTAAGTTTTGATGCAGTTCTTGATGAAAAGGCTAATGTACCCATTACACTGCTTTCCCAGCAAAGCGAGCAGGACCCTGACTGGCACTTATTAATTGGGTTTTACTTATTAGCGAACCAAGAGATGCTTGAGAGCATGTGTAGACAAGAAAACAGCTTGAACTTCAGAAAGTCTGCAAAGTGCTAACAACACACAGGTGAAGAGGTTGGGCCCATAGAGCACACGCAGCTTACACCCTCATTTATGAGGCACTTGTCAGTACTGTCAGCACTTCGCTTACCTCGTTTTTTAATGGCCTAATTTTAATAACCTTATCAAAAGACTGTTGCTGTTAGTTGGCAAAAAAAGACCAGAGCTAGATAAATACTGATCAACACTGCAATCCCTTTTGTCCAAGTTCCAGAGCTGGATCTCCTACATGCCCTGGGGGGAAAGATTCACCCGCAAGACTATGGCAGCATCAGCACTTCCATTACTTCACTGGCACGAAATTAGCCTACTGATAAATATTTATAAAGCACTATTTCAGGCAATCTATCAAAGAAATGGCTGTTTTACAGCCTGGATAAAATGACTTTCAAATGTACTTCTCTTTGGGGATCAATAGGGACAGCAAACTGCTGGGCCAATAGAAAAGCTGAAGTTGTTCTGACCAAAGAAGAATAGGGGGGGATCGATAAAAGTCTCTGCAAAACTATAGGAAATAATTAATGCAGACCGCTTCCTTCCACTCTGTGATCTGTGGCGAAAGAAACAGGAGGTTACCTCCATGTAGACAACCTGACCCTAACAACAAGCTACAAGTCTCCTAAGACGCTCCCGGCAGCTGTGACCTCTGCACCCGTTTGGCACAAGTGGCTCTCGACTGCTTGCGAACAACACGCTGTTTAGTGCTGTTGCCCATTCTCCATTTGTGCCCCTTGGACACGCTCACACTTTCTTCAGCCATCAATTTAAAGAATTGGGGCAGTTTAGCTGGCCGATCACGTCTCCCAAGCAGAGGGAGCACATTAGCAAAAGCATCATGTAGCTTTCACAGCCACGTGAGCACATATAGCAAGTTGAAATAAACCTGAGACAATGAGAACGGCGCCCGCTACTTAGAAAGAGGCAGAACGAGCTTTAAACATGAACTGCTTTGCTGAAGAACTCTGACAGGAACAAATGGCTCGAGAAAGAAATGAAACCACAGAACATAACCAGCAAGAGCTCAAGCCAAACACATGCTGGTCCACATTTAGCAACTACAGCACCTGAGGACTGAGGTGGTTTGACGCTGCAGTGCAACTCTGAAACCAGCTCTGGGAAAGTCTGCCTGTGCCTTACGTTCAAACTCAATGTTCAAAATGAGCATCTGTTGATTTTTCTGGAGTTTGAACTCATACAAAGAGAAAATGTGGTAACTGTAAAAAAGTTAAAGGTGCCATAGAATGGATTAATTAAGCAACTTAAATTATTCTCTGATGTTGAAATGAAACGCATATGACTTTCCACCCAATTTCATCATGCACCTTTAAAAGACGTTCATGTGGTAGAAAAACTGTGGAATTTTTTTTTTCTCAATAACCATTTGACTGTTTAGATTTTGTGTATAATTGTTGGTTTACTGTCCAACAAAATAAAAATATTAGAAAAGGTGTACATTACAGTTTGGTACTTCAGTATGAACTGTTACAACAACAATCTGCAATAAATCCAAATACAAGCGCCACAGAATAAAGCTGGCAAGCTCCTTTATGAGGAGAAATACAGAAAGTGCATCAAAAATAGGCAGACTGGGCTGTGTCCCTGGACACAGATTAACATTAATCTTTATCCAAAAAGACAGTACTTTGTCCAAATCCGTGCCCTGAAATCCAGCCCAAGTCGAATTTGGAACCAGTTCAGTAAGAATTTAAAATCTGTAGCATGGGCAAAGGTCTTAAAAGCGTAGTACACTTCAGTCCATCTTTTTAGTTGACCCGTTATTGTGCAGTTAATCATAATGCGGAAGATACAGTATCTTTGGATTTATTTCACCTCATTTCCTTAAATGCCGCAGTTACATTCTGGTCCCTGTACAAGCTGCAGCATTTAAGGCAGAACAGAACATTAATTACCAAGCTGGCGAAGAGGACGCCAACTTCAGCCTTCAGATTTGCAACTTTTAATCGCAAAACAGTTTGAGAAACACACAGAAAACAGTAAGTTAACAAGAGAAAAGTAGCCGATAGACAAACAGACAAGGTGAAAGAGCAAGGGCACATTCTTTCTCAGTTCCTCTTTAAGCTGTGGACAAACAAAGGCGTATCCCTCTGAGAGCCGAGGCTCATTTGGAATGGTACAATTGAATTTTCTCGGCCAGAAGAGACGCTTCATCTTAATTGCGGTCTGTTTGCTGCGTGATAATTGAAAGACTTGTGATTTGTGGCAAGCTCAGGTTGCTAGCCGGTGAGAAGCACTGTCCATTTTATGGAGTAATAAGAAAGTACGGGGCTAATATTGGACTGCCTCAGGCATTGCGTCCACACTGCCATTCAAGCACTGCTTCTGACCGCACATCTGTCTTTTGCTAAAGCAACAAGGTCATTGTAACTGTCAATCAACTAGGTTAGCAAACAAGTAACAGGAGCTGTAACTGCAGAGGATATAATGAGCTAAAACTGGAGGCTGACTTTTACACAAGTGGACGATGTGCTAACATCCAAGTTTGTCGGAGAAATATATTCTCACGACATATGGATCTAACATCGGCCATGTTACTATTGCCTTGGTTAAAGATAAAACTGTGCTATCTCTTCACTCTCAATGCAGTGTGTAAAACTATCCCCTGTTATTAAGGGGATCCCATCTTACACATCTTTTGTCTTCAGTTTAAGAAATCAACAATTCACTCTTACCATCAAACTTCAAGAGAGTGCCCAGGACCTCCTGTAACAACACGCCATTGACAATGTGCTTATGTTCAGGCACTTTCTGAAGACCTGCCTTACTTTTGATCTGCTAGAACCAGGGATGCATAGATATGGATACTGATATCAAGTATTGGGCCAAGTTGATTTACTCGTAATGCATCAACTCTGATACCTGTGTGCCGTATGCTGAATGTACACTGTGGCTCTAATGAATGAAGGAGTCTGCGCAGACAGACAGACAGCTGCTAACGCTGTGGCAGCCAGACACAAAGGTCACTTAAAACCTTCTGCTTGGCATATTTCCACCAGGAACACACTGCGTGATTCAAGAGTCACAATCACAATCATATGATGACTTTGCTCTGCGTGGAAGTAGGGCTGGGCGATAAAGCGATAACCATAATTATCGCGAAATAATGTTTTCTCGATAGAACTATAAGACATAGTCAATAGAAAGTCAATAGAATTAAGTTCCGTCCATGTTTTGAGAGACAACACGAACAGCCAATGAGAATGAGAATAGCACCGCCCCCAAACCAATCAGGTGGCTGAACTAGAGGTCCAGCCATTTCATGTTTGGTTGAAGCACACAGCGCTGAGTGTAGGCGTAGCGGCAGCTTAACCCACATGCTAGTAATCTGTTTACTGCAGGCGTCACAGTCGAGCAGAGAGAATAAAATAAGATAAAATGACGACAGCAAACGTTAACTACTACTAAAAGAAACATGTTATATATATATATGTGTGTGTGTGTGTGTGTTTGTGTGTGTGTGTGTGTGTGTGTGTGTGTGTTTGAAATACAGTTGTGTAATGTTCTATAGTACATTTGTCTATCTTTGGATACAAAATAAAAAACAATATAACAAAATTTTTACATTTTGATATCTTCACTTAAAGTAAAAAGGCAATAGTGATTTGATTTATATTGTGATATATATCGATATCGACTGATATAAAAAAATATTATCGTGGTAAGATTTTTTTCCCATATTGCCCAGCCCTAATGGTGATGTATAAATGTTAAAAAGGTGATTATTTAAAATAGGCTGGAGGAACTGCCGTGTATGCACACAGTGTGGTCAGCCAAGCTGCTCAGTACTCGGCACACAGTGGGAATTAACCACTTCTCCACAGACAGAGCTGCCTGTACACACTAGCATGGACTGAGCATTTTTACACAGTGTCAGTCACCAAAGAAGAAGACTTAAAAAAACACACAATGTAAGTCTTAGAAAGTAAGTTTTAGAAAATGATAGTTTTAGAAAATATCCACTTCTAAATGGTACTGATGCATTCCTGGCTAAAACAGGCTCATTGTTTAGGCCACAAGTTAAACTCTTTTTTTTTTAATAGTGGTGCCTGGGCTGCTCTGCACTAAAGATGTCACACTGGGTGCGCTATGTTATAAGTGAGCAGTGAGAAAAACATGCCTCTCTCAATAACAACAACTGGGTAAAATCATAAGTCCATGTACATGTAAACACCTGTATTTGGACGTACACTAAAATTCTTCACCCTCACAATTATCAGTCATATTAGTTTCATAATGAAAAAGTGTATAGAGGTTATTAAACAGGTCTAAAGATTAAATACTGATTAAAAGCCTGTGTTTTGAACACACACTATTGTGCTCTTTAGTATCAGTGCTTGCAGCTGTTATCACTTTAGAAGTCAAACAGAAAGCTAACTGGTCACACAAGGAATTTCCCTGCTTGAAACTCAAACAAGGCACAGAAATGCAGAAATGCTATCCTGTTAAACACGGTTAAACATTAGGCTTCCTATACGCTGGTGCCCAGACTGCTCTAAAAACAGGCTACAAGACACAGTAACCTATTTAATCCATTAAAGCGGTAAGATTTTCTCTGAGCATGGGCAGTGCGCTCAACGGGGGTCAAAAGCACACAGCCTGGCCTTACTAATCTTGGACTGGGACTGCAGTCTGGAGAAGCAGAGCCAGACTGAATAAAGCCATCGTAGGGATTACAGCACACAAACACGCACACACACTCTCCATCCAGCTTAATAAGATGGGCAATAATGAAATGGCAATTAAACCAGAAGCAGAGTGAATGTGTACTCATTCAGAAATTTATTAGCAGGCCTTTCCTTTGTTTGGGCATCCATTATGGTCCGGGGGCATCGGAGGTAACATGGGAAAGGGCTAATTAACTGAGATGGTCTGCACAAGACTGCTACAGAGGGCTCAGGTGCATAGATAGATAAACACGGCATAAAACTGACCTTGTCCGCAATGCACTCATCCACCTTAGTAGCAGGAAGTTTCGAGTATTAACTTGGAGAGCTTGCACAACTCCGGGAGAGAACGAGAGTACACCTGCAGTTTCCACCTGCAGCTGAAGTTTCTCTTTCTGAGCTGACAGGGTCAGAGTGAGGGGGAGAGGTGAGACAGAGGCACAGTCAGCAGTGCAGAGAAATACTGTCTGCAAACTCACTGTTGCAGTAGAATATCTAAGTGTGTCTGTTGGTTTTTAGATATTTTTCAGGACTAAGATGTCCTGACTATGAAAAATCAGAGAAAACACCACCGGCCTGCAATTTCAGAATTAACAAAATTTATTTGAATAGTGATTTTTATTACATAACCTACTGCAGTAGTCACCAGCCCTGGTTCTGGAGATAAACCTCCAGAGTCAAGTCCCAACCACCATCTGTCACACCTACTTCAGCTAATTATGTTCTGGTCAGGGGGATTTGTGTGCATCCTTCCTTTCAAAAGCCTGCTAGTTCTGTGAAATGCTTGGACTGTCTTGAAAGCACAGCTCCTCACAAATATTCCAATATGTTTGGTTCGGTTGGCTATGCAAAACCTTTAGCTTCCGCCTCTTGAGGTAGTCCATTGTTGATTTTGAGGTGTGTTTAGGATCCTCTTTTTTAATCTTCAGCTTTTTCTAGACAGTGTGTTGTTTGTTTCCAGAATTTGCTGTATTGAATTTAATCTATTCCTCTTTACCAGTGAAATGCCACCGGCTGCCATACACACAAGCAGAGTTCAGATACTGCATTCAAATGATAGAAAAATATAAATTAACAAAAATAGAGATACATAGTTATAGTTAGTGATATGTTGTGTCTTTTTGGAGGGGTTTGTTATTAACTCTTTCATAAATGCTCCATGAGCACTGTGCAAGATGGCATCGATGGCATATTTTGCATTGGTTTACTAATAGGAGCCATCAAAATAACTTATATAACAGGTTACAGCTGTGGAATCATACAGTTTACTGAGTTAATGCACTATTAACTTGTGAACTTATATAATTAATATACTGTAATATGTACTGTAATAAGTCCTGGCATTAGACAATAAACATGTAAATCAGTGTGTGTATTAGGGTTGTGCAATATTGACAAAAAATTATATCTCTGTATATTTTTTTTGTAATTTTTATGTTAATAAACGATATTTTGCATTATTTAAAAATGTGTTTGTAAAATTCTCATGTTACTAACTTGTACTTCTCAAAGGATATCAATATCCATTCAACCATTACCTTCCGCTTTATCCCGCTAATCTGGGTTGAGGGGAGGGGGCTGGAGCCAGTCCCAGTATCACTGGATAAAGGCATTTTCTCAGTGAATGACTCTGCTAAAGTTTGCTGAGTGTGTTTTGCCAAACACCTTAGCTAGTTTAAGTTTGTTATGGACAGCGGGCTCCCGAAGCTTTTCATACTCCTCATACTCTGTACGGTGGTTTGTTCGGAGATGATGGAACAGGTTAGTTGTCAAGCTATTTTTAATGGCTGCTTTCTTACAAAGCCTGCAAACTGCTGTCTTTCGAGCAACATCAGTCTTTTTAAATCCTAACCACCTCCATGCTTATCTTCGCCTCGGAATTAAATCTGGTTAAGGCTGGTGCTTTAGGTGTGTTGTTGATGCTAGCTTTAACCTATGCAAGCACACAGTATGGGTACTCTCAATGTGCACGTGCAGCCTCTACTACAGCATGACGTAGTGAATGTGTCGAGTCGGGGCGTTTTGTTGTTGTTTTTTTCCCAGTCAGTAGTGTGCTCGATAACATCAGCTCGCACATCGTTGACACGACAATTACGATATTATCGTAGACAATATATATCGCACAGCCGTAGTGTGTGGGCATCCAAGTGAAACACACAGAACTTTCTGTGACTGTGTGCCAAACATATGGACTACATAAAAGATGATTAGAGAAAGACAACGAGACAAAAAAATGTGTACGAGAGAGCAGAGAGAGAGAGAGAGAGAGAGAAAGAGAGAGAAAGAACGAGAGGTGGAAAAGCATACTCTTTGATCTGTTTGTCCTGCAAGCTCAGCTGTGGTCCAGGACTCGTCTCCCCAGGTTCACTGCCTAATGTTCTGCAGCAGTGCTGGCTCTGCATCCGCGAGGCCCACATCAAAGCAAACCCAGATCTCTATACCACACAAAAGCTGAACCTCCACAGGAATGCACAGGAAACCAGATACTTCTCTCAGGTCACACACTTCCTACGCCCTGTCCCACCCCAATGTTCTTTGCCCATCCTGGCAGAACAGTGGGTAATTATCTCTTGAAGATCATCTTTAAAAGCATCACAGATGGTCGTTTTATGTTTTCTCAGATGGTCATAAGAGTTAAATGAGCGAAATATACCCAATAAAGCTCAACTGACCTGGCCATGAACCACCCACAAATGTGCTAAATTCTTAGCAAGATTGGAGAAGGACACTTTAAAAAACAACGGCAACAAATTCCATCGGATCAAAATATTGAGAGTGCTGTGTGTGTGAAAGATCAGAGATATGCAGAGATATATAAAGATATGCTGGCTTGGCAGTAAACCCATCACTGTCGTTTTTAACGTATCTAGTTTAATGTAGCCGCAACAACACAGTCCTGCTCAGCAGTGCACCAGTAGTGTTGTTCGAGGCAACAATCGCCAGGAAAGAACTTGCTTGTGGAGGCCAAAACTGGAACTAAAAGATCCAGAGAAAATCTGACTTCTACCAACTACACAAGATCTTGTAGGTAGGGCTGGGCGATATGGGAAAAAATCTTATCATGATCATTTTTTTCATATCAATCGATATATAACACGATATAAATCAAATCACAATTGCCTTTTTCTTTAAGTGAGAAGTGAAGATATCAAAATTTTAAATTTTCGTTAAATTGTTTTTTTAATCTTCTGATTTATTTTCTATCAATTTCAAATAAATAAAACACACACACACGTATAATATATATATATACACTCATGCTACTGAACACTCATGAACAGTATTCACACACAGACACTGTGTTAAGCAGGTTGTTGCTGGCGCTCGATTACAAAATTACATTGATTAGCATAACGTGTGTTGATGTGTCGCAAAGATGACCAAACATAAAATGGGTAGAACTCTATTCCAGCTGCGTGATTGCTTTGGAGCAGCGCTATTCTCATTGGCTGTTCGTGTTGTCGCTCAAAACATGGACGGAACTTAATTCTATCGACTTTCTATCGACTACGTCTTGTAGTTCTACCGAGGAAACATTATTTCCCGATAATTATCACTATCATTTTATCGCCCAGCCCTACTTGTAGGCCATCGACATTGTCACCATTACATCAAACAGCACTTTCATCTTAGAGACAGAGGAGAACATCAAGCCCCACTTTTGCTTCAGATCTACAGGTGTTTCCATCAAACACTGTGAGAATTCAATGGGTCTATGGGTCCGAAAGGATGTGTAACTGTGAAGAACCCAATCATGATGAAAGAGAATTGCATGTATATGCTTTGAAAGCTTCTTGACGGATGGATCAATAGAAATGCTCCAAAATCTTACATTAAAAGTTATGAGCATTTTTGGCCTCTGTTGTAAATGTACTTTTTTAGCGATTTTAACAATATTGATCATTTACACAAAGAAGCTGCTTCCAGACCTCAACATCCACTGAATGTGCTTGGAATTATCATGAGATGCAGAAACTGGAATTACTTGGAATTATCATGAGATGCAGAAACTGCAACAGACTTGACGCTGAAAACTCCTCTCCTGTAAAGAACAGACCCTGTAATAAGAGCAACGTTTGTGCTGAATAAATCCTGAAAGTAGTGATATACTTCATCTCTGTGAGGCCTAAGTAAAAAGTGTAACTTGTACAAAAGGCTCTTTGTGCAGAACTGCACTTTCCTAGAGCTCATGTGAAGCAGGACTTCACAGCCACTTGTCAACTGGAAAGCTCAATACACTAAACCCAGGTACGCTCATCAAAGCATCATACTAATGAAACACACTCTAGCGTGCACTGATGTTCTACTGATGTTCCACAAGCTGCCAAAAACAAACCTGTTTATTATTTGCTTCCAGTTTGCCGACCTTTTGGAAAAATAAAGGCATGGTTAATCAGTCCTGACTGGCAATTAAAGTGTCCCATTATCCAAATTCCTAATTCATTTTGAAGGCAATAAAACTGAATAACTCTACTGGAGAATGTAATCGTTAGCTGTGCTTTCCCAGATAATGAAGCCCAAAGCTGGGGCTCCATTCATCACAAAGTAAAAATAGAGCAGGCTGGCACGCAAATGTCAGTCTGCTCCTATAACTACAACCTCAGTCGCTACAGTTTTCTGTCTAGCCATATGCTGGTGCTAGCATGTTATTAGTATGTACAAAGAGATCATACAGACTATAATCCATGCATGTGAACACTTACAAGCCAACTGGGCACCAGCACACACGTCCCTGCGGATTAGAAATGTTTCTTTATGTCCTCCTCTGATGAATCTGCTGCGAAGCCAGTCATGGGCAGGGTGGCCCGCGTTCAGAGAAACACTTAACTGCATTAATCATTGATGGCCCTCCACTAAACGTAAGCAGCCTTGTCACAACACGAGACTCAACGCTGCAATAAAACAGATTTACATCCTGAATGCTTTGGTAACAGAGCTAGCTTTCAAATGTCCTCTGCAATAGCATTCACCAGGATGCACAGAAGCCTTGGTAACACAGGCCGGAGGAGCTGTTGGTGTAAAAGTAGTGTGGCAGATCATGAATGCTAAATGGTAACGAATGAATGACCTCGGCGGTCCGTAGCCTCAGAAAATACCTTTCTTAGCTTCAGGTCAGGTTGTCAGGGAACTTTTCCTAAATTGGTACCAACAAGCAGTATGCAAAATGGCTATTCATCAGAGCTTTACATGCGCGGTAAGAGTTTAAACAGAGAGAAAACGGCCCTCAGCATTTATCGTAGTGAATCACAGAGCCATCACAAGCAGCGTCTGAACGAACAAAAACATATAAATGTATAAAAATACGCCCCCATATTCTACATTTTTCAACACAGGATGAAAAATCCCTCTTATATAAGGCATAAAATGAAAATGAATAAACTTGCACCTCTAACTGGTAAGTAATTTACTAATTGCTAATGACTGAACTAATGGGTAATGAATTAACTAATGGGTAATGAATTAACTAAATGGTACTTAATTAACTAATTGTTCATTAAGTAACTAATTTGTATGAATGAACTAATTGGTAGAAAAGACCTAATTGGTAGGAAGGAACTAACTGCTAATGAATTAACTAATTGGTGGGGATCAACTAATTTGTAATGAATGAATTAACTGGTAATGAATTAACTAAGTGGTAGTAATGAACTAATTTGTAATGAATTAATTAACTGGTGATGTATGAACTAACTAGTAGTAATGCACTTATTGCTAATGAATGAACTAATTGGTAGCAATTAACTAATTGGTAATGAATTAACTAATGGGTAGTAATGAACTAATTTGTAATTAATTATCTGATTGCTAATGAAATAACAAATTGGCAAGGCCACTTAATCATGTCATGTAATGGAAATAAAGTAATTGAACCACTGTAGGTAACAAACAAACCCACCCCAACATAACAACTAGATCAGTTGGCCTATTTTCAACTGCACTACTCCTGACCTCTTTATCCTCATTATCCTTAATGTGTGTTTGGCAACAATGTTCATGTTTAAAAGTAGCAGAGTGTCATATACATACATCAAATGAAACCAAAACTATCACACATTACACACCTGCTAAAACTTAACAATGTCTCTCAGTGACGCAACCGAACGAACACCTAAATGCTGATTTGAGTACTCAAATACTGGCCCCAGTAATGGCTACCTAACCGAGTACTTCTGTTAGGGTATGAGGTGCAACCTCATCCAAATGACGGACAAAAGACATCAGTACTTATCTGCGATCAAGCTGTTTAATTTCTCTCTGGTGGATCTGACAAAGTACTGACAAGCACTTCGGCAACTGCAGTCAAATATCTATTACATCTGTAACAACAGGTCTTTGTTCTCAGCCTGTTCTGTCTGTCACAGTTCATTTAACAGGTTTTGAATGCTTTAAGACATCCCTCCCAACCTTCAGCACACCCGACAGCAAAGTTCTTTAAATGCAAATGTAGCAACCTCGTCGTTCCAAACGATGAATCATGCCAGATTTATGCCAGCAAAGCAAGGTGTCCTACCTGTATGCCATGGAGGAGAGGCTCATGCAAGAGCAGCTGTCCTTTTCTATGCAGATGCTCAGCATTTTTCAATTCTCTCTGCTTGCTCGTAACAGCAGTGAATCATAAAAAGAACACCTCTACATTCATGAATGCATCCCAATGCCCGGGTGGTAAAAAAGATCTATGCGCATTTGCATGAATCTACTCTAAAGAACACTCTTTCGTCTCTCTCTCTCTCTCACACACACACACACACACACACACACACACACAGAAATTGCTTATGTTCACATCTGGATAATCCGCCTCATCATCTCTGATCCCCTAAATCTACAGCCAGCACTGATCAAACGTTGTGACACAAACCATTAGTCCTGATGGACGTCAGAGTGGCATTTCTGCCCGACTCCGCTTCATCAGGCTCCAGAAAAATGCCCTTGTGCTTGCAAACATTTGCAGAGAGCATATTCTCTTGTCTAATGATGCAAGCAAAATCCAGCAGCTTGCATAAGAAAATGCAAGCCAACGGCAGTGGATAGGATTTTCTGTAGCTATGCACTCTTTTGTTCTGAACTATAAATAATCACAGAGAACTAGAACTAGCTCTAACAAGTCAATTAAAAGAATCAATATGCTACACACTGAAGTTCAGTTCAGTTCTCTGGAGTACAGAGCTCCACGCCGAACTGGAAACGCTCTCGAAATGGGCTTAAGGCCCTGAGGAAGGGTCCGACACAGTTTATCAGTGTAGAGCTGTGCCCTACATATACTTGAGCAGACAGTGGCTTAATAACTAGAGATATTACGGTCTAAAAAAAATCAGTATTAGAGCTGATCAGTAACCTTTTTAATGGTGTAAGCTAGGAATGAATCAATACTGGTACTGGTATCAGACATCGACCCAATACTCCACTAATGCCACTAATGCCACTAATGTCTGGGACCATCTGATACCATGTGAAACAAGCCTATTTTACACTGCCGCGCCAATGAATAAACAAAGCGACGTGGTGCTGACGGTGTGGCGGACAGATGCAAAGCTGGTGGTCAATCTAAATATTCCACCTTGGCATATTTCACAGTCATAATCACTTCCTCAGTACGGATAATCAGTTCACAGTGTGATACAAGTTAGATGCTGTGGCGCAGCTTCTCAGTGTTTTTTTTTTTTACTCAGGTAAGAAGCATATAATCTTAAATGAAACAGCTCTAGCGATAATTGTCCTTAGAACTGTCTGTAAGGGCTGCTTTTCACGTATCATGTCAAACAGAGAGAGCGTTTTATTAAAACCGTGAGAATATAAATTGCAAGCTTTGTCCATTGCATTTTCCCCATTGCTTCTATTTATGCCACTGTCATAGATAAGACATACCAACATTCTTCACCATTTACTGCAGTAGGAGTACATTTAAATTATTACAAGTTAAATATTTGCAGAATAGTAAATTTCAAGTTGGAAATAGACAGTTGAGTCATATTATTATGACCACCAGCTAATATCTAGAATAACCACAGTGCACAGAAAACACCTAGATGTACTGGAAGACTCAATAAGGTCACAGGTATCTGGAGCCATACTGACATACTGGGAGCGTGCACGAGTGGTCCCACAGATGCTAAATTGGGTTCAAGTCTTGGGAATTAGGGGTCCAGGGTAGTACTTGGAAGTCTTGTTCAGCTCCTTCAATCAATGTGGGACATTTCTAGCCGTGTGACGTGTCGCACTGTCTCGCTGGAAGATCCCATCCGCCCCAAGGAAGACAATCAGCATGTACAGTGTATGTGAACTGCAGGGATGGATTTATATCCAAATCAGTTGAGAGTGCTTTCCATGGATGAGTGGGCCAAGAGAATGCCACAAACATTCCCCAGACCATAACGCTGCCACCCACGCACTGCCGCCATCAAATGTAGGAATAATAATAATGTGACTCGACTGTGTAAAAACAGACTGACAGTCAATTCAAATTAACGATAATGAGTCCTTAAAATAATGAGTCCTTAAATACCCAGAACATCCCAGTAGGTTCTGGTTTTCAGGTCTCACTCTTAAGAATTTAAGAATAATTAGTCATTTGCATTGTTTTTTATGTACTTAGCGAATAATAAGCCATAGGATGTGATAAGCCTGGGAATTGAAGGCACTAAATACCGTCTGCACTCAAAAATGAGCATTTTAAATGATAAACTGCTTGTGAATGTACAAAACAGCTTAAATTAACACAGCAAATAAAACATGTGACCCTTCTACACAGGGCAGACAACCACTAGCTAACAGATAAATGATGCCAATAGTTTAGAGGAACTCTCAAACTGCTGTTAGGAAGCTACTCTTGTACCAATACTGCCCTTGGTAGCACTAGAGGCTAGTTCAAGCTTAGACTGCAGGCCAACAGCTTTATTCATTACAAGCCAGATTCAATTCCAGCTAAAATCTGATCCAGCAAATTCAAATGACTGTCTATTGTACTTTCCTTAACACTGTTCACTAATTAGGATTTGTTGTTAGATTGACAATTTAAATGCTTCAATTAAACTCTTAAATCCTTTTTTTTGATAGAAGCATGTAGTGTTTTTTTTAAATTACCAGGCCTCAATGCCATAACAGTTCACCTGCTGCTATAAACACAAATGCAATATGTCCTGCACTGCCTAGCCATCTACATATAAATAATTAAAAAAAAATAAAAGGAAAACCTAAAGTATCAAAGGATGTTGTGAAAAAGAGAATGAAGCTATGATTGGCTTCTTATTTGCCTCTAGTTTCCTATTAAAATTTTCCATTCTGCCTTAAATGGTGCTGCTGATGCATTCGGCACCCGTGGACCAGGACAGTCGAATAAGCAGCTAGTGAATACAAAGCAACCTTCAGCCTCATAAAAAAGACAAACATCCATCTGGTCCACAATGAAAACTTGGTTTCTTTTCATCCATTAATTTATCTTCTAAACCACTTAACCTCCTGGGTCGAGGTAGGAAACACCCTGGACAGGTTAGCTAGTTTTCAACAAATTTTCAATACACGAGTCACAATTTCCCCATTATGTGGCTGATGGTAAGATTGTTGAAACATCTATCAGCTGCCATGGACTCCAGCAGCAGGAGTTGTGAGCTGGAGCTGACTCCAGAGAACCCACGTTACCTAACTGACTTTAAGCAAACACAAACAAGGGTATACTTGCAAATATCAAGTTTCATCCATCCTTCCATTCTCTTCCGCTTTATCCTGCTAGTCGGGGTCATAGGGGGGCTGGAGCCAATCCCAGCATCATCGGGCGAAAGCGGGGTACATCATGGACAGGTCACCAGTCCATCGCACACTCTATCAGGTTTCAATTCATTTCAATTATCTCTTTTACATATCACATACCAAACCTTAAGTGATCAGGCTTAAAAAGGAATTGCAAGAGTTTCTTTACTCTAACTGGATTAGTTTAATTAATGCAGCACGTGGGGATTATTATCCACAAAAACGTAAACATCAGATCACACTTAGCATGGGCTAATATATTAAATGTCTGAAACATCTCTGTTTGTCAATTTCTGATTGGTAGTCAATAAGCATATGATCTAGATGAACTACAGAGGCTAATGACATAAACTATCAATAACCCTTCTAATACATGTGCAGGGCTACATCAAGTCATGTTTAACCCTATAAAACTACATATACAGAAAGCTCAGAGTGCAGCGAAGGCTCCAGGCTCTTCACTCATTCAACTCTGTATAATGATATGAGAGTGCTGTGGAGTGCCATGGGTGAGCTGGAGAATAGAAACAGGCTCTGTTTAGCAGGCCTAGCAGGTGCTGTTCTCCCTTGGGAGTGAAAAAGGAGAGCAAAATAAGGATTAGAAGGAGAAGACAGAAGCAACCAGAATGAGAAAGACAGACAGAGAGAGAGAAAAAGGAAGACAGAGAGAAAACGATGAAGGGCATTGTGCGTCTCCTCGCTCGAGCTGCTGCTGTCAGATGCATCGCTCATGTCGGCAGGGCGCCGGTGTTTGTCAGAAATGTCGCTGCCTATTCCCTGAGTCATTTACAACAAGCCCGCCCCACTACTATCCCCCGAAATCAACCACCACATCGACCCACCACTATCCCCAAAACCATCCACAACAACCCAGCCTTACACATATCCCCTAAACAGTTACTGGAATCTGCAGGGTAGTGGAATTCCAGGACTAGGATTAAGATGCACCATACACTAAACCATACACAACACTTTGACTCACTCTATCATCTAAACCATCTGTAACAAGTTGACCTATGACTATACACTATACAATTCACATTGTGTCGAACCATCATTATCCCCAAACCATTCATAACAAGTCGAACCACTATACCCCAAGCCAGCTACAACATAACAACTACAATCATATTATACAACTATACTACTACTACTACTATTATTTCCCAGCCCTCCACAAAAAGTCAGTTTTCTGCTTCAACAATTCAACAATGCAACAAATCAAAAAATCAACATGCTGACCTACGACTAACCACCCCACCCTCCACAACAAGATGACCCATTCCTATTCCCCAAACATCCACAAAATGGCAACCGACTACTATTCCCAAGCCATCTACAAAAAGTCTGTCCGCCACTATCCTCTAATCTATCACTAACATGCCAACCCATCACTGTCCATTTAAACCATTCACAAGCCGATCCATCTCTTTCCACAAACCATCCAAAACATAATTAACAATCACTGTCCCTGACCTTCCACAACATGCTGACCCACCACTGTCCATCTACAATCAGAACCAGTGCCACCCTCAAGCCATCTACAAGCTGACCCACCATTATCCCCCAAACTATTCACAACATACTGACCAACACTGTCCCCTAAACAATTCACAACAGACTGACCGAACCCTTTCCTGAGCCAAGACTATATCCTGAACCACCCACCATCTACATCCACAATTTCTCAACCATTCACAATATGCCAAACCATCATCCTCCAAACCATTCACAATATGCCACACCATCGTCCTCCAAACCATTCACAATATGCCACACCATCGCCCTCCAAACCATTCACAATATGCCACACCATCGTCCTTCAAACCATTCACAATATGCCACACCATCGTCCTCCAAACCATTCACAATATGCCACACCATCGTCCTTCAAACCATTCACAATATGCCACACCATCGTCCTCCAAACCATTCACAATATGCCACACTATCATCCTCCAAACCATTCACAATATGCCACACCATCGCCCTCCAAACCATTCACAATATGCCACACTATCATCCTCCAAACCATTCACAATATGCCACACTATCATCCTCCAAACCATTCACAATATGCCACACCATCGCCCTCCAAACCATTCACAATATGCCACACTATCATCCTCCAAACCATTCACAATATGCCACACTATCATCCTCCAAACCATTCACAATATGCCACACTATCATCCTCCAAACCATTCACAATATGCCACACTATCATCCTCCAAACCATTCACAATATGCCACACTATCATCCTCCAAACCATTCACAATATGCCACACCATCGTCCTTCAAACCATTCACAATATGCCACACCATCGTCCTCCAAACCATTCACAATATGCCACACCATCGTCCTCCAAACCATTCACAACATGCCAAACCACCATCCTCCAAACCATTCACAATATGCCACACCATCATCCTCCAAACCATTCACAATATGCCACACCATCATCCTCCAAACCATTCACAATATGCCACACCATCATCCTCCAAACCATTCACAATATGCCAAACCACCATCCTCCAAACCATTCACAATATGCCACACCATCATCCTCCAAACCATTCACAATATGCCACACTATCATCCTCCAAACCATTCACAATATGCCACACCATCATCCTCCAAACCATTCACAATATACCACACTATCATCCTCCAAACCATTCACAATATGCCACACCATCATCCTCCAAACCATTCACAATATGCCAAACCACCATCCTCCAAACCATTCACAATATGCCACACCATCATCCTCCAAACCATTCACAATATGCCAAACCACCATCCTCCAAACCATTCACAATATGCCACACCATCATCCTCCAAACCATTCACAATATGCCAAACCCTCATCCTCCAAACCATTCACAATATGCCAAACCACCATCCTCCAAACCATTCACAATATGCCACACTATCATCCTCCAAACCATTCACAATATGCCAAACCCTCATCCTCCAAACCATTCACAATATACCGTACCACCCCTATCCACAACATGCTGACCCAACATTATACCCTAAATCATCTATAACAATCCTGTCCCACCACCATCCCTTAACCCATCTACAATAAATCAACCTACCATTATCCCTCACACAATCCACAAGCGGACCCACTGCTATACCCACAGACCATCCTCAACATGCCAACAGACTGCTGTCCCCAAAATCATTCACAGAAATCTTTATCATAGCTATATGATATGTAATATAACAGCTGATCAACAAAATAACTCATATTACATTTTAAAAATATCATAAACAGCTCCAAAGTCATCATTTCACTAACGTACGTCAGCAACGTCAGCTGCTTGTGTCCTGTAATCCTCTGCAGTTCTACACTGCATGTTTACTTAGAAACATATAATAGGATAATACAGCATTTATTTTGTTTTTATTCCAAACTATAGCCTGCTTATTCAAATACCTGAATACCTTAAAATCCCAAGATTAGCTTTGACATTTATAAATCCTTGTAACCATGTCCGTCCCTACACAGCAAAGGACACACATGATAACATTAAGCAAGACTTTGCCCTGTTCGCATCACCGCCTTGTATTAGGATATAAGCCTAAACATTGTTACCGCTGGATAATCCCTCTTTTTTATATCATGTCAGCGGGCTCATAGTGTGAGCTGAAGGGGCTAAAGCGGGATCTGGTGGCAATCCGTTTCTGTTCAAACTCCCACAGTGCAACAAGCTCAATCCAGTTATAGTAGTCAGTCCTGCTGTCACCTTATGCAGACACCACTGGTGTATACATACATCCAACTGCTGCATCAACACAAAAATATAAAAATACTAAATACTATGTTTAACTGCAACTTCTGCATAAGCGCAACAATTTCTTTACAGCGTATTAACCTTTTATGGAGCAACTTCAGGGCCTCCCGAGTGATGCATCTGTCTTATTCACCACAAACATTAGGAGAATCTAAATTTGAACCTGTACATAACGAGAGGGATGCCTGGTGGGATTGTGTGATAAAAAAAGAATCACAGCTAGTGGGAAACACTAGAAAAACAGGGCTTCAAGATCCTGACATAAAACATGATGTTTAAAAGGTTACAAATATAAATCTATATAAATAAATCTAAATATTATATTATATTATATTATATTATATTATATTATATTATATTATATTATATTATATTATATTCATCAGCCATATCCTTATATCTACACACATTGTCAGCTCCACTTACCATATAAAAGCACTTTGTTGTTCAATTCTAGTCCATCTGTTTCTTTGCATACACTGTTAATCCCCTTTTACTCTGTTCTTTAATGATCAGGACCACCACAGAGCAGGTACTATTAAGGAGGTGGCTTATTCTGGTATGAGTGTTGTGCTGGTAATCAGTGGATCAGACACAGCAGTGCTGCTAGAGTGTTTAAACACCTCAGTGTCCCTGCTGGACTGAGAATCGTCCACCTTGTGGGCAGCATCTTGTGACCACTGATGAAGGACTAGAGGATGTGCAGTAACAGATGAGCTGTTGTCTCATCTTTACATCTACAATAAGGTCAAATAGAGTGGACAGTGAGTGGACTAAGTGTTTAAACACTCCAGCAGCACTCTTGTGTCTGATCCATTCATACCAGCTCAGAATGACCCACCATCCATATAATATCTGTTGGTCCTGACCATTGAAGAACAGTGTAATAGAGGACTAACAGAGTATAGAGAAACAGATGGACTGTGATTGTAGCTCCTATGTGGTAAGTGGAGCTGATAAAATAAACAAAGTGTGTAGATACAAGAAGGTGGTTTTAATGTTATGGCTGATTGGTGTAAGTACTCCAATTCTGAAAAGTGAGCAGTAGTATTGTCAAAGCCTTTGAAGTAATATTCCTGGGGATGAGTCTGAATGGTTTAGTTACTCATCTCACATGTAGAAGCTCAATCCCAGCACAAGGAAGGCACAAGGGTTCTAACGATTCATGCTGATAATCTCCCGACATCTTTCTGACGCTGCGTGTATGAGGTAATTATATCTGTTTTGTCATGGCCGCTCTGACGATGTGTTTATCGTGGAAATGCCCAATGACGATTAAGACGTTTTTATTTTATTTCAAAGAATGCTATGTATTAAGTAGTATAGATTTAAAACTGTCTGTGAAATCAGCATGAGCGTTGAATATACACAACTACATAAATAAGGGCAATTGAGTAAGAAAGAAAATTAAAAAAATAGCAACTTGTTTTATCAATAGTTAAGATTATTCTAATAGCCTACACTTTCACTCACATCCAACTTAGAAAATAAAAAAATCAGTCAATCACTAAAATTAGCATTTGCTCGAGCCCTATTTAAGAGCTTTGGCACTGCCACAATGAATTAAACCAATATATACAGTTGTGGGTTACATAAGGCCAGTGGCAATGGGGTAAAATCTAGGGAACTGGGTTGTGTGTCTATAGGATAGACTATTAGCAGTAAACAAAAACAGTTGTTTACTGTCAGCAATGCAGAGCAAACAGTGCTCTCTTCCTAGAATCACTCTAACTAGCTGGTAAAGAGATGTCATGCCAGACTTTAGGTTGAAACATTGTGTCTGCACAGTTCAATGTAATGCTGTGTTTTTCTGTGTAGCCACTTTCGGCCCTCAGAGGCCCGCAATGGAAACAAAAACCAATTTTTATGAGAGTGCATAAGCGTGCCGAAACACACACTCTCCTCATCTCCTCCTCTTTCTCTCTCATACACAGTCAGCTCTTTGGGACGGAGCAGGATCAGCTAAACAGGAGAGAAAGCGCCCACCCGGATCAGCATGCCTCCCCTACCCCCCAACGTCTCTTCTTGGCCTACGCGAAATACCCCCTCCTGCGCTTCCATTTCCACAGGGACCTTAACTAATACCCCCCTTAACCCAGCCTACGCATCATTAGCTAGCAGCCCACAGTCACTGTCAAAGTCAACCCACAGGCTTACTACTGCAACATGAGCACGTCTGCCTCAGTATTTGCACACACACATACACCAGCGTTTCATGTGCTTAAGAGTTTGTGAGATGAGATATGAATTATTGTTTAAACTGCAATAATGCATACCATGCTTTCTGATACAAACGAATAAGCTGTGCATATTATTAGGGGTGCAGCATATATTGGAGCGGCGGTTATAGCTTTTAAAAACAAATGAAAAAACTCAATTACTATTGGTGCAACTATTGGTATTTATTATTTATAATTATAGTCACAATATAGTAATTAAGCCCCATGTTTGATCATGCACAGAGTTGCCATGCCAGGTATTTTCCTGCATATTTTGACATCAAATAAAACCTGAAGGAAACACAGGATCGTTGCGCAACTTAAGCACTGCGAGGAATGAGGAATGAATATAGGACAAGCAGAGGAGTGCAGGTCAGTGCGTTTGAGAATCTGCCCTGAGTAAGTACAAGCAGTTTTGTGGCTGCAGGTCAAACAAAACCATGCTTTTTGTGAGGGCATGAAAAAGAATGGGGTTCCAGGGAAGGGCTAGGGATGAATAAATGACAAATAGACCAGTGTAGGTCAGTATGTCTGTGGATTAGTGCTTGGGGATCAGCCTTGAGTGAGTACATGCAGTTTGGAGGCTGTATGTTGAACAAACAGTCATAATGTTTGGGTGCGCTCAAAAATGAATAGAGGGAAAAAAGAGGGATGAATAAAATGACAAACAGACAAGCGTGGGTCAAACCAACACTGCAGTTGTGGCTGGGGGTCCGCCCTAAGTCAGTGTATGTAAAACGGTGTCTGACGGTCAAGCAGAAGTTCAATAGATTGGCATGCATTTTTCCATTTTTCATTCTCTATGGGAAAAAGATTCCAGTTGTTTTCCAAAATCTGTGCATCCGATCAAAAAAAAATTATGTGATTATTGTTATGTGGTGAAGATCTGAAAGCAAGCAAAAAAACGGATAATAATATAGAAATATTGAATTAATTCACAATAAATTGTTCTAAATTATGATTAATAATGATTAAACTGCCTTTCCTGGATCAATATCAGAAATATGAATAGAATAATATAATCAGTCTTATGACAGTTCACATGTTTCTGTGTTTGCCAGGCTATATAACATGGCAAAAGGCAGCAGGTCACAGTGGGCCGACGAAGAACCTGAAATGTATCTTTACGTCATCAATTAGACCTTTATGATGAAGCTATTTTGGTAAAGTTTTCAATAAGCCAGTATACACTAACCACTCTCAAAGTATACTCTGAGATCCTGTGTTAAAACTAACCCCTCTGTGTGACTGCTGTACTTTAGCTTGTCTGCCTCTCCATGTGAGCTGATTATATGCTTCAGAACAGTGTTTTATTACAGACAGCAAGAGGATGATTATAATAATAGAAGTAAGACCTATACAAACTCAGTATGGCTGCAAAAGGATCAGAAATCAAATCTTATCCTTATTTCTCAAATGTTTAAATATACAGACAAACAACTGCAGTAAACACTAGGTTGCCAAATAGGCCTTCTATATCCACCAGAGGCTAATCAGCATAAATTATCGAATGACCCTAAAAACACACACTGTTTACACCAGTGATTTTTTGGTTTGGGGGTTCTTGGGGGTGCTGAGCTCAAAGTGCGAGGACAGCTTAACCACATGGTTTACTACTTCATAAATATTACATGACGGTCGAATCATCCACATTCTGAGCGTTTGCCAAAAGTTTGCCATCTGAAACTGATCATTCAGTTATACCACAAGGAGGAAATAGTTTTGCCATTTAGTGACGTTCAATGCATAATAGCACTCGTGACTGAGCTGCCAAAAAACGCTTAGAATTTTTTGTTTAATTGCTGTGAAAATTATATTAATATGGGAAAATCTGTTTAACTACAAAATAATTCTGTTACAATTTCCCCCACATTAAGTTTTGTCCACTTTCCCCCACACAGTAAATAGCCCAGTTTTGATAACCTACATGAAGTGGAAAGAACTTATAGGTCACACAATACTGGGCATGCACAGGTGCGCAGACACTGAGAAGCATATAAAAGACAACAACAAAGGCTGAAAAGTGTTTCTCAATAGAACAACATTCCGTCTCCTCCTACGGATTCTACAGAGGAAACTGAATGGCTGTGGTTTTTTTGTTCACCCCCGGTGCTCTCCCCTTGCCCTCTGCAAAGGTAGCACATAGACATTCCAGGAGTTCAGTCCATTTCCTGGAATTCCAGAGTTCCAGGAAGCATGTCCCATTCCATCCTAGCCCTCAAAACATGCACAATCTGCTTCTCTTTTCCGACTCTGTATTGCTTTTCAATTTCCAGAGTACAGCTGCCTCAAATAACACACTAATCCTGCCCTGGGCAGAAACAGAGCCATGTTGCAGCACCTTCAGGCTCAGGGACGTGGAGCAGGCCTGGAGCTGTGAAGGTTTTGCTGACTGTGTCCGCTGGGTCACTCTCAGGCCAGCGTGCAGCTGTCAAACGGGCTGCACACAGGAGGCAGTGGCAGACAGGTGACAGGCACAGGCACTGGGGGAGAATGGGTAATAGAGTGTAGTCCCATTTCAGCCGTTGTCTAGCCTGACATGTAGATCCTCGGTTCATCTCAATGAGCAGCAGCCAGTGTAAGCATCGCTTAAGCCCAAAACAAACTAAGTCAATCATTTAGACCAAATTTCTTTTAGTTTTAAGGGTTGAATTAGAAAGTCTAATGTAAAGCACAAGTATTAGTTTTAGTCTTTCATCCTGTTTAAAGCAAAGCAAAGAAATTATGTCTAAAACATTAAATCATACTGTTTGTGTTTGTAAGTAGAAGGAATAATATATATTATTATAATTCCAATTTGACAGAAGTGATTTTTGAGCATACTACAGAAGTGCGCAGCTGCTCCAGTACTCAGTTAATTGTTCAGGTGCCAGTATTTTTGCCTACAAGTATCTACAAAATTGCATCTTTAAAGGAGAGTCCAAAAACATACTTTACTTTCAATGCAAGTCAATGGAACCAGATTTTATTGCAAGCTATTTTTTAACACTTCTATTGGTTCATGAAATTCTTACACAATGTAAACAACACTGGCATGTTCAAATGATGAAAAGTCAACAAAAATGTTTTTCATTGAACAGCGACAATATACGTTCTCAAGCAAGAAAACAGGCCAAGCAAAAAAAACAATCGTTGAGCTTTTAATCGTACCAGTTGAACGAATCATTAAACAAAAATAAAGTGACAAAGTCACAGGAAGCTTTTCTTTTTTTAAAACAGCGAAGTTTTGTGCTTGCAGACAGTCTTTTAGAGAAAGAGTCAAACGGTGGCAAGTTAGTTTGTGTTTACTGTGAGACCAAATATTTTCTATAGGGTATAAATCTGGAGCCAAAAAATCAACAAATGCTATTGTACTATTGGAGGGGTCAACATTAAACAACATGCATATATTATATTATATTATATTGTACTTTGTTTAATGTTGAGCCTTGCACCAAATACCTTGTTTGACCAATTAGCTCTGTTAGCTCATCTGAAGGTCCACTACGCAACCAACACGAAAACTCAACCATGTCCCTCCGTTGTTTCTGAGTAATAACACATTGTTGAGTGTGCTGATACCTCTTCAACCAACATCAGTGCTGTCAACTAGAAAAGGCTGGCATATAGCTTGACATATAGTTTGCTTCCTTGCTTTTAACCAGACCTGCCTTCGTGAACTCTTACGAATACCTGAGCATCAAAATTTGAGTGCACCTTCCTACTGCATAGTCTTCTTTTCCATGTTTGCCAATGTGTTTTTAAATTGTTATCTTTCCAGCTGTTATCTTTTATAATTATATGTTTACATACGATAAAAATTCTATGAATGTATGTTTTCATCATGATCGTGAATCGTGAATATAAGATGGCAGAAAATGCATTTCCTGAGATGCCGCACAAAAAAAGCAGTGTGTGACTGACAGAAACAACATGTTGTGATTGAAGTTTGTTGTCTTACAAAAAAAAGAAACATTGTGACACATCTAGAGTGATGAGTACTGTTTGTTATGTGATCTCCAGCTGCTAATGTCATGAGTTGAGAGTAACTAAGTACTGACAGCTAGGACGTAAGATGTGGACATTTTCTGCTTGTACTTTAAAGGCTGCATACAATTAACAAAAACTGCAATTATGTATGTGGCAGAAAGTCATTGCCTAAAAAAATGACCTTGAAAAGGCTTTGTAATTACTAGATACTGAAAGAAACCAAGAAATCAGAAGTGCAGATTCAAAGCTGTAGATATTAAACTCTGAAAGTTAATGTCCTTCATTAACTATTTAATGAATCATAATTACATTCAAATATAAAAACAACTACTGACTCTTCTAGGGTTTGAAAACAGCTCAGTGAGGGAGGATTACGTAATTGTATCCAGAATGTGTTTGAAATCTGACCCCACAGAAAACCTGTTCTGCGCTGGTATATGAGAGCAGGAGCAAAAGTATCTGAACTCCGATCGTTCCGAAGACGCGGGTCTGTCCTAAGTCTACCCTGTATGGTTGTATCAATAAACATAACCAGCACAGACCACACAGAACCTCACAGCACACACAGATCGTTCCTCTAACCTTCCCCGTAACGATACTCCATTACCAGTCAAATCATCAGAGCAGATAGCATGCTGCTACACTCAACATTAATAACCATAAGCCCACTTCCCCGAGGACATCCAGCAATCAAAGCATCGAGTCGAATGCTTCGGCAGCAAGATTCAAAGCGCACATTAAGTTGCTAGCCTAGTTCTAATTACAGAAACACCAAAAGTGAGCCAGTTTAAGCCTCTCAATTCTAAAGGCTTCCAAATCTTACTCTCATAACTACATGCCTAGTTTAGTTACTTATTAGTGTATAGTTGTTAACAGATAGTAATCTTGAATATTCACTCATGAGGAGTAACAAACAGATCAACAGCAGAATCTCTCTTGGCTTATGAATCTCTCTCTTGTTTAGAGCTAAACAAGATATACCAGAATATTGATACTATAAAAAAGTGTAGTATCACAGTATACAGTATCAAAACGCTAAATAAATCTTTGATCTCTGTAATGCAGCCTCTCTTTCATATACACACCAGCTTTTAAATAAATCTGTTAACAAAGTGATTTAAACATTCATGTTCTAAAGGGAATATTAACTATGAGTGACAACCTAACATTCAACAAACCCAATTCAAAACAGATTAGATATTGTAGATCAAGCCAAATGTTCCTAGAAGCATGACATCATATAGGTTACTATATACAATTCGCCTGCATGATTTATATGATAATGAATCAATTTCCCAATCCCACATTAAGCCTTAACCTAGACTAAGAAAATCCCAGTTGCAATTTAGTCTAAGACTAGCCTTAACGCATGTCCTGAAATTCTAATCTAAAGATAAAGTAGCATGTGGCTACCGACAAACGTCAAGGTAGACCAAGCCAAAGCATTCAAAGATTCAAAGTTAGTTTCCTCTGCTGTAATCCTGAAAAGCAACAAACTTTCAACACCTCGTTCAGCATAAGCGCACATCAAAGCAGATCTGAATAAGCCACATCACTTGCTGAGCACTTGCACAGACGGCTAACCCAGGAAGAGGGTACACACCTGTATGCCACAGTGCAGACGGGCTGTCCCGGGTAGACAGCGTACTCCGAGTAGCCCTGATGGTTCCACATGCTCGCTGCAGGTGTGCGTGTGTGAGTCAGGAGCTGAGCGGAGCTGCTGGTACTGCGGCTGCAGTTTCATTTAAACGCTCTTCCCGCTCCTCGGGCTCTCCCACTCACGCAGAGCTGCGAGGGGGGAGGAGGAGGAAGAGGAGGAGGAGGAGCGGCTAGTAAAACGGACAGAAATTTAAATACACACCTAACAAGCTCTGCCCAGAGACACAATCACATACGCCTACCACACACTGCCCTGATAGGGGAACCAGTCCAGCCTGAGGCACCATGAGTGATGTAAGAGATCTTCACGCAGACACGCCGACCCACACACCCACGCACACACAGTGGAGCAGCTCTAAGCTCTGCTTCGGCTCTCTGCGCCTTCCCTAGCGTTTTCGTCACAAGCCTGATGACGTAAGAGGCTCTACTTTTGGTGCACTTGAAGCTCCGTGCTTATGAAGTGAGAGTCCACTGTAACAAGAGAGCAGCTCTGAAATGACTCACGTATTTATTTTATTACATAAAGCTCTTTAATCACCATTTATTTATTTCATTTGCAGTGAAAACGGCCATCATGTACAAGATTTCAGTTTCAGGAAAAATACACAGAAGCCTCAGCAACTATTAATGTGTAAAATCTCTAGTAGTGTCTTACATAATGTTTATCTGACAGTGGGCGTTTTGGTGGTCTACAGGGTCTTGTAAGGTTGTTTGGAGTACTATTTTCTCTATGCCCATTAGGCACTACATTAAAACCACCTCATTGTTTCTACAATATCTGTCCATTTCATCAGCTCCAATTACCACATGGGTTTATATTTCTATGATTATAGACTACAGTCCATCTGTTTCTCAGCCTGTTTTTCAACAGTCAGGACCACCACAGAGCAGGTACGATTTGGATGGTGGGTCATTCTCAGCTCTGCAGTGACACAGACATGTTGGTGGTGTTGCTAGTGTGTGTTGTGCTGGTATAAGTAGATCAGACACAGCTGCGCTGCCAGAGTTTTTAAACACTGTGTCCACTCACTGTACTCTCTATTAGACAATCCTATCATGTTTGTCCAGATGTAAAGTCAGAGGTGACAGCTAATCAATTCAATAATAGATATTAATCAGATAATCATGATAACCCTAATTCATTTTCATGGGGGGCGGACAAAGAGGTTGAGGAAAAAGGAAAAAAAGAAATAGCTTAAGGGGGCGGAGAAAGGGAGGACAATGAGTGAATGAATTTATAGCAGGTAGAAGTTGGCAGGGTGTAGAGAAAGTGCAAGCCGAGGAAAGGCAAAGAGAATGGAAATGAAGAGGGAGAGAGAGAAGAGAGGGAAAATAGAGAGAGAATAAAAGAAAGAGAAAGCGAGAGAAAGCCCTTCCACCTTTTGAAACGGAAGCAGCTGGCGTCTGGCTACACTCCAGCTCGGAGAGACTGATTACAGGCTGCTGCAAATGGCTGCTATCAGCTAATGAAGACTGGGGGTTCAGGTGAAGAATGAGTCCAGAGCCACAAGCTCCTCCAGAGGGGATCCAAAGCCATCTCTGCTCTACCCAAGCCTAACTCCCCTCACACCTTCACACACCCAGCTTTGTTTTTAACACTTAGTCAGGACGTGGATCATATATAATATAACACACACATACACACACACAGCCTCCTCATACCTGCCACTCCCCAAAGCTAGCTTTAGCACTTCAGATCTTATCTGAGTGCACAAACATTCTCTCCATGTACCAGTTATGTCACTGAGAATACAGCATTAGCATGCATCCTGAGCCACGCACCGAACATTGACTGGCAGAGAGTAGATGATTAAACAAGAGAAGAATGGGATCATCCAGAGTGAAGGGCCCTCAATCATTCATACAGTTAGCCATTTAGCCTTCCCCTAACAGAGCGATTAAAATCATGCAGTACATTGCGAGCAACTCTACTGAGCCACTGCAGTGCTAAAGTCCTGGAGGACCTTAGGCTGGGTGGTTATTTCCCCTCTATATGTGCTGCAGGCAAACAGACCAGCCAATTTAAGGGTGAATCAATTACTCCCATGTCTATACACCATAAAGAGCTGCTTCCCTGTTGAAAGGCTATGACTATTTAATTAACTGTCACCTACAACAAGGCAGCAGTAGCACATTTGCTGGCTGTTTCTGCAACTCTTAAAACAACACTAAGCAAAAAGAAGTGAAAAAGAAGTTAACGAAGAACAAAAGTGAATGAGCATCAGTTCACATTAGGAAAAGGAAACGGCTACCCTCTATGCTGTATTAGTTTGGTTGAGCTATGTATTTTACTATTAATACTATTATTCTGATACAAATGAGCTTTTGGATGTAAAACAGAAACAAACCACAACAATAATAATAATAATAGTAATTATAATAATTACACTGAAAACTGAAACCAAAGTGGCATCTAACCTTTAATGTAGGCCCCTTTCAAACAAATCTTAAATGTTCAATACTTGCCCACACTCATGAGCCAAAACGCTATGACCACTGACAGAAAGTTACATAATCACAAAATCAAACCACATAAATGTTGAAGGTTGTTGGTTATGGGAGGAATGTCTCAAAACACACAGCGCATCACATTCTAGGCTGCATATTGAGCTGCATGGCTGCAGACCAGTCATGCCCATCCTGTCCATCATCAAAAAGGCCTCCAACATGTAGGAAAATATTCACACATCTTCAGCCATTAGACTCCCATGTACTCCAATGTAAACAAGTAGCATAAAGGCACAACACTAACGTCAGCATTAGCAAATTTAGCTGACTAGTTAACGTTTTCTACCCTCAGACCTCTTGAAGTCCATGCCTCAGAGGGTCAGAGCTGTTTTGGTGGCATGTGGAGGTGCAATGACATAATAGGCATGTGGCTTTTCTGGGTCACTAGTGTATTATTTCTGGAAATGTGTCACAAAAAAACAATAGGCTGCTTATACATTATTTATAATATACAATATCAGGCTATAGTAAACAAAAAGAGTGATACCTGTCATTATACCATGCTGTCTTCCACTGTATATATTACCTTTATGCCTTGATAATAAGAAATAAGGCTTCTTCAACTGATCAGCCTTCTTTAAAATGCAGTAGCATGCAGAGGTGCTCTCTCCTGTGGTGGATGTAAAACCCCAGGCACCTTCTGTCCTATGCCATTTCTCCATCCCGCTGCCATAATCAGCCATGCTCAACAAACACATACCTCATATCTACATCCTATAAGAGCACTCTTGGCCATTCACAGAGCTCAATCAATAGCACATTTGCAGTTAGATGTTAATGGAAATCTTTCATGCCAGCCTTCCATAAATAACTGCACTACGTTTTGTCAAGTCATGTTTTTTTCCTTTCTTACATTAGCCATTTATGTGAGGTGTCAGCTGATGATGTCAACAGTTGATAAAAAAGATGTCAGGTCAGCGACAGGAACCTTTTTTGTTTTATTGTCCGGATGTCTCGAGGAATGAAAGGCTCATTTGTCAGTGCCAGATGTGATCTGTGCCATGTGTGGTAGCCTGACAGTAGAGGAGTGGGAATAAATCACTGGGTAGTGATATTCTGCCCATAGTGCTTGAAGCAGCCTGTTGTTTTGACATCACGTCATGCATGTGAGCTACAGTGTTCACGCTAAATTATGTTCGGTCTCACTTCAAGGGCTATTACATTATTTACTTCTATAGCTGTTATTTTGCTCTTATTTCGGAATGGCCTAGATTGGAAGCAAATAGCTCAAAAGTTACATTGCATTTCTTTTTTTAGCACTGTTGCATGATGGTTTTCATTTTACGCACATATTCGGTGATAGTGCCAAAAAATAAGTCCTTTAGAGCTGAGCGCCATGTTTGAATATGCACATTTAGTCTCAGATGGAAAAGGATAAAACTTCAAAGTCTTCAAGGCACGCTCAGAAATCATCCTGATGTCCAGAGAAAGCCGCAAATCAATTCAGTACTGTGAGAATGATATTTCCATCAATACATAACAGCAGCTGCTGAGCCACAATTCACTTCATACAGTATTATAATAATACAGTAGGCCAGAAGAATTATTGCTGTAACATTTAAAAACTGACCACTGATGTTTTCTCATTTGCAAACAAGGCAAAAATGAATCAGAGAGACAAGGTGACACTGAAAAAACCACAACATGTTAGGATAACTAGGTTTTTTAAATATATTAGCCATGAGAAAAATGAATATTCCTCAAGATCTGGTAGATATATTCCAAATACATAAACTGCATACATTTTATTGTACCATATTATGCATGTACATTACATGTTTTAGCACCAAAATTCTTCCAAAAACACTAAAACACAGATTTGCCCATTCCTTGTCTGTACTAAGGCCTGAAATTGTTCACCATTATCAATCAATGTATTACAATATTGAGTTAAACACTTAAAAATATGACTGCTCACAATACATCACTTAGAGGGAAAGTCACTTAGTGCGCTGGTAATGACCCGTCGATAAAAAATGATCTGCTGACTCAATGTCCTTCTACATCTATCAATAAATCTGTCCTGTGGAGTTACATAAAACTGAAAACTCCTCTTAAGACATTTCCACAATACCAGTTACCAACAGCTTACCTGTCCTCCAAAGCCAACAGAAGTGTCCAAAAAAGGGAAAATATGTTGAAGCTACTTCTTTCAGCTTCTTGCTCCAATCTCAGAATAACAAAGCGCCTTCAAAAGCTGCACTGTAGCTTTAGTGTAGCCCTACTAAAGCTTTGCTTGCTTCTTCTGTGAACTTTCCAGGCTCCAGCAGAGCAAGCTGCACAATCCCGCCAGTGGCTGTTCTCATGCGAGGTTAGTCAGCAGAGGAACGCAGCCGAAGGTGAATGCCAAGCCTTCGGCCTCATGCGCCAGAAATATCCGTGTGTGCTCAGCGTCCAGTCGGGGGGTTGAGGAGAGCTCAACCCTGCAGTGACCTCTGCCTGCTCCCGGCCCTGTCCGCTCCCCACCTGCCTGCCGCTTTTGTTTGTGGAGCTTGTGAGGTGTGGAGCGTTGCGTCAGGCCGGAATTAGTGCTGCTTCAGCCTAGGCGGGAGCCTCGAGTCACCCAAACTCACCCCGTCAGCACCTTCTCCCGCTCTCCTGTGAGCTTTCGAAGGGGGGGAGAAGCAGAGAAGAGAATTCTAACCTCTTAATCGAGTAGGGCAGAAAGAGGTCTTCGAGGCATCCACCCATCCCCACCATCCCTCTCATGTTACACCTGCCAAAGAGTTTTCCACAGTCCAGCTCATGCAGATCAGCAAGAATTGATGAGCTTGCTTTCCGGATGCAACCGGAACCTTCCTGTGTTTAAGTGTAGTGTTAGGGTTGGAGGGCTGGTCAGGGCAGTAAAGGGAAAACACCCAAGAGTTTCTAGAAATTTAAAAACTGCTGTCAATGAAAGTGATTTTAACAAGTGTGATTAAAATTAGCAGTTTTATATAACAGCATGAGAATAAAAGCTAGCCCTAAAGTAAGTTTATATTTTGCTTCAGTTCTGATGTGATCAAATACAAACAGAAGTCTTCATCATTTTCTCAGTTAAAAAAAAAAACATTTAACAAACAAGTATTTTGCACAATGAGTCATGCATAGTTATGCTATTCTGACATAAGTTTAGTAGCAACATTCAGATACATCACAAAGTGCATGTGACTAGCTCACATTATTTATGATATAAAACTCCAGCTGAATAGAAACAATAAATTCTCAGGGTTATAAATCTTCAACGATCCCAATCTTTCATCACAAGTGTCCATACTGTTTATCTAAATTTCTAACACAAGTGTTCTTAGAAACTATGTAAGCACAGAACCCTGTGTGCCAGGAACATGGTCAACATAGCTCTGATCAAGCCAGGTCAGGTTGTACCACTGATTAGAGCTCAAAACTAGGCCAGATATTACACCAGTGAGCTTCACTGTTATCTTTCTAATTGCCTGTAACAGGCAAGCTTTAAGGACATAAGCACTGAAGGAACGTACAAGCCTAAATAAAAAGGAATTACTCTGCTGAGGTCATTTTAATGACTTAGAAATATACACACACCAAAAGAATGTAAAGCTTGTGGTACTTTGATGTGAATCAAAAGTGGCATGTTGGTCTAACTGTGGGCAGACTTAACAGTGGAGGAGATTGGGGGGAAAAAACCTCCATAAACAGCCTAAATAAATCTGGAATGAGACGGTGCGTCCAGACCCATGAGACCTCATCACTCACTTCCTGGGCTGTCAGCCGCGTGACCCCATAATATGATACATGAGGGGCCGAGGCTGGAAGTCAAAAAGACTCAATAGCATTCCCTGGTGGCTGCCACAGGAACGGCATGCGTCCACACCATGGCTGGAGCAGCCTGGCCGGGAAGGATGATTCATTCAGATGAAGATTACTTTATCCTCTCGGTGCAGATATTTCACCCTGGCTTTAATGCCTGCTGAGGCTCTGCCGTGACCAGCACTCCAGGCTGTTTGTCCTATGGTCAGGTCAGGCTGAGTGAGTTAAGGATGTGTAGGCTGGTAGGCCAGAGAGCTAAAGACATGTATCGCTGTGAATACAATTAGGGGCATAAATTGTAGCAATCAATTGCACCATTACAGCTTGTTCCAGCATCCTCAAGTGGTTGCACGAACTGATATACTGCATACCTTAGCATATTATGCTACCAAGTCAAGCTACAGTCAAATGGACCTTTAAAACTGGGTTTACACCATGAAACGTTCATGCTAATTATGGCTATTTGTTTAACTATATAATTATTAACTGTATTGTTATTCGTTTTTCGCTTTCTGCCAGATCTTCGCAGCATAATTCGTCCCACAGTTTCGAAATCTCAACACCGCTCCAACTCCGGATTTTCTGGTCTGATTGTGTGATTTGGGCTTGTATTAGATTTCTGATCTGATGCACGGATTCTGGAAAACCACAGAATTGTTTCCCTATAAAGAATGAATAGGATAGAAAAGCGCACGACAATCTACTGAACTTCTGCTTGGCTGACTCAGGGCAGACCCCGATCACGACTGCAGTGTTGGTTAGACCCGCACTTGTTTATTTTTCGTTTTTTCCATCCCTCTTGTTTCCCCCAGGGAGTCCTATTAATTTTTGCACCCAAACACTACGGCTTTGTTAAACCTACAGCCACCAAACTTCAGGTTCTCACTCAGCGCAAATCCCCAAACACACTGACCCGCACTCCTCTATTTGTCATTTATTCATCCCTTGTTCCTCGCACTGCTTAAGCTTTCGCAACCATCCTGTTATGGCTTGCCTGAAACGTTATTTACATGCAACTTGACAGCTGACAAAAAAATTAAAATTGCATGCAACATATTCAATTAGCAGATCTATTTGTTTTTGGTCAGCTATCATTATCAGTCCTCCATAAGGCTTACTCTATATTTTATATTTGCAAAATTTTACACCAAATCTATAAAATTCCAACATAAAGCGAGCAGAAAATGAATTTAGCTACATGGATCACATTAACTGCAGGCCAAAGAAAAATGATAAGAATGAGAACACATATAAAACTGTTAGTGTTTGCAGGCTAGGTTATGCAGCTGGTTACAAAAGACTTAGTTTTGAGAAACTGATGTTTGCTGTTATAGCTCGAATAACTGACTCAATTAAAAACTACGAACCAGACATTCGGTAAGTTTCCTGTTTAACTTCTTAATAAACTACTTCATATTTTATTTTCTTGACCACTCATTCAGTGAAATCGATGGTTCTGTGGTCATGTAATGAGTTGTAATGTTTCATGATGCTTGTTCCTCTCAAAAGGGTTGCGATTCTTGCAAAAGGGTTGACATTCTTGCAAAATGCAATTTAGTTGCATGTAGGTTTCAAGCAACTAAAGCTGCATCAAAGTGTCACCATGTAAAGTCAGCCTTATATAACAAGCTGTGTCAATTTCTTGGCATTCTTAACTAATTAGAGATGCAGCACTGGTCTGCCTCAAGGTGGCGCTGTAGCAAATAGGTTTATCCAGTATTGCATAACATATTTGTAAATGGTAAGAGTGGAAAGAGTTCATTGTAACTCGTTCCTCCAACAGAAAGGATTAGTGCAGATGTGTAAGAACTAAATTAATTACCAAACTAGAACAGAGCATTTCCACAAGATGAATTGTTACACCGAACATTTTTTTGCCTTTTAATCTGTCATCAGTGCCGCTATGACAAATGAGTTAGCAGGCAGCCAACGCTGGAGTAGTCAGGCAACATGGGACACCCCCCAAAACATCAGGAGGTACTTTGCACACTGCTTACAATAGCGTAGTGTGCGATCACAGTGTGGCAGTTGCTGTATTTCATAAGTAAACATTTATGCATAACACATTTTTGTAGCACACTTTCATGAAATCCTCAGTCAAAGGTATTTGGGAACTGAGCTGTAAATCTGTATAATTTATTCAGAGACAGGACTAGTTCTCTACAGGGAAAAATCTGTGCCAGTCCATTACCAGCACAGCAGTGAACAACCGACTAATACTGTTAACCTACTAACATTCAGCTCTGTGTGTTCCTGCCAGCTTCACAAACAGCTTCAGTAGCACAGTCTGTCATGACTGACTCCTTCTCAATCTGTACTGCTAGAGTGCAACAGTTTCAAATTAGCTTAATATAGTCACATACTTGTTCATCTGTACATTAGTACTTGTTCATCAGTACATTAGTACTTGTTCATCTGTACATTAGTACATGTTCTTCACTACTTGTTAATCAGTACTTTAGTACTTGTTCATCTGTACATTAGTACTTGTTCATCAATACATTAGTACTTGTTCATCAGTACTTTAGTACTTGTTCATCAATACATTAGTACTTGTTCATCAGTACATTAGTACTTGTTCATCAGTACTTTAGTACTTGTTCATCAATACATTAGTACTTGTTCATCAGTACATTAGTACCTGTTCTTTAGTACCTGTTCATCCCTACTTGTTCATCCGTATATTAGTACCTGTTCTTCACTACTTGTTTATCTGTACATTAGTACTTGTTCGTCAGTATATTAGTACTTGTTCTTCAATACATTAGTACTTGTTTATCAGTACTTTAGTACTTGTTCAATACATTAGTACTTGTTCATCAGTACATTAGTACTTGTTCATCAGTACATTAGTACTTGTTCATCAGTACTTTAGTACTTGTTCATCAATACATTAGTACTTGTTCATCGGTACATTTTTACCTGTTCTTCAGTACTTTAGTACTTGTTCAATACATTAGTACTTGTTCATCAGTACATTAGTACTTGTTTATCAATACATTAGTACTTGTTCATCAGTACTTTAGTACTTGTTCATCAATACATTAGTACTTGTTCATCAGTACTTTAGTACTTGTTCATCAATACATGAGTACTTGTTCATAAGTACATTAGTACTTGTTCATCAATACATTAGTACTTGTTCATCAGTACTTTAGTACTTGTTCATCAATACATTAGTACTTGTTCATCAATACATTAGTACTTGTTCATCAGTACTTTAGTACTTGTTCAATACATTAGTACTTGTTCATCAATACATTAGTACTTGTTCAACAGTACATTAGTACTTGTTCATCAATACATTAGTACTTGTTCATCAGTACTTTAGTACTTGTTCATCAATACATTAGTACTTGTTCATCAATACATTAGTACTGGTTCATCAGTACTTTGTTCATCAGTACATATTAGTACTTGTTCATCAGTACATTAGTACTTATTCTTCAGTAACTGCTCCTCCCTACTTGTTCATCAGTACTTGTTCATCCCTAGTTGTTCATCAGTACTTGTTCATCCCTAGTTGTTCATCAGTACTTGTTCATCCCTACATTAGTACTTGCTCATCAGTATATTAGTACTTGCTCATCAGTACATTAGTACTTGTTCATCCCTACTTGTTCATCCCTACATTAGTACTTATTTGTCAGTATTTGTTCATCAGTACTTGTTCATAACTACCTGTTCGTTAGTACTTGTTCATCAGTACATTAGTACTTGCTCATCAGTACTTTAGTACTTGTTCATCAATACATTAGTACTTGCTCATCCCTACGTGTTCATCCCTACATTAGTACTTATTTGTCAGTATTTGTTCATTAGTATTTGTTCATAACTACCTGTTCGTTAGTACTTGTTCATCAGTATTTGTAGAAAACTGACCAACTGCATGTTTCATTATAAAGAGAGCAACATTAGAGCCGCTTCAATTGACTTAGTGAAACACAGTATGTACAAATACTGAATAAAATTCACTGCATACTAAAACTCACTGCATACATACTGTAAATCTTACACAGTGCTGCTCTAATGAAAACTGGACATGACATACACTTTGTGCTCCTGCGTGACCTGCACTGGTGGATTAACACGCCAACAGTTAATCTACCACAAAAGTCACATTCGTTTAAGACATGTTTGGATGCAAATATCAGAATGTAAAAACAGCAAACTTCCACACATTGGTGCATTTCAAAAGGCTGCTTCTGTTAATGCTGCATGCTGGTAAAGACCAGTGGTCACTGCGCAGTGCTTTCCCAGCAACACAGATCAGACACAGCCCTATAGAACGGATCAGACAGACACAGCAGCAGTACACAGTCCCAACCTGCATCTGTCTGACTTCTTTCTGACACAAAGATGTAGCTGTATGGCTAAATATAGCTCTTCTATGCAGATATACAAACAGTGAACTGACCCTTAACTAACCCTACCTTCCCCTTGGTTACTGTTGCTACAGTATGCAACATATGAAGTATGTCGTGTAAAGATAAGGTTAGAAAAGGTGGAGAATTCCATTCACACCCCCGGTAGCCTGAGATCATGCTGAGTCAGTCAGCTCCACTAGGTAGGCAGTGCCTTTCTTCCATTTGAGCAAAACACTTCTTCCTGAACTTGAGTCCCAAGTTTGGCAACTTTATGCAAGAGGCCAAAAACAGTTTTTTTGCCAACTTTTATTGCAAGTCAACAGAACCAAAAATATTATGGAGCATTTCTATTGCTCTATTCATTATGAAATTTTTACACAATGCAAATGGCAGCTGCTATGTTCACATGATGTAGAACAATAAAAAAATAAAAATCAACAAAAATGGAAATGCATGTTTTTCTTTGAACAGTGCCGATATATATTATATTTTATATTATTTTTAATATATAAAAATATAAATTCAGTTATTTCAGCATTGTCTTGGTGTGCAACAAAATAATCGACAAATAAGTTGGTAACTAATTTTAATAGTCAATTACTTGGTGACATCATCACATGTCCCTAACAAAGAATGTTAAGTGCGATGGCAGCCTGAAGCACAAAATCATCAAAAATGAGGGAGAATTTCACGATATTTATATTTATAAAGCCGAGCTTAGCTGGCATAGTCAAGTTTATTTGTATAGCACTTTTTACAACAATGTTGTCACAAAACGGCTTTAAAAACATGAAGTCACAACCTGCACCCCACTGTGAGCAAGCCAGAGGAAGAAACCTTGGGAAGAACCAAGACTCCCAAGGGGATACCCGTCCTCCTCTGGTCAAACAGTATTTACAGTTTATTAAGCTTAATTCAGAATAAAACTAAGAGAGTCTCTGTTCGAAAGCAGAAGCTCTATGCTGGATCTGAGAAGGAATCACACCAGCTCACCAGACGTAGAACATTCATCTTGAGGGTAGCTGTGCAAGCTGTTTAGCTAACATTAATGTTAAATTTAGAAATGCTTAGAAATGCTTAGAAATGTTTCAGACCAGCAACTGTTATTTACAACAAATCTGTTCAAATAATATTTAGGATTTTAAACGTTGCATTGTCGTCTTAATGTCGAGACTACATGTGCGTTCAGTGATTTTTTAAATAAGGTACTTATCTTAATTTTCAGTTACCAAATGCATAAAACAATCCCAAGCTATATTTAAGCAGATAGCCAGTTAATTGAGGTAATTAAGTGATACCTAGTCCGAATATTTGAATATTAGTTTTAATAAACGATAGATGTTGCAGCCCTAATTGAAACATTAGCGTCTCTATTTGGCTTGGCGAAAGAAACACAAAAGTCAAATGCTGTTACCTGCCTGACACATAAAGAGCATGCTCAGCCTTGTTATTATACCTTATCGAGTCAAAATATCTGAGCTTTCCACTGTAACACGCATGTCTGGCGCTCTAAGGCTCAACCGCAGAATCCTGGACTTACAGAACAAAGCCTTTTCATTATTAGGCACTGGAATTTCCTTCAGCAGAAAAGCATGGACGCCAGCCCCAGATTCTTGTCATGGTCTGAATCACACACTCCCACAAACCCAAATAGTGGAAAGTCTGGAGCAAAGGACAACACATTGTTTACAACAATCGGCCTCAAGTTCACAAGCAGCTTCTCAGCACAGCTTTCTAGGCTCGCTTCTCCTGCTAGGCTTCTGAAGGGCAAAGGAAAAAGTTGTAGTTACGCCACTGTTTCTGTCAGCTGGGAGGTTTTTTTGTTGCTTTTTTTTCTCTCTTTTTTGACAGAATGCAGTAGAGAACCTGTCATCTGCGCTCAGCCACTGGGGGAAAAGCAGTGAGCTTCAGTCACAGGTTACCGAAGGCTGCTTACAGCATCTGCAGTAGAGTAAAGAGCAGCTCACATTCCCTGCTCTGTTCTGTCTCACCCACCTCAATTTAACCCTGAAACGAATACTTCAGGTCACTAGTGAGCCATGACTTCAGTACCTCCCTCTACTTAGCCCATTTTTTTCCTTTATAGCCCACCTGCATCTCTGGCTTTGAACAATTTATCAATAATGAGAAAAAGAAAATTGACTTTCATGCTACCATGATATAAAAAACATGAAGAAATATTCATTGCAACTATAATACTGTAAAATAAAATACTGTAATTAATATAACATAAATTACTACAACAAATGATACAAAAATGATCATTTAGGATGTCATAACTAATAAATAATAAAAAACAAAAAACAAAAAATATAGAAATATAGAAAAATCCTATATCTGGTTCAGCTCAGTTTTATCAATATATATATATAAACAGTTAGCTATAATATTAAGCCAATAAGTCAGTTGTTAGTAATGGTGCTCACAGGATTGATACAAAAGTGCCTATCAACCAATCAGATTGCGCTGCTGTAATATTGATCAAACAAACAGTTATACATATTGTAAATGACTCCAAACATTCAGCGGCATTAGATACTTCGCTGCTATATCAATTCTATCCACATTACCTTTCCTCCCCCATGGAGGTCTCATCCACTTCCTCTCTAATAGCCTCCAGCTGAACCCGGACCTCCTCCAGGTCAGCATCATGCGGTGTGCTGCGCTGCAGAGGCAGGCAGCTGCAGCAGGTCCCCATGCTGCCTGGTGGTCTGTCCCGACCGCTGTCCGGCCTGGTGTCTGCTCGCAAGGCCATGGCGTTTAATGTACATTGTTACAGGGAGCTCATCTCGCCTGTGAATGTCAATGCGCTCGCCGAGTGCTCTGGGGTTAAATATCACCAGTCAAATCAGCTTTGATGGAACGGCCTCTGTGTGCGAGACACAGGCACCCACTGTGTCCTCCTCTCAATCCCCTCTTTGTTTTTTTTCCACCGCTGCCCCATTCAGTACACTGTTATTACCCACCGACTCCCATTTGTTTCAACCAGCAGAGACAATGTGTTCTTAGCCCGCTGTGGCCTTCATTGCTCATGGCGGACATGATGGTGCCATGGCACTTCTGGCCTGCGGCTCACGGCCCTATGTGCTGGGTAACACATAGTCTATATCGGTATTGAGCTTTGTTAACACAGCAACAAAAAGTGCCCGAAATCTGATTTTTTAACTCGTGTGACACAGATATGTTATCTGTGTGTGAGTGTGCACAGCAGGAAAACACTCTGTTACTGTCAATTTCGATTTGGGACACTTTCATATGTGGTGTTAAGTTCTGACATGTATCTATATCTAAGTGGCATCCCAACGCAGTCTAAAAAGTCAAATCTGAATCCATGTGACTTTTACACCTGTCCAACTCCACATTCGTCATAATTTCACATCACCATGACCTCATCTGTATTTGGGCTGATGTTTCTTTACAGAAAGATTTAACACACTGCTCAAGCAATTAAAGAGATTTCAAACAAAATGGATAAATAAGGCACAAACAAGGCTGTAGTGTCAAAGAGAAAGAAATCTGAAAGTAAAGAAAGCAAAGAAGGGACTGTGGCTGAATAGCATGCCTGTTTTACAGCAAGTTCGAACACACTCTGGGTCTAACAGTCTAACAAGGAAGAAGATCAGATGTGGGCCACTTTAGCCTGCTGTGTAAACATTGAGTTTCGTGTAGTATTAATAAATCAAAACATAAAGCAGAATCATGCTTCTTTACGTTTTTGCTTTTGCGGTCCCACTACAGCTGTTGAGTGTAATTCACTCTTACACTACTGTTGTATGTCCTCCTCATAACACATGTACTCACGCATTTGTTAACAAACTGAAGGACATTGAATCCAGTTTACCATCACAGACATATAGACGCTACAGATTACACTAACCGTGTTGGATACTTTTTTAATGTAAAAAAAATAATATAGCAGTAGAGTAATAATATAGGATTTTAACTTTTAAGGATTACTTGCTGGGAGATTGACAAAGCCCTGCTGTTAGATTTTAACTGGTTTCCCGTTAGCCACATGACTGTTTCACATTCAAAGAGTAAAAGCATGTCTGAGATTTTCTTTGGTCACTTGCTTGGTCACTCTCTCTTTTTGTCCTCTTTGCTTCCTCCAACAGCGTCTTCTTCAGTCTCTCCACATGCTTCACTATAGTGTCCATGCTGGGAATACTGAGTTAGCTCGTTTGTATTAGAAAGACAGAAGATCGCTGGCTAAACAGTTGCCTTTTCCCAAATTTGTATGTGAGCATCTGTTTCAGGGGGTCAAAGGGGTTAATTCAGAGGATCCCCGGAGATAATTCGGAGGTCCCACTCTTTGCATGTTGCTCCAAAGTCACATAGCCCTACATCAGGTGTTCTGGGCTCAGTGTGACAATGACAGAGATGCCATTCTCTCTATTTCAAGTGAATGTGTCATGAAAATGATTTTGAAGCTGTTAGTTTAAAGTCAAATATTTACAGAATGTCTCTTTCACTAAACACTTTTGCATAATTCAATGGATGAGGTATAAGGAAGGTCATTCAGGGTGGTTTGACGTGAAATGTTTTGTTACCAATTTAGTGTACATGATAGGAACCAGAAGTTGCAATGCCTACAATGCAAATACAGACATTTTATTAACTAACCAGTAAACCTATGAACCTACACTTGTCCTGTATGCAGTGTTAATAATAGTTTCCTGCAATGCAGATTTTGCGGCCATTAAACTATTCAGATGTCCAACATAGCTGTAATAGTTTTTGATTGATCAGTATTATCACTGCTTTTAATGCCTGTGCTACACATTTGATGCAGCATCTCAAATCAAAGTTACAAGCTGCGTTAAGGTTGGCAAGACATTCTTTTAGTACAAAGTAATTTCATTAACGCAAACGTTCATATCCTGTGATATGCTTGGTGATACACCGTGATACTGATTTCTGTCAATATCGACCCGCACTAGACCTGAAGAGTAATGATGTCCTCCTATTAGTCCAGTAAAGGAGCACAAAGCAAGCTAAAAATGGCTCACACACTCTCTTATCTTCAATAAGCTCACTGCAAATGTTCAAAGTGATCAGTTATGTCTACATTCATAGGCAGATCCCGCTTTGCCTCCTGCTGGTGGTCGGACGCGACTAATGCAATTCCTGCTAGATAAATGGGCCGTGCCGCAGGTAGTGAATTCTAAAGTAGGGTCTCTGTTGTCTATTTTTTTCCCCTCCCTCTCGTCCTGCCCAGGTTTGGTCCACTGCGGTTCCACTGCGCACTGCTCCCGCCGCAAAGGGAAATCATTAGGCAGTCTCGTCACAGCGAAAATGGTCCAGCCTCCTGCACGGCGAAAAACGCAGCATAATCACTTTATCCCTCATTCTCCTCACAGAGAGAGAGAGAGAGAGAGAGAGAGAGAGAGAGAGAGAGAGCACAAGAGAGAGAGATAGGGAGAGACAGAGGGGGGTGGTGGGGGTGGGGGGGTGGAGGTGCCAGTGGTACAAACTGCCTGCATCATAGCACCTTATTCTTATGGCCAGGAACAGTACAAGAGATTAAATCCAGCCAGATTGCAAGCCATCAGCTCCTACTGTACATGGATATCAAACCCACCAAGTCATTCCTGGAGAGTGGGCATGAATACTAATCGTGCATGAACAATAAAGCAATCACAGCAAAGCCAAGTCCAGAACATGGACACTGACATGTACTGATTACAGCTTTTATATGAATGAGTCTGATAACAGGCTGTCTGCACAGCCACTCCATCACAGCTTGGGCTGAGACAAAAGCAGTGAAGGTCACTCACACGCTCCAAGGGACAGCTGAGCAACCTGTGTTTGTTTACACACAGGAACCGATAGTCTGACCACAGGCACACGCTGGCACATGATTCTCACACCAGCTGAATGACCTGCAAGGGTGACTGGTATCAGCATCAGGTGGCAGCAGTGAAGTGACTTCATATCTGCTGCAAGAACACTGTATTAACCAAATACTGTATCCTGTTACTGTTGTTCTGGTTGCCACTGCTGTGGTCATATATCCCAGGATGTCTGCTACTATGTCATAGTATGTTAAATCCCTCTTTGCACAACTACTTTGCTCAACTCTCTATATTATTAGTACCATGACCTGATTGTGTATGTAATATCATATTTTGCATTCATTGCACTTATTTGTTTGCACTGTGTATATTGTATAGCTTTGCACTTGTGTTGTTTTGTGTTGCTCCTGGTGGAACATAGTTTCATTTCACTGTGTACTTGTATAAAGCTGAAATAACAATAAAGTAACTTGAACCTTGAGCCTTAAGCATGCATTATTTCCGGGATCTTGTTTGTCAACTCTTAGAGGTTGCAGTTACTGTATGCAATCATTTTAACTTATCATTTCCCAGGAAAAACGGTAAAAAATGCATATCCAATAGAAAATTACACATAAGTCTTATTACCAATATCACTCAAACATCAATATTTTGCATATATTACATATATTATAATATATTACAGCTTCCGTTCTCGCCAGCAGTTTTAGAGACGCTTTCCAAACTCCTCCAAATTTCAGTCTTAGAAGTTGGTTTTGATGAGCAGCATTTTTAGCTGCTCATCATCCACGTAATTCCATTTTTAAATTCAGTCACATGAGTCCATAAAACCTTGCTCCACATCTCAGTACAGTTTCAGTGTTCTTCTGCAAAGATTTCTTTTCTTATGACCGGCTGATGTGAAAACGTGAAAGAGCCCAAACAAAAAGAAATTTTTACTGATCTTTTCGTCCTTGATCGTTGTTAGTCATCAAAGTTTTAGCGCTACATGATCTGCTTGAACGAAACTCTGCTTACTTTCAGATTATGCCTTGACTGATTCTCCAAATCTTGTAGCAATTTTTTTTCCCAATCTCAGCATATTTCACTAACTAACATGACCTCAAATGTAAACAAAGACGTCAGGTGACAGTGCACAGAAAAAAAGTGGCTGCATCTCGGAGTTGGGATTAACAGGGCTTATAAATGCTGCAATGTGAGCTTTAGGCAAATACATGTATAAGTATAAGTACATATACTGTATACTCTGAAGGTTTAAAAGCACTGTTCCAGCTGCCATGCGTAAAATGACAAGTTCTGTTCAGCTATGCTTTCTTTGGTTGACGGTCTTTCAGACATGATGTCAACTTGCATTTCACACCAGAGAATCAACATCCACCCCGCAATACAGGATACCTTCACATGTTTAACATTTACAATTCACAGTCAGCCCAGACTGGACTGGGAGAAGAGCAAAGGAGTAAATACTGGGTTCTAGACACCCCACATTACAGGAGAATCTGGGAAGATCATCAAGATTACTCTGATATCAACAGGAACGTACAGAAACATCTGTGAACCTTTTCAGGTCTAAAGAAACAATGGAGCTTGATTTTCTCCTCTCTCAAAGATAAAAGCTTTAGGTGCTATTTATCTGACAGTGACAGCTTTGCTTTGACTCTCAAACTAATTATCTTCTGACATCCAAACAAGCAGAAAAACACTACAGGTACGAACCTGCTGGTACCCAAACGTAGACCATGACGGTAATATCAATGTCATTATGTCGTTATTATTATTAAGTCATTATTAAATGAATATGTATATATGGGTCTGTCTCAAAACCTAAGTAGGCACTGACTAGCTGTTTAAGTAGACAGCATTCTCTCTTCAGAAGATAGAATACTGAGCCGCTCTAGTTAGGTAGCAACTCGGGCAGGGCTTTTTCCCACCCACTGCACACAACTAGTGTTTTACCTCAGTTTAGCTACTGGCTACCTGGCTAAGCTAACAGCTGCCTATCCAAAACAATAGCCTTAGGCTTAAAAATCCACTAGCGTAAAAATTTGCAAAGTTGCAAACAAAATGATATTTTGTGTGGTTGTATGACAAGAAACTAATTAAAACAACACAGAAAATTATAATAACTTACATTTGAAAATGACTTCTCCGCTTGTAGCTTCACTTTTGTCTGCCATGTTGGAAAATGTTTTGCCAGTCGCATCACGGGATTGCACAGGATTGGCTGAGGAATCGTTCAAGGCTTCTTTACGATTCAGCCAAAATAAGGTGGCTAAGTAAACAGTATATTTAAGGTACCTAAGAATTGGGACAGTTGGGCGTACTACGATGTAAAAGGCTGTAGAGACTCACTAGGTTTTGAGACTCGCTAGGTTTGAAGACAGACCCTTGGGTTGAGGCTTGTTATTAATACCAATAAGCTTAACCTTATTTTTGATATCAATTCCTGAGCAATACCTTTTTGGTGTCGTCTTGCTAATCAAAAAGCCTTACTTTTTATAATATCCATATAGAATGCAATGTAGGCAGCCAATCAGCAATCTAGATATTGGAACTCACATTCATATTGGCCTCTGGATGATAAAAAAATACTAATAACATTAGTACAAAAATTAAATGATACAATCTTAGAATACAAAGCATTGCATTTCAAATGCCAGTTCTGGTCATTTCAAATGCCAGTCCCTGTCAATCATTATGTAATAGAAATTAAATGTATAGCACAGTGTCAGCAATAACTCTATGGAGTGCTCATAGAGAGTACAGAACTGGCCAGTTCATCCTCATGCTCCTTAAAATTTCGCTCTACCTTCACTTTTCCGTATAAATAATTTTCAACACTTTGCACACTTGCACTTGTCAGCAGGACGTTAGGTCAGCTGGGTCATGTGTTTGGCATTCAGCAAGATTCTCCTCAACACGCCCATCCTCTTCACCTTTGATTCAAATAGCTGTGAGCAGGCTGATATTAGATCGATCCCCATCAGCTACAAAGGCCTTCAAAACAATACGGAACTAATTAAGAAGCTCAGTATAGCCCCATAAGATGCAATTGAACGGAGGAGGGGACCCAGACCCTGAAGAAGTAATTACACCAGGCATTCACTTTAGGACCGATTTACTTCTGCGAGAAGAGCATTGGCTTGGAAAATGCCAGGACCCTCCAATTAAGTATCTCTGTTAAAACAAATGAAAGGACCAGCTGTCAAGACGATCATTAATATCAGGGGGAAGAGGGGTCTGCTCAAACAGATTTTGTTCTATTCCTGAGGAAATCTAAACAGTACTCTTCCTGACTGCAGTGCGTCAGCTCGGAGGAAACAGTTGGTAACACTTTTAAATGGTTCGGCTCCTTCAAGCTCCTTTCATTTGATCCCTTGAGGTCAAGCCGACAGAGAAAAAAGCAAAAGTACAAAAGCCTCCTAAGAATTACTGCTGCCGGGCGCAAGCTAGGTGCTAGCAGGCCAGGAGTTCCCTTAAAAGCTAAAAATAAAGAACTCCCAGGCCGTTAAACCTGAAATGCAGGTTTTAAAAGAACAGTTATTCATGTGTTGGTAATAATTTGCATAAGGCCATAAAGGAACTTTTCCGGGACGAGCTACAAGCTACACAGTGACAAGTGAATAGACCATACAGCAGACAAATCCTGTTCATTCTTGAGACGCAATGTTGGGTTAATTCGCATAACTAAGGAGCATGTTCGGAACACATATATTTCAGGCCTTCGCCTGAGAACAACGATGCATGACGTTGGCCTGCAAATGTGGCAAAAACAACACTCCATTAGAAAAGCTGGCAGTTGTACCGCGTCGCTGTGATCATTTGCAGCGCTTTGGCTTTTCCCTCTGTTGAAATACTATATGGTCAATTAACAAGATCTACACGTGAGCAGACCAGACTAAACCAATTAGATGCATTTACCATTTTTTCCCACTGTTACACATCATTTCCTTCACATTGTGTTAACATTTCATGATGAACAGGCCGATAGAAAAGCTCCAAAATCAAACCTCTGCAAACACTTACACCAAAAGATAAGAACGTTTCTGCCTCGCCTGTAAAGTTACTATTTCAGAGATGCACATTTCTCTTTGGACAGTGATGTTTCTTTTCCATTTTTGTTTTGACTGGCAGGCAAACGTGTTAACCGCACTGAGAAAATTCTTCAGCGAGTGTGACGAACCCAAGTCTGATCTGTGTAGGCAGGCGGTCAATGTATGACTACAGTCTCATGGAAATCCAACACCTCCACTGCTGCTCCTGTGAGACGTAAACCTGAAAGACAAAAAGAATATTGTCCTGCCATTGTGAAGCCTTGCCTTCGGGGAGCTATAGTGTTGCACTCGTTCAATGCGGACTGACTTCTGCAGGTATCCGTTTGCTTTGCTTGAGGTGAAAACCAGGAAAAGCACTTTCAGCTGTTCTTGCTCCAACGAAGTGGCACACATTCCTTTGTGACTTTTCACACAAAAGACAAAAATAAGATCATTCCACAGCACTGCTTTCAGCGCCTCCAAGCTGAGAAGGTGTTACTTCACAATTCCAATTTTTGTTATTTATTCGTGTTCGGACAAGGTACCCCCGCTCCCAGGAGGAGCTGGTCTAATTCAGTAACGAAAGTAGGGTGTACATGGTGTGCGGCTCCTCCATTTTGTGCGGATGTAAAGGAGAGTGGTTTTACTACGCTCGCTCGAGCTCAACAGTCCCTCCATTGTGTCACTTGCTTCTTATTTCCAGCAACCTGCTGCACAAGCAACAGGCCGTTGTCACGGCAGCGACATGTGGACTTGGACCGGGATCAGCCTGTTTGGTGCACAATGGAAGCCGGGGGGTGGGAGGGAGGGGGGAGCAGATCAAGAGTTCACCACAGAGTTCCTGCATCGTCACTACTAAAATTCATGGCCACCTTTAACCCAAACTCGCCCAAAACTAACAACACATTTACCTTCATCTGTCAAAAAAGAGCAACAATCTAAAAACAAGTCTGTAACTGGACAAGTCTCATTGCAAGACTCTACCAAAGGACACCAGCACAACAATATGCCATAGTGTGCTTGGAGACTCTAGAATGTTCTCTATCATTACAACCATTCTATTATTCTGTTTATAATAGGGCTGTGATCAAATTGTGCTTATTACTCCGTTTGTGTTATTTTATCAGTGTTTAAACTCCAGGATAGTTCTGAATACACTACATCTCCCACAATGGACTTGTAATTTGTAGTGAACACTGTAATGAACTGAACAAGTGAACTGTGAATATCCTGTTACTGGGCATTACTCTCAACTCTCAACACAATAACAAATCAGTGGCTTCATACAGTTAAAAGCAAAGAAACACCAAAAATTAGATGTGTACCTTTCAGTGGAGTTTTGAAGTGAAAAGGAATTTTGCTTCGATTGTGTAAACAAAATAGTTCAAAAACATGTTTTTTGCACACTTCACCTGTAAAATATATGTGTTGTTTATGTATGTATGTATGTAGTATATGTTTTCTGTAAGGGTAGTGCAATACTAATGACTCAATAGGGAACAATTTCACCCTGGTGTCATTTGGCTTGTCACGTCTTATCATTCTAAAAAAATGTAAAGCCAGTTGCCCACTTTAAAATTAGGCACTTCACGAGATCAGAAATGTTGTAGTCAATACAAATATCAGTGAAATAAACGATTCTCAGTACCACATATGGTAAAAACCAAATGCAAAACAGTAAAGGCGACATCCTCCTCTGGCTAACACTGCCAAAGGAAAATTATGGGATTTTAGTTTTCAGATAAGGCTCTTCTACTGAAAACAGCAGAGGCTGTCACCTACAACTACTACGGCCTATGGCTACATTTGAATACGTTAGCCACAGGAAAGCAATTTTTGTCTCAAACTAAAATTATGACAAACACATTACAGGATAAGGTTGACAAGGACAACACTTTGGACCAGTTCTTAAAGACCGTAGTCTTCTGTGCAGGGATAGTTACCCCCCCTTGTACCCTGTTCTTCAATGGTCAGGACTGAGTGCTGGATCATTCTAAGCAGTGCAGTGACACTGACTTGGTGGTGGTGGTGGTATATTAGAGTTGAGCTGGTATGAATGAGTCAGACACAGCAGTGCTGCTGGGGTTTTAAAACATTGTCCACTCTATTAGACACTCCTACCTTGTTTGTTCACATTGCAGATGTAAAGTCAGAGGCAGCAGCTTGTCTGTTGCTGCACAGTGTATGTTGGTCATCCTTCAACAGTGATCACAGGACGGTGTTTGCTGGATAGTTTTGGTTGGTGGACTATTCTCAGTCCAGTATTGACACTGAGGTGTTTAAAAAACTCCAGCAGCACTGCTGTGTCCGATCCACTCATACCAGTACATCACACAATGGCACTACATCACCACGTTAGTGTTGAGAATAGTACCTGCTCTGTGGTGGTCTTTTGGGGTCCTGATCATTGAAAGGTGACACAGTATACAGAGAACCAGACGGACTACAGTCTACAAGTGTAGAACTACAAAGTGTTCCTTTATGGTAAATGAAGAGGATAAAAATGGACAGTGAGTTTAGAAACATACTAATAAACTTCTCTACATCACTGTGTAAGAATGTCAACATTTGAAAGCACAGACCTCTTTAGTTCCAGGGGAATGTTAGGTCAGTGCAGCAAGGCCTTGCAACCACACCACAAACACAACAACCGATCTATACTTGAGAAAGCAAACACTGCCTGTACAATCAAGTCAGTCCATCAGCAAGAGTGAAGCTTCTTATCAGCACCCAGGGTAGACTGAGCAGCTAGGTGAGAAAGAGAAGACAGTCATCTTGAGGGTCATCCCTTTTCTCACTTTAGGCAAGACTGACAGTGTGAAGAGGACCTTCCACACGGAAACCATCATCTCTTACGTTATCCGCCGCCACTGTCCTTTAGCATTAGTCTTTAGGGGCTTACTGTCAGTTATCTCTTTGAGGCCAGATTATCGACAGAGATGAATCAGACTGTGACCTCTACATGAGTCACCTGGAAATTTCTCTGATCTCCACAGGCATCAGAAAGTTTCTCTGGTGACTGATGACCCAGCTCCATCCATAAAACTCTTCTACATCTTCTACTGAGTTTGATGAGATGATATGTTTTCTCATCAATACCCACTTTCATACTACTTTGTACTGATTCTTGGTTTACTTTCCTTCCTTATTCAAACATGATAAATATCATAACACTGCTTTAACTTCATACTGATTCAACTTGATACAGTAAGAACTGACTAAATGAATGAACCAGTACAAACAGGGGGAGTAATATTCTAGAACAGTATGAATAAGAGAGGAGTGCACAAGTGATAATCAAACTTGCACAGTGTGGATGAGGGAAAGCAACATAGAACATTCTTAATAAGAGACAACATCCTAGAACAGTGTGGAGACAATTCTAGAATAATGGGTATGGAGATAACATTCTAGAACAATGGGAATGAAGGGAATATTTTAGAATAGTGTTGATGAAGAAGACCATTCTAGAACAGTATGAATAAGAGAGGAGTGAACAAGAGATGATTAATCCTGCAACAGTGTGAATGAGGGAGAGCAACATAGAACATTCTTAATCAGAGACAACATCCTAGAACAGTGTGAATACGGAGACAGTTCTAGAGTAATGGGAATGGAGAGAACATTCTAGAACAATAGGAATGAAGAGAATATTTCAGAATAGTGTTGATGGAGAAGACCATTCAAGAACAGTATGAATGGGGCAGAACATGTGACTATGGTGTTAATAGAGAAGATCACTCTAGAACAATGTGAATAGAGAGAACATCCCATAACGACCTTTCTAGAGCAGTCTAAGTGCATGGAACATTTTAGAATTATTTGAATGGAGAAGTAGATTCTAGAAAATCATGACTCACATAAAGGTATGGCACGCCAGGCTAACACTGGTTTGAGGTGCTCTGATCTCAAGACTTCCCAAGTTATGTGATACCCCACAACTGATCTCAGGTCAGCATTGTTAATGGAGTTTTCTTGCAATACAATCTAATAGAGCAACTCCTTCAGGCTCAAGAATGTGATGTGGCCTGTCTTCCTCGTCACATCTCTTAATTAGCTGAGTGCAGCAGGGACCAGGGAGGCCGAACAGGTGGGCTTTGCATTCAAGCGCTTCCCCCATTAGCCCTTATAAGTTCATGCGGGATATATTAAATATCTGGCAACCAGGCAAGCCTGCAGTAAATCAAATAAACTTTTGATCGGGGAAGCGAGGCCAGTACGTGGCCCTCCGAGTGCTCCCCCCCATTAACCAGAGAGATAATATTCACATCAGCAGAAATGAAGGGTCCCAGGAAGATGCTAACATGCAGCTAATGCGCCCAGGCTCAAGGACAGGCTCCCTCTAGCGCCTGCCCCGCCCTCACACATTCAATGCCACACAATATCCTACTTCATAGAGTTTATGAACTCCTGCCAAATAGGCTGATTTATTGGGTGGCAAAAAATAATGAAGTTTGGCCTCTCCAAGTCTGAGGTGAGGGTTTGAGTTTGTAGGAATATGTTTTCTACCTGCCAATTTTGATGCAAATGGAGCATGTTTAACACTGAATTCCTTTCCAAAAATGAATCAAGTGACCACAAGTTATGCTAAGCTGTTCAGCTGGTAAATCTGTTTGGTTAGCAGATTAATGGGTGGCGAAGCAAGCATTTATTACAGGACACTAAGAGAGGAGAACGGCAAAGTTTTCTGTTTTCTTTGTTCCGTTTACAGCTAAAAAAAATAATCAGCTTCCTTTCCAAGTGGCACAGGAACAATGTACAGAGGCAGTGTAGCCTGCAGGATCCAAACAGGAACCGTACAGCCATTTAGTTCACAAATAAGCACTTTATTTCACAGCCCTGACATTTGTGCTCTTGTACATCTCAGAGCCACAGTGTTCGGTTTTGTCGGCACGCACAATGACTGCCTTCATGTGGTCCAACAATAAACCTGTCAGCAATAACGCATTTCCAAAATCATTTTCTCTGACCTTTAAAACTCCCCCTCCGTTATGCTAATGCTGCGGCTGTGTTTCCCACTGGCCTGCGAGCAGCCAGAAGTGTTGCCTTGTGAAAAACAAAAACAATAAATAGGTCCCGTCACAAGAATAAGAGCTATTGAAATGCAAAACAGCGAGCAAGGCACTAATGCACTATGGATCACACTGCATAACTGAGCTACAACAACACAGCACACAGCAGGAGACAGGAGACATGCTTATGCAGTTCAATCAGGTGGATTTATGACTCATCAGATATGCTCTGAGACAAAGTGCCACTTCTGAGCGGTGCATTTCTGATTGGTGAAGGCAAAAAGTAATGAAAAAAAAGTTATGCCTAATGAAAAATAATATTCCTTTATACAGAGGTCAATGCATGTCCAGTCAAAACAATGGTCAAAACTGAAAAATATCAACACCGTTCCAACTTCAGATCTGTCCGATCTGATTGTGTGATTAAGGCTTGTATACAACTTTCTGATCAGACACACAGATTCCGGATAGGAATGATTTTTTAGAGAATGAACAGGATAGAAAAGTGCATGGCAACCTACTGAACTTCTGCTTGACCAGACACCATTTCGCATACAATGATTCAGGGCAGACACCCGACCTTGACTGCAGCATTGGTTCAACCTGAACTCATTAGATTGTCGTTTTTTCCATCCCTCCTTTGTCCCCCATAGAGTCCCATTCATTTTTGGGTGCACCCAAACATCATGGTTTGTTTAACCTACAGCCACCAAACTGTATGTACTCACTCAGGGCAGATCCCCAAACTCTAATCCACAGACATACTGACCCACACTCCTCTATATGTCATTTATGCACGAATGAACTGATATAATATTTCAGTAAGCACGTTTGTGGATAATAATTTAGAATTTAAACAAGAACTCCTCCAATAAAAACTATTAAAGGCATAAACAAAGTCATTCAGAATGTCCTGATGTGAAACGCTTCATTCTAGACCATTTATAGTGGTGGTGAAAGGAACCAGATGCTGGAAGAGATTAATGGCTTTAAAGCCTGGAAAGGTGTTATTTTAGATGGAGCTGCCAAAGCCTGAGACCTCGTGCTATAGTAGTTCTAAGATAAGAGTTTGGTGTAAAACTTGCTTTTTATAAGCCATTCATGGTGGGGAGGTACATGCAGGGCTATTCTTTCATATTTACCACATTCTCACCATTATCAACATCACATAAAACTCAAGACACGTGTAGGCCCGCTGGTTGTTTTGGACACTAAATAAAAAGAGTGAATTTATGGCGCAGACACTGCATCCCTTGGCTCCCATCACCACAGCTGTAAAGAAAATCTGACTTGGCACGTTTCTTTAGAACAGTTCATCTATTTTTTCATGTATGCTGTCAGAATAAAAAACATACAGTAGAGGTAAATTTTTGGTTATACAAGCACCTCTACACACTTCTACACACATTGTGCATTTTATCATTCGCTGCATACACTGTTTATCCCCTCTCATGGTCAGGACCCCCACAAGACCACCACAAAGCAAGTACTATTAGGGAGGTAGCACTGCAGTGACACTGACGTGGTGGTGGTGTTTTAGTGTGTGTTGTGCTGGTATGAGTGGATGAGACACACCAGTGCCGCTGGACTGTTTAACCACCTCAGTGTCACTGCTGGACTGAGAATAGTACACCAACCAGTAACATCCAGCTAACAGCGTCCTGTGGCCAGAGACCTGTGACCAGAGACCTGTGACCACTAATGAAGAACTAGAGAATGACCAATACAAACTGTGAAGCGACAAATGGGCTTCATTACTTCATTACACACAAGCCTCAACTTACGTCTCAACTAATCTCAATTGGACTTTCTTAAATGCTTTCTGATCCCATACGATACAATGCTAATTATAAAAAATGGACATGAGGGTTTAAGAAAGCTGCTGCTACTCGTCACTGTCTCTAACAAGTTCTGCTTATGCAGTCTGAGCTTGTAAAATAAATCCAGGCACAAACCAACATTCAAGAACCAAGCAACCAGTTTCAGGACAATTCTCAAGTCCGCTTCCAATCAAAACTCCACCATGCCAAAGCCTTGTTCCCCTTGCCTCAAGGACTCTCCAAAGCTAACAGAACAAAATAAACCACAAGTAAACATCAGTCTGGATGCCTAGGGGGGACTGCAGCCTGGAAGAGGGTCATCACTATGCTAGTAACTGCAGCATCTTCTAGGGGAGGGGAGGGGTCTTCTGCATGTGTTTTAAGTTACTGGACAATGTTGGTTTAAGGTTAGTGGAAGTTGTGTAGGATATGAGGAGGAATGTCTTGGAGGGGCATAGCTACTGTGTTCTGTGAGCCAAGGGCTGATGTCGGCACAGAACACACGCTAGCCTGGAGGTGGACAATATAATAAAAACAATACCCAAAGACATGGTATATTGTCACTGTACAAAAAAAAAAACATCTCCATTTTTGTCAGTTTTTACTTTCAAACTTCATTTAATGTTCATGTTCATGTCCTGTGAAAGTTGCATGATGAATGGACCAACAGAAATGCTCCAAAAAAAATTCTGGTTCCATTGACTTACATTCAAAGAAAAGAATGTTTTTGGCCTCTCCTGTTGCCATTTCGGAGATACTTGTTTTTTGATGGACACCAACGATATACATGATATGCATCAGTATATTCAGTTCTTCTGAAGTCTAATAAGTTGGAACAGACAAAAAAATCCTAGATTCCTAGATTAAAAACAATAAATACAATAAATACAATTAATTACTCAATATTTTACATGCTGTCCTGCAATTAATTCAAATAAAATGACTAATTATGCTCTCACACAGGCAGCTGATCAGTGCTCTATGTGTCCTGCTGATATCCACGATATGGTCAGAAAAGTATAATGTGATGTTTAAAACAATAATGATAAATAGTGTTGCCATATCAAAGCCCCACTGTCCAATCTTAGCCCATATTTAGTAGTGAACAATAAATCAATCAATCTATCAATCAACATTTATTTGTATAGCGCTTTTTATAACCAGTGTTGTCTCTAAACAGCTTTACAGAAAAGAAGTTTATGAAAAAAGAGGAAAACAGAAAGACAGAAAGAAAATACGAGTCCATGCATAAACATGAACATAAGATAGGGCATCCGGGTCCAACCCCCCTTAGAGCAAGCCAGAGACGACAGTGGCAGGAAAAACTCTTTTGGTAATGAATCCTTAAGAGGAACCCAGGCTCAAGGGAGGAACCCATCCTCCTCTGATCGACCCCAAATAGAGAGTGAATGACAGAGCTAATGAGATTTTATGACAAGATACAACAAGAAGCTCGGCTTGAACATGTTTCATAAATATTCTAGTTCAGAAGGTAGTGATGCAAAGTTTGAAACATCTCATAGGTTCTCTGTCAAAGTGCCAGATGTTGGTGCCTCTACTGTAGTAATCTCAAAGCAGTAACTTTACAGGAGAGGCCAAAAACATGCTTAATTTTCAATTAAAGTCAATGTAAAGAGATTTCATTTCAAACGATTTAAGAGCATTTCTGCTGGTCCAGTCATCGTGAAACTTTCACAGGATACAAAGAGCAGCTGTTGTGTTTAAACGATATAGAAAAATAAAAAATGGTCAAAAATAAAGATACATGTTTTTCTTGGACAGCGACAGTATACTGGTTGAAGTTCATCTTAATGCGAAAGTTTTGAAATGATTGTTATACTGTTATACAAGCACAGATAACCTGATATGGCCCAAAATATTGGATTTTAGATTTTAATCTTTTTTTTTGCTGTTTAAAGGTAGACGCTTTGCAGAGCCCAGGTGTTTTTAACAAAATGTAACATTAAGCTAATTTAGGGCTGCATCATTTGGCTGGACCACAGATCAGTGGTGGCAGCATAATACAACATGTCCTCCTCCATCTCTCTAGTAATTCTTTGGCGTGTGTTGTTATACAGTTGTGGCAACTTCAGGAAAATGTTTGTGGCTTAGTAGCACGTACTGCTGGTCTAAAACTTTTCCACCATATTTTTCCACTTGTCTGACTTTTCCACTGTATATATGGGTGCCATGTCTTTTGCAATAAACATCGCTATAACTGTGATTGTCTTCCAACGTGCCCCATTCTTATCATATGTCTAACAGTTCGGAAATGTGTCAGGGACAGTTGCTTGCTTTATTTTGGGTGGTGGGTTAGCGGAGCGGCTGTTTTAATGACTCTGAACTACGAAAGCCCAAAAGGTGGCGTCAGTGGCGGAAGTTAAAACGGAGAGAAAAACGATTTACTGTAACTGTAAATTCGAATTGATAAAATCGATTTATCGCCCAGCTCTTACTGCTGAGATATAAATTTCACAGTAAAATTTCAAATTAATGCACAACTGACCCTCGATGAACTGCTGCTGTATAGTCTGCACCACTTGAAATACTTTTGTTTTCCTGCCTGTGTAAATTCATTGGTTTTCGGAGTTGGCCTTGAATTAATACACCAGAATGATTGCCATATTTCCTCTTGTACAGCATGAGAATCAGTCTTGCTCGATCAGCTGGTTAAAAGTCTAGAGGATTTGTCCACCTCCATTTAAGGTGTAACATGAAAGTGTAACTAAAATCAAATAAGAAACCAAATTCAGCTTTGGCTGAACAACACTGAGCAACATTTTGGACTGTTTTTGCCAGACTTGCATGGCCAGCTATGTGGACACTGGTATATCTGTGTATTGTTCGGTTTGTTTTTCCTGTTTTGCACAATAAAAATATTTCAGACTTACTTGAAAACCTGGCAAAAAATTAGTGGGAAAGCCCAGAATAGCCCATACTGCCCACTACTACCCCTATTCCTGCACCTTCAGAATACTTAGCACGGATTCCAAGTAACTAAGACGGGCAAAAAATAAACCAGCAAGCCAACAAACCAAAGACGTGAAGGACACGTGGACGCTAGAGTGGACCCAGGCTTCTTTTGAAGTGGCTGTTTTCAAGTTAAATGAAGCTGAACGGGTAACGTGACTTTGGTGAGCCAAGCTACCGTGAATTGAGAGTGCGATCATGCTATACATCTCTGTCACCATACGTTTGCATGGGCACACAGCTGTACACACGCGCACAGGACAGAACAGGAACACCAAGGAGCTAATGGGGAGACTGAAGGTCTTGCACATTGCTGGACATGAGGAGAATTTTAATGGGAAAAGCCCATCCAGTCCTGCTGGGCAATGCCCTTTATTTTCTCCATTACGTGGGCAGGAGGGAGAGGTAATTGGTGGCAGGACTCCCATGTTGGACCAGTGTCTGTAGTACTGATCGGCACCGAGCTCTGTGATCAAGCTGTCTTCCTACAGAGTCACAAAGATGAAAGATTTCCCAGCAATTCTTTTTATGTTGAACAGACAACAAATGCATAGCTAAAACCAAACTAGGCTGTGACAATTAAGTCAGAGATGATGACATACATCTGCTACCATCAGATAAAAAGAGGCAGCGGTAATACACAGAGTGTCAATAGTGACAGCACATAAAGGTGACATATACTGTCACTTTAACCTCCTAATGCATCAACCTTGAGACAGAAATATGTTAAGTATTTGACCTTATATTCCTAATAGGCACTGCAGTTGCTAGAGCTGGACTGGCCAAGTTTGCCACTGCGACAGAACATTCTGCACAAAAACTAGTGTTACATATAATGCAATTTGATTGATTACTTCTTAATGCTATGGCTCCTTGCATGCATTTTCTCACCAAAATGACTGCTTGTGCTACTAATTACATTACATACCATTACATTACATTCAGTTATCACTATAGCTAAGACAGCATATCCATCCCCAGGCAATAGTTTAACTATCTCTGCAATCACCTTGATATTACCGCACCTTGATAGACCTTATCAGCAAACTCGGAGCAAAGTCCTAGTAAAAGTCAGCGCACTGCTTTAGTGCTCTTAAGCTCATATTTGAAATACCTCAAATGCCACAGTCTGGGCCCAATAGCCACCTTCAGGGCTGCTGTGTTTAGTGTTGAAAGGTTTGTTGTATTCAGTACACTGTCATAACTGTTTTGCACTGTTTATATGAACTGTATTAGAATTTCTACAATATATGCATTTGACACTACACCTAAATACAGTAGAAGTGTAGACACCAATACTTCTTTGAAAAATTGTGGTGTTAATAAGAAGCTTGTCCTCCAGTGCAGCCTTTACTTTTTCATGAAGGCTGGATAGCTAAACTTAGGGCTGAAAGATTTAAGAGGCTGCAATTTTCAAATCGAAAGAGCTACAAACTTTGTCGCAATACCTAACCTAATAACGCAGAACTTGTGAACAGCCTCTAGAGGAGTTAGACCAATCAGATCTAAACACTGGGTGTTGTGACTTCATAACAACAACTTCATGGCAATCCGGCACACTACATTCAGAGTCCGGGTCCAAGCCCCCTTAGAGCAAGCCAGAGACGACAGTGGCAGGAAAAACTCCTTTGGTAAGAAGATGAAACCTTGAGAGGAACCTAGGCTCAAGGGAGGAACCCATCCTCCTCTGGTCAACCCCAGATAGAGAGTGAATGCCAGAGCTAATGAGATTTTATGACAAGAAGCTTGGCTTGAACATGTTTCATATACATTCTAGTTCAGAAGGTAGTGATGCAAAGGGTGAACCATCTCATAGGTTCTCTGTCAAAGTATGAGATTGTGCCTGATGTTGGTGCCTCTACTGTAGTAATACTTAACCAAACCAAAACACTTAACCAAATAACGCAGAACTTGTGAACAACCTCTAAAGGAGTTAGACCAATCAGATCTTAACACTGTGTGTGTTGTGACATCACAACAACAACTTAGTGGCAATCCGGCACACTGCATTCAGAGTTCAAGCCAGACGAGGTCTGTTGGACACGTAAAACAGGTCTGAGCCTAAATTTAAAGAAAATGAAAAGCAATTTCACTTCAGTCACAATATTAGTCCATAATTAGATGGCAAATAGACACTCCTCTCAAATTGTTCAGACACTCCTCCCAAAGATAGTTACGGCTGAGCATTTTGGGGAAAATTGCAATCTTTCTGCCCAATACTGTGGTAAGTCAAATTTCTTTGTTACAAGTTTGTTAGGACAAGTGTGAATTAAGTCACTATCCATCTATTATCTTCCTCATTTTCCCACTATCGTCACTGCCTAAAGAAAAACATGTATCCCCATTTCTGACGATTTTTATACATCATCCAAACGCGCCAGCGGCTCTTTATATTCTGTAAAAGTTTCATGATGAACGGACCAAGAGAAATGTTCTAAAATCACTTAGTTCAAAACCTCCTCCACTCACTAAGTCAAGTTCATGGTACATACTGCAGCTTTACTGAAAACTCATCTCAATAGTGTACAAAGACAAACAGCAGCTCACAGCTCAAGCGTAGCTCTGCTCTGTTTACAATACCACCTAGTCCATTCTTCAAAATAAAAGTCCTTGCCAAAAAAACACTCATTAGGTTTCGATGCTGTAATAATAATGTTATATAATAATAATGTTGAACATCACATTTTCATCAACATCATGCAGCTCTAGTTGCACTTTACTGTAACTTTGAAGGGGAAACCAAATAATAATAATATAACATGGAGCTTGTGATGTCATTCAAAATACAACTGACTGATTGGAAGCAACCAGATAAAACCAAACAAGAAATATATATGCTGTGACAGCAGAACCACAAATAACTGTCAGTTTGGTGTTAAGAGGTCAACCTTCAAGCCAGAAGAATTACACGCTGGTCCTCTTAGTCAAAAAAAGACCAAGACCTCAATTTACATACAATCGCAATTGCAATATTGATCAGAACACTTGCGATTAGATATTTTATCTACATCGTTCAGCCCATATTATGCATATTGTAAAAAAAATTTATTATGATATACCAGTTTTTTCCCACCTCCACTGTGACTCACCCCAAGATATTCAGTGGTGCTCTATCACTCCAGAGAATGCAGCTGCACAACTAGAGAGCCCAAAGCCAGGCTTTACACCCCTCTATCTAGTGACCTTAGGTTCATGTGAAGCCACAGAATCCCATTCTACTGGCAACGCTTTACAACAGAGATTATATGCCATGCTTGACCAACTGACAGCAATGAAGCCACCTTAAAGTACCTGAATTCACTAATGTTAAAATTAAGGGCTCTGGATACTTTTTGACACATGGAGGACATGAAAGACATGCGTGGGGTGGCAGGGGAGTGTCCTCACTCTTACTTTACCATCTCATAGCCATGTATCCAAACCTATAATCACCAGGTATAGTGGGATTTTGGCACCAAATGCAGACAGCTTATTCAGACTGACAACATTAGTTTATAACAGCAAGCCGTGCCAGCGCTTTGTAGCAGCATCCCTGCAATGATTAGCATCCTGACCAGGTCACAACACCAAACACTCGTGCTTCAACGACGCCGACAAGATCCGTAAACACTTCCAAGAAGTGCACTTCAGCGAAAGGCTTAATAATGGCGCCTCTGTCACCAATCCAGGACGCCTTAAAACACGCTAATGTAAAGTGAGGAGTCATCCATCAAGCTCGATGTGCAGCAGTGCTGCCAGACAGCAGCAGAAGAAGAGTAGGTGATGCTTCGACACAGCTCACGCTCACTTCTACACGAGGAGGAAACGGACTAGTGGCTTACTTTATGAAGTAGCTGGCTCCTTCGTCGGTGAAGCCCTCCTCCCATCCCCGCGGTAAATCTGGAGGGGAGAGAAATATTTACACCGTAAACCATGAGGCTGCACAAAGTTTGGCATGAACCGAGACTGCCCTGTCCATTATGGAGGAGGAGAAGGAGGAGGATGCTGGACTCCCGCTCTCCAAACACACTTTACTGCGTTACTGTTGACCCCTATACAAGCACTGAAGTTTCCGCTGACGGCTGCAGTTAAAAACGCTGCTGAAACTTCTTACCTGAGCGTATCATGTGTCCCGAGTTGACAGGTTCGCCGGTGCGGGGATGGAGCCAAGTGGTGCTGCGAGTTTTATCGCTGAGGGGAAAAAAGGGGGGAAAGAAACACCTGTTAGCTGAACGAGGCGATAATAAACCGCACGGTCGGTAATAATGGCCGACGCTCCGACTGCTCACTTGATGAAAAAGACTCTGCCATCTCTGCACACTCCGTACGACCAGTGCTCAGGTAGTGTGTCCCGGCTGAGCGGAGCCGCCATGATCCCGGTTTAGACTCGCCTAACCCGGCTGCTTCATTCTTCTCGCTGCGGCGCGGAGTTTCTAGGGAATCCACTAGGGCTGCGCTACTTAAAGGGGAAGAGCAAACTCGCTGGGAAAGTGCGGGACAGCTTTATCCCACCGTTTGAGCCGACGGAAAATACGGAGCTGGAGGTCCGGTGTGTTGGTGAATGGGAGGTCACTGTGGCGTATACGCTGCGTAAGCCGTATCGCCTCTTCCACTGAAGGACACTCCTCATAACTAACGCGGCTTTAGGGTGGAACTGCAGGTATGTGTTCAGAAGGATTTGACTATGTAACCTGAAGAGATAGTCTAGAAAGTTCAGCTTCAGATTCGTATAGTATTGTATTTAGGTGAACTCGTATCGTCCTCACACTAAAAAAGCACCGCTCACTACCGTAACTGCTTTAACTACACCACACAAGTCACCGAAATATAAACGTGTGGAAACTCTAGAATTCTAGAACTAAAGAATGTTACAGTATTCCAAGACTTTTCTGCTTGGGAATCGGACTTAATATTTTAAAATAATTACTTATTTCATCAAAACATTTGCTTAAAATCTCAAAATAATGACTTATTTCCTTAATAAATTGACTTAAGTCATTTCCTCAAAATATTGAATTACCATCTTGAAATAATATCAATCAGACATTGAGTCTTAATATGACTCATTTTGTCAAAACTATTTACTTAACATCTTAAAATAATGACTAATATAAAATATTAGTAATATTTATTATATAAAATAATGAAGAAACAGACTTTATATCTTGAAATAATAAAACATTTGTCAAAATATTGCTATGACATCTTAAAATAATGATTTAAATTGACTTAATATCTCAAAATTATGACATATTTGCCTTGAGAAATTGACATTATATCTTGCAATAATGGCTTATTAAGTCAAAATATGGACTTAACATCTCAAAATAGTGACTTATGTAAATTAACATATCTCAAACTCTCATGAGGAACTAAGTAAATGTCTTCAATATTTTTAATCAAAACCTTGACTTACTGTTTTAAAATAATGACATATTGTCTCTATATATTAAATGTTGATATTTGAAATACAGTGTTGAAATAAAAAGTTATTACTTTTATTTATTTCAAGATGATTCTGAGATAATTATTTCATTATTATCTATCAGGTGGAACATATGCCAGATATACAGTAGCCAGCTTGTTGAGACAGTTATGAGTTAGAAAGGTCACCAGTTCGATCCCCTGGACACACGACTGAAGTGCCCTTGAGCAAGGCACCTGATCCCCAACTGCTCCCCAGGCACTGTGGAAAGGCCTGCTCATTGCCCTCTAGTGTGTTTGTTCACTAGTGTGTGTATATGTGGGTGTTTCACTGCACGGATGGGTCAAATGTGTAGGTGAAATTCCACGGTGTGCAAACACAAGTGGCAAATAGTTCTAAAATTCTTATTCATGTTATTAGGGTGTAATTAACTACAGTAATTATACTTCAGTTCAGTTCTGTTCTTAATTTCAAAAAGTTCACCAATACATCTAGCACAGAAACGTATAGTACAATACAACAGTACAATAGTTAAATTAAGTCCTTTATAAAAAAGCATTGAAACATGATACACTGATCAGCCATAACATTAAAACCACCTCCTTGTTTGTACACTCACTGTCCATTTAATTAGCTGTACTTACCATATAGGAAAACTTTGTAGTCCTACACTTACAGACTGTAGTTCATCTGTTTCTCTGTATACTTCATTAGACCCCTTTTAGCCTGTGTTCGTTAGTGGTCAGGACCCCCACATGACACACACACACACATATCATATTGTAACATCAGGCCAAATGTGTTGAGGAAATCACACGAGCATCCGAATGAGCAGTCGGACTTTATTTATGAACCACATAAGCTGCTGTAGGCCGCAACTACGCCAAAATAACAACAAGCTACAGCTAGCATGCGAGCCGAACACACACACCGAAGCTCCAACTCCCTCTTTCCACGCCTGCGCTCTCTCTCCCTCTTAGCCCCCTCTCTCCCATCACATGCCTGCCTTAAACTCTAAACACATCAGTTCATCTTTAACAGTCAGTAACACAGAACACTACCGCAGAGTCGCTACAATATATACACATATACACACATATCCCTAGCACTGCAGTGACTCTGACACTGGTGGTGTTATTGTGTGTTGTGCTGGTATGAGTAGATATCAGACACAGCACTGCTGGACTGAGAGTAGTCCACCAACTAAAAATATCCAGCCAGCAGTGTCCTGTGGGCAGCGTCCTGTGACTACTGATGAACAACTAGAGAACACAAATTGTGCAGCAACAGATGAGCTATTGCTTCTTACAATACATCCACAAGGTGGACCAACAAGTAGTGTATTATACAGTGGACCATGAGTGGACACAGTGTTAACGAACTCAAGCAACACTTTTCTCAAACACGGTACAGGATTTTAGGTAGCATGATGTCAGTTTGTGTGTTGTACTGGTATGAGTGGATCAGACATAGCAGTACTGCTGGAGTTTTTAAACACTGTGTCCACTCACTGTCCACTCTATTAGACACACCTACCTTGCTGGTCCACCTTGTAGATGTAAAGTCAGAGACAGTAGTTCATCTGTTGCTGCACAATTTGTGTTGGTCATTCTCTAGTCATTTATCAGTGCTCACAGGATGCTGCCCACAGGACACTGTTGGCTGGATGTTGCTGGTTGGTGGACTATTTTCAGTCCAGTAGTGACACAGACCTGTTTAACATTCTAGCAGCTCTGCTGTGTCTGATCTACTCATACCAGCGCAACACCCACTAACACCAGTGTCACTACAACCCAAAGAAAAATGTCTTATATATTGTTTATTGTTGAATTTATTTGTTTTACAGGATTTATTGTATAATGTAATACTTTAAAACACTATGTTTTATATGTCCTCTGCATTAAACAGTCCAATATTAGTATTCTGTCTATTTACATTTTACTCATGTACTGAATGTAAATGTAAAATAATGGCCTCTTCATCAGTGGAGCTTTGATCTGTTAAAGAAAATTAGCTTAGCAACCAAATATTATTTTTGGATTTGTTAGTTTTTCACAAAACCCTGAAGCATTTAAATAACTTTCTTCTTAGATGTTTTTTAATCAGCAAACATCTTTCCTGTTGATAATTTTCCTGTGTTTGAGATGTGGAAATCTATACATCAGCTACAGCAGGGTTACTACCCTTCAGAGTGGCTTGAATAAAGTGTTTGATAAAAGTATTCAAATATTATTTCAATTTCTATCCTAAAATTCTTATACAGTACATGGTAGGTTAGAGTAATTAAGTAGAGTAACTTCTACCTGCTACTTTGGTGTTTGTTATTGCTAAATATGGGAATAATTCACCATTGTTACCCCGACTAAGAAGATCGGTGTTTATTAGCAGCTTTATGCAAAGTTTTTGCTCAGCTCAGTAAATTTTACTGAAAATTTCAGTTCTACAATTTTATTTACTGGCATTTCTGAGATGACGGCACACATATCCTCTTAATTCAGTAATTTAGTACATCTATTGCATGTTTTTTGGGTCCCAGTCTTAAGTAACTGAGTAAATAAACAATATCTCCACTGAAGCAGTAAAGCAGAATTAGACTAGATCTGTTGCACATGCAAAAATGAAGGAATGTAAAAAAAGGACACCTTTGTATACTAAAAAAGGCTCCAAAAATTCTTACTCTATCTTATCTACCCTTATCCACTTTTCCTTCTATGTATAGGACACAACTTAGACATCTTGACGAGCAGAGAAGAACGTTCTGAAGAGCTTCCGGTAATAAACTATCAGTCGCAAAGGGCTACAAATAGGTCAAAGGGCAGTCTAAGTCTTACCTGAACACTTCAGCTTAAGACTGTACCAGCCTGCTAATGCCTCTTCAAAACCACGTCCTCATCCTACCAAGGAAAAAGTCATAAGTGATCTGTGCTATTATCTGCAATAATATAAAAATAAAAATGTATAATTATCCCAATTAAAAGCTAAATACTCAACAGCAAACCTTAAGTGTAACAAACAATCACGAATGGAGGAATTTAGAAATGTAAAGCTCTTTTTAACATCACAGCGTAAGCACACACCTCAGCCTCGTGACTCATGAAACACAAACTCTCACTTTCATTCTACTATGAAAATACACACCTGGCCAAACCTCTCACAGGGGCGGGCCAGAGTTACAACAAAAGAGAGAGGCAGACAGAGAACGGCTGATTATCCCTCAGGAATGTTCATCTATTTATAGCAAAGTGCACGATCCAGTACACCAGCCATGTGTGTATACAGAGAGCTGAGAAATAGACAATCATGTTACATTACACAGACACACAGATGGGGGATATAAAGAGAAAGAAAAAAGATTGAGACAAAAAAAGAGACCAAGTTAATGAAGGAGGGAGAGAGACAAGTAAATAGAGGGAGAGGGAAAGAGAGACAGAAACAAAAAGAGAGAAATAAACCATAACAAAGGGACAAGAAAAAGGGTGAGAGAAAAAGAGATATGACATAGTTACAGAGAGAAAGAGACTGTGAGAGAGAGACAACACAGACAAAGAGAGAGAGAGAGAACCAGAGAAAAAAGGAAACAGAAACAAATGGACAATAAAAGAAACAGCAGAACAGAGACAGAGACAGAGAGAGTGACAGCGAGAAAGGGAGACAGAGAAACACAATACACAGAGGGAGAAAGGGAGTGGGAAAAAAAACAACAGTTACAGAGAGAAAAAAGAGACAGCATGAGAAACACAACACTAACAAAGGAAGACAGTAAGAGAGAGAGAGAGAGAGAGAGAGAGAGAGAGAGAGAGGAAGACAACACAGGCCAAGAGAGAGATTGTGTGAGAATAGGGGACAGAGAGACACAAAGCTGAAAGTGAGAGAGAGAGAAAAAAGAGAGAGAGAGACACAGTGAGTGAAACAAAGAGATACAACACCGAAAAAGAGAGACAGTGAGAAAGAGAGAGAAAGAGAACACAGACAAATAGAGAGAGACTGTGGGAAAATAGGAAACAGAAAGAGAGACGCAACATGGACAGAGAGAGAGCCTGTGGGAGAACAGGAGACAGAAAGAGAGACACAACACAGACAAATAGAAAGAAAGGGAGACATCACAGGCAGTGAGAGATACTGTGAAAGAAAGGTAGACATACAGACACAACACAAAGAGGATGGATACAATGAAAAAAGGGAGAGAAAGAAAGAAAGAAAACAGAGATGCAGTCACAGAGACAGTAAGACAGCATGAGAAACAAAACAATGTCAGTAAGACAGTAAGAGAAAGAGAGACACCAAGGGAGAGAAATGGACACAGAAAAAGAGACAGAGAGAAGGAAAACCTGACAATAAAGGAGACAGAAAAGAACAGAGAGACAGAAAACCTGACAATAAAGGAGAGAGAAAAAGAGTGTGAGAGAAAAAGAGTGAAATACAGATGAATAAAAAGACAGAGAGAGTGAGACACTGAAAAATACAGAGGAAGAAAGAAGAGAGGGAGAAAGAGAGTATGAGAAAGGGGCACACTTGGCTGTACCAATCTGTCAATTCCATCACCCATGACTGTCAGTGGGCTGCGAGAGGACAGAGCGTTTCCTCAAGCATGACATTACAATAATGCTTACACTGCATCATATAAAAGCTGCCCAGTGTCCTGATACTGCCCATAAATTTAAACCTAGCATGTGAGGTGGCACTCCAACGCACACCGCATCTCTATCAGCACATGAGAAGCTGATGATAAAAGAAAAGCACACCACTCAGGCCTATCCTTCAGCCTCACAGCCGTACTGTCCAAACACTCCTTATGAGCTTCTGCAGTGACCAAAAGAGTTTATGCTTGCCTTAAAATACACAACAATGCAGCACTTCTCCAACCTCTGTACTGCTGAAACGCTGTGGTTTATCCATCACTGCTTGCGCAGGTTGTTTTTGTTTGATTTGATAACTCTCTGGGAAAAAAATCTTCTAAAAATTCCCCTTTGGATTTACGGCATCTTTGTTCTTGCCAGGATCAACCAGTGTGCTCCTGCAGCATGTCAACTTCAAACACCGCGGAGAGGATAAATATTTTAGCACTGAATCCCTTCTGAGGGAGGGATCTTTTGTTGAAGCGTCTCCTGTTGGTCCGGACGCACTTGAAAGACAACTCGAAGCCAAATAGAAAAAAATGCACGATGATACATGAACATTCGGCTCCTCCAGGCAAAGACGAAAAGGAGTCTGCGACGAAAGGACAATATGAGATGCACAGTGCGGATTGATGCAGAGTTTTTATGCCCTATTGACAAACTCCATGGTGCTAATACATTTTAAATGGCTTGATATTTCCATTTAAAGGTCAATTTCTTTGACCCCATATGCACCAATTGCCTCTATTGATCATGCGGACCCCTCTATGTTTAGTGTCATAGCAGCTGTTTTGTCCCCATCAATACTAAAGGGGTGAAGCCTGAAAGCAGAAGTGAAGTGAACAAGCTTCTAAAAGATAATTACAGCTAAAAGCAGAACTCATATGACTGAAGCTGCTACTACTGCCAGACACATTTGTTTGTTTTTATAAACTATATATTATACCATGTTAGAAACCATAAAGGCAAGTCTGTTGGAGATGAATTAAAGACAATCTGGAATCATTGTTAGGTAATAGGTAGGTAAGTGCTTAAAGGGTAGATGTTACCGGTTCAATCCCCTGCACCAACAGGACAGGACTGAAGTGCACGCTCTAGACAAATGTGCTCACTGCCCTCTAGTGTATATGTTCACTGTTGTGTGTATGTGTGTGTGTTTTACTGCACAGATTGGTCATATAAGGAGGTCACTGTGTGTGAACACAAGTTCTGTTTTCTAATATACCTGGTTATATTAATTACACAGATAAGTACAGATCTCTGTTAAGGGACTTTAGAGCTACATTCGTTCCCAGTGATGGTCCAAATCATTAATTGCCTTTAAAACCTCCATTATAGTCAGATAATACATGGAGTGCATAGAGATATGTTGTTGTATGACAGTTTCAGATGAGGTTTTTTGGCCTGAAGTGTATGGATTAAATACATAGAGTTCAGATTTACTACTGTTTTACTATTATCAACGATAACAACACTCAGAAGACACGTGTGGGTTTACTGGTCATTCTTAATTGTGTATAAAATGACTATTTGTGAAGTAATTATCATCTATAATGTCTATACGTTCTTCTTTAATGTATTTCTAATCAAATCACTCTGGCTGCCATACATAGCACATTACACCTTTTACATGACAAAATTTTAGTTTTTTGTCATTTTTGCCTGCCTCCAGAGTATCTTCTTGTTTTTTCTTCTTTACATCACCGTGTACATGTGGGCAGGGAAAACAACATAGCCAGTAACCTCATATTTCCATGATACTGTAATTCATTCAGAAACATTACAGCACACAAGAAAAGGTGCATGATTTCTGGTTCACGGACAATATGTGATGATCAGCTGTATTAGCTTGTGCAGAAAAAGGTCATCTTTGGACAACAAAGATGTCTCGACTGAATGGCCGCATTTGAAAGAAGGGAAAAAACTCATAAATCTGATGCCTCGCCGAAGTACTCCTTTAAGACCGCTCTGAGATATTTCTGTCAGCACTTCCAGAAAGTCCCTTCAAAGTGACTGACAGTGTGCTGGAAGTGCTGGAAGTTTCTGTGTGAGTGTGTGTGCCGAGTGAGAGATTGACAGCGGTACGCTGGGACCCGACTGTTGACAGCCAGCCAATGTTTCCTCGCTGTATTCCCAGCAGACGGTCAGCTTCAATAAAACAATACACGCCCCAGACACAGGGACAGAGAATGTGTTCAGCTAATACAAGCACCCACACGAAGGTGGGCCTGTAATTTAATTACACATGATTAACCTTTTCCTCCAACATTCTCTCTTTCCTAATTCACTGCACTCTGTATGTATGCGTGTTCAATTATATGTCAATTTAATCACCTTTCTGCTTCATCAATGTCTTCTTCACTGCTCACAAGGCACTGGTGCGCAATCCTGCACTGCTCTGCAGCATTACAGCTGCTGATTACTCTCTCTCTCTCTTGCTCTCTCTCTTGCTCTCTCTCTCTCTCTTTGCTGCCAGCAGCCCACAATGCAGCAAGGTGACTCAATGTTAACTTTCTCTCCAAGGATAGGCTGAGGCTGGGGTAGCTACTGTGGAATTCGCTTCTCGGTGGATGAGCATTGCTCTGCAGTGGATAGCATTAAAGGCTTTCTCCGCTTTCTGTCATGCTACCTCACTTGCACTAGCATCTGTAAACACTTTCCCTTAAAAGGCAAATTCCAGCCATTTTTCTAAATTTCCATGACGATTAAACCAGTAAGACATAAGAAATTCCATTCAGAGTGGTTTGATTTAAAATGTTCCGTTCTAAAGAATTGGAAACAGAATTGTTAACAGTGGTGGGTACAGGAACCAGATGTCTGAAGCATACAATGCCCATATGAGCATCATCACAGCAAGTCATTACATACTGACTAATATCTAAGACTTTGTTTTGAGATAAGCCAAGATAAGTAAGGCCTTTTCTTTTGTTCATGGCAGAGAGGTACTTTTCAGGGCTAGTTTAATTTCATATCTACCACTACTTAACCATCCATACATCTTACGCATTATCCTGTTAGTCGGGCTCATCGGGCGAAAGCAGGATGCACTATGAACAGGTCCCAGTCTATCACATGGCCAACACACACTCACATGGGCAATTCAGAGTAACCAATCAACCTAACATGCATGTCTTTTGTATTGTGGGAGGAAACCGGAGTACCTGTAGAAAACCCACCAAGCACCAGGACAACATATAAACTGCACACAGAACGGCCCAGACCGGTAATCGAACCAGGATCGTCTCGCTGTGAGGCGACAGTGCTAACCACTACACAACTGTGCCGCCATTAACCATTAGCAACAATATGAAAGGTTCACTGATCATTTTGTTTAGTAAATAAAATAGATGTTGCATCCAATTGTTCCTATTACCACTGTAAAGTAATATATTTAAAAATGTATCTACAATTAACTTCTGTTTGCATCTTAATGATTGCTTAATTAGTTGTATTCCTCTTTTTTTTTAAATCCACATTTTTTTCAGTTTCCCTACTTGTAGTGGATCAGGTAAGACATGTTCAGTGTCTAAAGTTTACTTCTTTGGTTTGCACCCCAGCTAAGAAGCTACCAAGTAATGTAACCATATCCACATTCCTCTGCATGCCTCATTACATATTTTCCATAATAATGTTGAATTACTAAGTTCCCTAATACAGACACTGTATAGAATACTGTTATAAACAACACCTACTTTTCTTCCACACTCATTAAGCAGATCCTTGTTGGTTCAAGCTGGTCAAGGTGGTTCACCAGTTGGACTTCCAGCTGGACAACTATGTGAAATCATATAAACATGGTCAACTTGGTCAGCTTGAGCTGCTCAGCAGAGAATACTACTATCTGTATTTTTAATGTGCTTTTTGTTTTTTTTTATAGATAACAATTTGTCATAACATGTTAGAAATCACATAATCACATCACAATAATTTTAGATCACTTAACAACAAGAGTCAATATACTAATTGGTTAAAACTTAGTACTTGTTAACTACTAACTTTATAGCTCCAATGAAAAGAAGCTTCAGGCAAAGATCTATTGGCTGATCTACTACACTTGAGCTTAGGACAAAACTGTACCAATTAGACTTTTACTGAGCTCTGTGCTAAAAAACAGCATTGAGCAGCAAAGCTGGTCACCACCAAACCAAGCACATGTTGTATTTTGGATGCTGGTATGCTCGGCAACCATGGGCATGCCATGTGACCATCTAAACCAGAACCAGATCAGCATAAGAGCAGCATAAACCAGCAAACACCAGTTGCTGGTCTGTTCTTGTCTTTTCAGCAGGGTTATTTTTATAATAGTATTAAAAATTTTCCCCAAAACATGGACTAGTTAAAAAATAGTTCATCATTTTGCAATCACAGACTTCACTTTCAAGTTTCTGATTAATGATAACTTACCCCGCTCACCCCAGGCTCTGTCCAGGACTGCACAAGTTTAAATGGCACATTGGTGATGTGAACTTTGTCAATAGTTCATGTACTCATTACCAACCTATTAAAAAGATATGAACAGTGCTAATGGGTGGCATCTCATAATAGCCCAATTAAGGCTTTTTAGCTCTTTTGTGAATGTGTGCAATTAGTCAGTTAACTGCTCTATTTGGAAGGGACAGCTTAGACATACAAAAGCTTTGAATAAAACCAAAGGTTGTTGTGCATTTTGAATATGTTCAACATGCGTCATCACTGGAAGTGCTGAATATATCATCTTACTCACAAATGAGGATGATCTAGCAAGGCAAGCACACCGGTCAAAAATAGCCTTTCGTGAAATCTATGCAATACGTTCAGAGAGCTGAGGTGGCTAAATTGCACTCATGAGAGGCCTTTGGTTGGCATAGAGCAAGCACCAAAACTTTAGCTGGAAAATGAGTTTGTGCTGTGCGCTGTCAGAGCCATGAGGCTGGGATATAGCTGGGAGTTACTCAGAGGTGAGTACACAGAAAAGTAGAAAAGCACTTCTGTTAGATGCAAAGTTCTTCATCTTAATTTTTTATAGTGAGAAAATTCTGCCATCTTGTGGAGGCACATGATATTACATGCATCTTGTTCATTATAACGTTAATTATACTGTAAGTGGTGCCTGTTATTATTTATTATTTATAATAATATTATTTATTATTTATTATTCCATACATTTATTTATACAACTTAAACATAATTTATTCACTCAGGTGTAAACAAAGAGTTGTTTGATGTGTATATTTATTTACTGTGGTGGTGATAGGAACCAGGTGTCAAGATGTCTGCAACACATATAGCCATTATTGTTTACTCTCCGAGTGATCTTCCAAAGGTCTTCTAATCTTTTATATGTAACATTGATATTGCATTATGATCTGCTGAAATGAAATGAAATGATTTGGCCTGGACAGTCTCCCTCTATGGAATGAAAGTATCACAATGATAACAGGATGTACTGCTTTCTTTTTCTTACAGCCAGTCAGATGTGATGAACTTGATTACATCTTTGAGAAATGGATAGTTTCCACTGATTTGTGAGGACTCTAAAAGTTCTCCACCTCACTGATACATCATGGGAGTTTTATAATATGGCTGAGCATTAACAACCTGCAATCAGCATCTTAATATGGTATTTCCTGGCTCTCAAATATGCTGCCTCTTCAAATTAAGCTGTATGAAACATGGAGGCTGAGAATTTGACCCTGTAATAGTTTTTTTTTTAAATACTATTTATTTTAGTTTTTAATACTGTACAATGGGCAAGGTTTTGTTACAGGTCTGAGGGCTGGGTGGGAGTGGGTGGAATTGGGGAGTGAAATTGTTTGCATTTTTTCTACTGTAAAACTTTATTAAAAATACTTTGATAAAATATGTGCTGTAAAATAGTAAAAATAAAGGCAAAACCAGTAATGCAAATGACTAGGAATCCTCTTATTTGGGAATTGTTGGCTGATGTTTGTATGTGTCTTTGCTGATCCTGTTAATGCATAAACATTATAAAACATTATAAAATGTAGAGGGCTGTAACATTTATAAATACAGTCAAAAAGCTACATTGCAGATACACTATATTGCCAATAGTAATCACTCATCTGGCTTCACACACATATGACCTTGAGTGACACCCCATTCTTAATCCATTGGGTTAAATATGATGTTGGCCCACCCTCTGTAGCTATAACAGCTTCAAGTCTTCTAGGAAGGCTTTCCCCACGGTTTAGGAGTGTGTTTATGAGAATATTTGACTGTTCCAGACGCGTATTTGTGAGGTCAGACACAGGTCAGATTTTGGACGAGAAGGCCTGGATCGGGTTGAGGTCAGCACTCTGTGCATGCCAGTCAAGTTCTTCCACACCAAACGCGCTCATCCATGTTTTTATTAACTTTGCTTTGTGCACTGATGCGCAGTCATGTTGGATGATAATATTGGATATTGGATATTCTGGTAAGTGCTGTCCTGTTCAAAGACATGCAGCATTCAGAGAAACAAGGAGCCTGTCGGTGTTATTAGGAAAGACTTGAAACTGAAATAAACGTATTATTTTAAAATCTGCTACTTTTACAAAGCTGTGTAAAACTATGGAGGCATACATTTAACTTACTTAACCAAAACCTAAAACTTTACTAAGACACAACACATAGACCTACTGCTAAATACAATCACTTGTGGTCTATTAAAACACATCTTACAAATATTCTACAATCTTTACTTTGGTATGATATGCTTAATTTGTTATTTAGTAAATAAAATAATGTGCTAATATGAAACATTCAGATGATGTACAGATCTCAAATTGCTAAGGAATAACTGATGAATATAAAACATATTTTAAAAGAAATAAATTACTATTGTGAGACAAATTACATGATGCACAGATTTGCAATCACTTGTAGTGCACAGAGAACCATCTCCTATTTTAGTTTATATTAATTTTAGACTTGCTACTTAGAGACATCCGAATGACATACAGATCTAGCATTGCTTGTAGTGTACAGAAAGCCATTTGACAAACATACCACAACATTAAGTTTGGTAAGATATGCTTTGGTTGAACTTTAGTTCATTTTTGTATTTAAAGAAATACTACTGTGAAACATCCAAATGATGTACAGATGTAAAATCACTTGTAGACCCATCTGTTGAACAAACTACAACTCTTCAGACACCCATTTACTAAATATACTACAAATTTTGGTTTGGTAAGATATTGTTTATACCCTCTATTTGGTAAGATATACTTTGTTTGAATTTGAATGATTTAAATTAGTATTAAATTACTACTGTGAGACATCTATATGCTATAGACATCTAAAGAGACTTGTGGTGTACAGAAACCACAAGTTTTCTGTATGTGACGGGCAGTAAATAAAAGAAATCAGGTATTAGATCAATAACACAAATACTGGGTTTCTAGTAGGTCAGGCTTATGAACACATTAAAACATGGCAATTTATTTTGTTTATATTATTTGTATTTATTCTGACCTTAATGTTTTCATAGCAAATACATACTTACTGCTTAAGTGCCTAAAGGTTTTGCACAGTACTGTACATTTGTTGTTCAGTCCATAAGTGTGTTTGGGTCCAAAAGTGTGTATGTGAAAATGACTGGGTATATTCAGAGCCAGAGTGGGCCAGCTCCAAACAAGAGAGCACATAAATTGTGAATTTAATTTGGACCAGGCTGTTGGCAGTGCCAGAGGCCAGCTAAGCAGAAGCCTGGGACCCCTGGCATAGCAGAAGGAGTGGAAGCTGGTAAAACAACACCAAAAACACAAGCTACCTACGGAACCAGAAAGAAGAGCATAAAAGATGAACTCAGTTAATGCTGTGTCATTGTTGGCCTGCTTCGGAACACAAGACCCAATGGCGTAATAGTGGTACAAAATGCTGAATACTAGTGGAAGAGCTGGGCGGGACTGCAGAAGATGTGAAGTGAAGTGACAAAGTTTATAATTATTGGGCTATGTATTCTACTCTATGCAGACTGAGTTATTCTCACAAATCACTCATGCATATATTTTTGGATCATTGGAGCACTCCATATCTGGATATCTCACAGTAATAATTTTGTGGTTAATATAATTTAAAGTAACTAAAGTAACTAAAAATCATCAAACTAAAAAGTAAAGGTTTACAGTATGTTTGTCAGATGGATGTCTTAACAGTGGTATATTTAAAAAATATAGAAATGAACTAAAATTTATCTGAAGCATATCTTACTAAACAGTGGGATGTGGTATGTGTTAGAAGAATCTCTGTTCACTACAAATGATTTTAGATCTGTATGTCATTTGGAGGTCTCACAATAGTAATTTATTTCCATTAAAATATCATTAAAATGTCATATCTTATGAAATTTAAAGATGTTTTATATTCATCAGTGTCTCACAAGCTATCTGAGTTCTGTACAGAATCTGAATGTTGCATAATAGTAATTTATTACATTTATTAAATAACTAAGTTGATCGTACACAGTACAGAGAAGCAGGTGAAATACAGTCTGAAATTGTAAAATTACATAGTGCATTTATTTGGTAGGCAGAACTGATCAAATGTACACTGTGTGTAGGTACAAGGAGATGTACCTAATTAAGTGGCTGGTGAGTGTATTTCTTGTTTATTACACATACACTGATCAAAACATTAAAACTACCTCCTTGTATATACACACATTGTCCATGTTATCAGCTCCACTGACCATATAGGGACACTTTGTAGTTCTTTACTTACAGACTGTAGTTAATCTGAGTCACTGCATACATTGTTTATCGCCTTTCACCCTGTTCTTTAATGATCAGAACCCCCACAGGACCACCACAGAGCAGGTACTATTTGGGTGGTAGTGACTGTAGTCACTGACATGGTGATGGTGTGTTAGTGTGTGTTGTGCTGGTATGAGTGGATCAGACACCAGTGTCACAGCAACATCCAGCCAACAGTGTCCTGTGGGCAGCACCCTGTGGCCACTGATGGAGGACTAGAGAATGACCAACACAAAGTGTGCAGTAACACAGGAGATACTGTCTCTGACTTTACATCTACACTGTGGACCCACAACGTAGGCATGTCTATCAAAGTGGACAGTGAGTGAACACTCAAGATTAAAAACTCCAGCGGTGCTGCTGTGTGACCCACCACCCAAATAATATCTGCTTTGCAGTGGTCCTGACCATTGAGAAGCAAGGTAAAAGCCGGCTTACAGTGTATACAGAGAAAGAGATCTGTAAGTGTAAAACTATTTAGTGCTCCTATTTGGTAAGTACAGCTGATAAAATGTACCGTGCGTGTAGATACAAGGAGGTGGCTTAAAATGTTATGGTCGATCAGTGTACAATTATTCAATACGATTTCCTTTCAAAATATCCATAATGAAACCTCAGTGAGGGGTGCTAAAACTTCAGGCATTTATGTTTACAGCTGAAACAAACCTAGATGACAGCAGAGGCTTTCTTCCTCCCAGCCTTACAATTAATTAGTTGTCAAAGTGATTCACATATAACCTTTATTCATCATGATGTACGTATATATATATATAAAAATAAAACTGCACCCAGTAAGCAATGCTGTCTGGTTGCCATTAATACCACAGAGAACTATTCTAACTCTTGTTCCTCTGGAAAGGCCCAATTCACATCAAACCACTGGGTTCTCCATTTTAAAAAAAATCCTGACTGCCCCAAATGCCTGTAACCATTTAGTTCTGTTATATATTTACAATCCTATCACAGCTGCTACCATTTAGCAACAGTTCAATTTTAAATTTATATTAAACCCATTAATGTCCAAACTGCAGCCTATGTTTTCAAGTTGATAATTCAGTGAACAAATTACGTGTGTGTGTGTGTGTGTACATAGACACATTGTTGAATGGTTTACTGTTAAAAGAACCATAATTGTTGCAAAATCATTTTTTACTGCATTATCTATACACACAGGCAGGCATGCTAAATAAAAAATATATATCTCACACAGCCCACTGTGGATCACCCTTTACTGATAGAATGTGCATCAGCAGTATTTTTACTTAAATGCAGATTCCAAACACAAAGAAAAAGACCAAATATCCATCGAAATATCCTTTATTTTGTCGAAAAACTTTACATTTATGCCACCAGTGCTGAAGCTGTGGAGGATTCGCTGTGGAGAAAAAATGACTTGCATTAGATGGAGAAAAGGACTCAAAATGAAACAGCTGTATAAACCCCAAACTAGTTCTTTGTATGAAGGGGACTGGCAGCCATGGCACAAATGACCCATACTGCTAATTTACCTCCAGTGTTGCTCTAGCACATCAGAAATATCTCAGTTCTTACAGATGAAGAACAGGACAATGAAATGTGCAACTCTACACCTTCAGAGTACTAGCTTCACCCAAACAAGGATAACAATTAAGAATGCTCAATTTATACTTACTACTTCCAGTTGGGGGCAAGTACTCTCTTGGTCTTGTAGTAACGAGCAAGCCTGTGGATCCTGCTCTCAACAAGAATCAGGCGGAACTTGGCATCCTTGTCCTGCAGAGAGAGACACGTCAAGCTCCACACTATCCAAGCACTAATACATATTTCTCTCACGTACACAGTATCAACTCAAAAGCTCCAAGACAATCTAGCAACATAAAAGACCACCCACCACCCAGCAACCTGACAGCCTGTGTACCTAGAAGTCATGGGACCCAATCACACTATGCTACTGAAAGAGTTCCATACGTCATAGGACATCCACATTACATGCCCCATCGTCTAAAAACTCATTTGCATATGTACTTACCTTTCTGTTCCTCTCCAAGTGCTTCCTCACAGCAACAGCCTTCTTGATCAGGTGGTACAGATCCTCAGGCAGGTCAGGGGCCAGGCCCTTGGACTTCAGGATCCTGAGGATCTTGTTGCCAGTGACAAAGCGCACTTGAGCCACACCATGAGAATCCCTCAGGATCACACCTAAATCACAGCACATAATAGGTCAACCACGCCGAGGTAGCAGACCAACCTGTCTCCTCCTCTAGAAAACTTAACAGTACACAATTTGAACAACCACATACCAATCTGAGAGGGAGTCAGACCCTTCTTGGCCAGTTTGAAGATCTGCTCCTTAACATCATCTGATGTCAGCTTCAGCCACTAATCACAAAAGAAAACATGAAATCAGATTTATTTATTTTTTTAAGATACACAAACAAAAGTTAGGCCAGGTTCAGTAAGCTGGTACTTACTGTGGGGACACTGCGCCTGTATGGAAGTGCTGACTGGGACAAGCCCTTACTGAAACACAACATTAGATAGAAATGTGAGCATCAAACACACACGACAAGCTATCACTAGAACAATGTAATCCAGGGCAGCTTCAAAAATGTGTCCAGCACAAAAACTACGATATTAAAACATTTTCTTCATTAATTTAGAGACAAACAGATTTGTATCAAGCATGCAAAGTTACTTAAGAGTCCAGCTTACATTGAATGTCTATTTTACCTTTAAACGACAAACTAAAGTGCAATACCAAATCAACATGATTTACAGGGACTCGGTATTACGCCTAAATTTGAAGTTAACTTCTTATCCGAATAAGAAGTTAACTTCAGAAAACAAACAGGCGAGATACTGTTTTTGTCCAGCAAACAAAAAGTAGCTAAAGGCTGTAAGATTAAAGGGCTATTTTCTACACTACACGTTAGCGTTATTTAGATGGATTCATTCCGTTTACGAAGCAGCACCGTTTTACCGATTTCTTCCAACAGCAAGCCGCCTCCCATCCGCTCTCCACAGAGGTAGGACATTAACATTTAAACAACAAAACTATCCTAATCTGCATCATTAAGGACATATATTTAAGTAATTTGGTGACATTATTAAACACTGCGCTACTGTTTTCTCTGCGCTGTGGTAACGCGCGGCCATTGCGGCTGCTAAGCTAACGTTACAACTACAGGGGCGGACAGTGTTCCAAAAAATCCCACTTTTATTCATCGATTAGAGACATTTTAGTTGCACATCCGCCTCACAGGACTGCACCCGAGCTTCGGACAAACTATATTTTCTCCATTTATAACTACCTTATTACCATTTTTGTGTAAAATGAACACGTACCCGGGAGCGTGCATGCGACCCATGATGGCGTTCACGGGAGCCGAGAGAGAGAGAAAGAGCGGATGCACGAGGCTCCGGGAAAGTAGCGCTTACAGGGGAAGTGACGTTTACTCAGTAACAATAAAAGTCTCTTCTCAATTTATTTTTTTCAACAATAGCAATATCTTTATAGTTAATATGTTCTGATCTTTACCCTTTATATGATATACTGCATAGAAGACATACATGTCACCAAAAAGTACAAAAACCTATAAAATTGCCTTTTTGATCCTATATATTCTGTATAAACTTTAAAACCTTATACTTTTATATTATTCAGATTTTCCTTTATATTTATTATTCCGATTTTTTTGCGTTGTCTGAAAAACGTTGTCACAATGTTGTCACAACGTCACTAGTAAATACTGTTGTTTATAGTATTATTTCTTTAAAATTCCATGAGTTCAGGGCAGGAATAATAGAACGTATGACAGATTCTAGACGTTGTCACAACCTGTATTAACTATTAATTACATTCAACGTTGTGACAACATTGTGGGCACCAAAATAGTACGTTGTCACAACGTAACTGTGTTTGCACAGGGCGTCGCTCAAAAAAGTATAAAAACAATATATTCCTAATATACACATAAATAAGTATACTTTTTTAAATGAGCGTTGGGTTGTTTTATTTCTTTTTCTTTTCTTTTGTGGCTTCAAACTGGCAACTGTTGTTAATCCGTGACTTTTCACTGTTTAAGGGAATATTCTGTCTGCGCAAACATTTAACATGCCCGGAAATATTATTATTATTATTATTATTATTATTATTATTATTATAAAATGTTAAACAAATCAACATTACAAACTTAAAAGTCTGAAGACTTTTTCCCCTCACCCGTTTCATTGAGAAGTCGTGTACGCGATCTACATATCATTTACAGAGTCGATTTACGGATAGCATCAAGCGTGCCGCCTGGGCTTTAAACTTTAGTGTCGACCCCTTGTGGTTGTTAAAGGAACAGCAGCCAATTGTGTCCAATACAGAACTTTTCCCTAAATACTTCATATTACATACTAGACGGATAGTAGCAATGGTCATCTGGCTCATGTATATACAAACACAGGGCGTCGGTGATGCGGCTGAGCGCAGCGTTTTGCTTGACATCAAATCAACCAGCAGGTGGCGCTATGAAAAAAGCTGTACTATAGTGTTTTAGCTGCTCGTGTTTTTTTTCAGTTTGCTGGCTGGTGAAACTGCCAAGCCAGTGTAGTTGTTCATCGGCGACCCAGGGCAGCGAAGTCCAGCGGTAATGAACGGCCAACTGCGAGGAATCAGAACATATTCAAGATAGCGTGTCGATAAAACCAGACAGAACTCGCCAGTAAAAGTAAGTGTAAACGACTTGTTTCTGGGATTAACGTCGCTAACGTTAGTGCAGCTTTAATAGCTCGGTCAGTAACGCTACCTCAGCTACGGCCATTCTCTGTAAAATGATATTTGGCTAATATTAGATAACGTTAGTGGCCGGTTTATTGGCTAGTCTGCTTGTTAGCCACCAGATCATGAGCTGAGGTTGGGTAAGAACCTGTTTCGGGTCCAGCGGCGTGTCAGCCGGTCATTGGCTAAACCTGTCAGTAGTAAGGTTCGCTATTCTGTCATCAGAAACACAATTGACACGTAGCCAGTTGAGGCAGCAGCTGGTAATGGTAGGTAATTTACCCTCAACTGTTAAATAATAACTTTCTTCGCTTTACTCAGAAAAAGATTTCTTGTCCAGGCAAGCTGTGATGATAGCTGGGGTATGTAATGTGTTTGTGTGTGTGTATATATATATATATATATATATATATATATATATATATATATATATATATATATATATATATATATATAATCTCATACTGTTGTTCTCAAGCTGTTGTTTAGTATATTTAATGTAGGGCACTAGATAGGGAGCAGGATGCCGCTTGACATATGGCTGCTATCATATTTGAGACGGTTTATCATTTGTTGGTCAATTTGTGTTGTTTCCAGATGTCCTGGACAAAAGGACTCATTACCATTATGCACAGATCTTTACCCTTTATATGATCTACTGTATGCATGGCATACATATCACCGTAAAAATATAAAAACGATAAATATGTACATGTATATAAGCTATACATTTCTCTTTTATATTGTATAGTCTGTATAAACTCTAAACCTTATACTTTTCACTTTCATACGTTTTGACATTCGGCGACTGTTGCGTCTGAGACGGTTTATCATTTGTTGGTCAATTTCTGTTGTTTCCAGATGTCCTGGACAAAGGGATTCATCACCAGCTGCCTTGTGCTCGCCAGCCTGCTGCTCAGATCCGAGGCAGTGCCAATAAGTGTAGACAAGACTAAAGTAAAGGTAGCAGAGGAGGAGGTGAAGGAGGCACCCCAAAGTGTGGTAAGTGAATATGTTTCATCATGTTAATCTTAAGGTGACCAGGTCTTATTGTAATACAACATAAAAAAAATGAAGAGCTCAGCAGAACTGTAAAGAAAGGCTTCACGCTAAACTCTGGACTTTTAATATGTTTTATTGGTGTCTTACATGCATACGAAATACAAGAAATACATCTCTTACTCACCCGCTGTCTCCTGGGTGTGTCTCAGTGCTGTTTAGTCTTCTTATTCATGGAGGTCAGTTAAATTGCACCTCCAATAGATGTACATTTTGGTAGTTAATGTTTTTTTGCCATGTGCAGTGTATTATATTTTATTCACTTATTATTTTTTTGGAGTTTATTTGTGTGAAATTGGAGTAGCCTGTTTTGTAATAGTGATTTCTGATGGTATTAGACCTGGGCAGTCGGGCAATGTAATCGTCGATGATGTACAAGTACTCCGATGGCGATGTGTAAAAGACAATGATCGCTGCTGTTTTAGGAGAAGAACTGAGTAGAGAAAGAGAAAGAGAGACAAATTTGTTAAGGACCGGCCTGTTAGTTCTCTCTGCTGCTCGCTGTAATGGTAGCTTTACGGAAGGTCTTCCTGCTTCCGCTTATGTTCCTTAAAGTTAAGTTTAGCTTGAGTGCCTGGAACTGAAAACGAATGTTGTTGAGCTTTGGACCTTTAGCTTGACTCACTGCACTTAATAAAAAGGACTAAAGGAACACACAACACACATTAAAAAAGGTGGTTCTCTAAAGGTTCTCAGTAAAGTAAATTTGTTTTGGGTGAATGTAAGTGCGCTGTAGATGGCTGTTTGAAAAGGGATTTGTAAGCACAGGAAAGAATTCTTCTGTAGTTACGATGTCAAGCTTATCAAAAAGGTTCTATATAGAAACATTTACAGCACATTTTCCAACAATCTGAGGAACATTTTCATGATCCAGAAAATCCTATACTAATGCAAAGGGTTCTTTTAAGTGTTCATGACTATATAGAATATTTTTTTTAAGTGCACAGAGCTGTAGAGCATCTGGCTCAAACACAGAGATGAAGGTCTTCTGATCCTCGACTAACTGAAAATATTGCACTTGTTGTTTTCACATATTGATCAGGTGCAGCTGGTAGTCCATGTGCACCAGCACACGTACATTAAATGCTAAAGTTATCACTTCAGCTTGGCTTATATCCTTTAGTTGAACTGCTTTTTTATACTTTTTCTCATTTTAACATTTTAAGGACACTGGACTGCATTATGATCGCTATCTCAGGGAAGTTATTGACTTTCTCGAAAAAGACCAGCATTTTAGAGAAAAGCTGCACAACACGGACATGGAGGATATAAAGGTAAAGCCACTCTGCTTACGTGGTTGGTTTGTACGCTAGATGACATTGTTAATTTAACTACCTGATGATTCTTTGATAATGATTTGATTTGATCTTCCAGCAAGGAAAGCTGGCCAAAGAACTGGACTTCGTCAGCCACCATGTGAGAACGAAGTTGGATGAATTAAAGAGGCAGGAGGTGAGCCGGCTAAGGACGTTAATCAAAGCCAAACAAGACATTGAAGGAGGAAATGGTGAGTTACACGGTAAACAAAAATGGCTAAAACATTTTTTACTCACTCTCTCTTTCTTTCCTCTTTAACTTCCTTTTTGCCATATAAAGCTCTGTCACTGTGGTTTAGCAGCGGAAGGACATGCCTGCTGCCAATGTCGTCTTTCTTGTAGTAGAGCTGAAGGTTTTTGGCTTTTATATCCGTTTATCGACTCTCAAAATCACCACTCTTAAATTTCCCCTTCATGTGAACTCACTAGTCGGGTTTCCATATAAAAATGTTATGAGGGCTGAAATCTCAGTGTCACCAGACGGTTCGTGGAGCAGAGAGACCTTTTCACACAAACATTTCAGAATGTCACAAGCAACCTTCGAAAAGCTCTGCACCATCTGTCCGGCCAGTTGTTTCCAATCAGCAGTGCAAACTGATAAGAGAATCAGAATCACTTACGTCATCATTTATTCAAACAACACTTTCGCATTACCTATTTTAATGTTTTGTACATTTTCTAAACGTACAGCAAATGGATGGGAAACTCACCTGTTGTGTGTTTTGTTTATACTTTGAAAGTTTAAGGAATGGATGTAGTTAATTCTTTGTTGAACCCCTTCTAAAGCACAGCATGGGTCAAACTTGATCCACATTCATTTGTTTTTTAATGTATTGCTTTTTTGGTAAATCTACTAAAATCAGTTTCAAGTGTTTATTAAAAATCTTGTTTTTGATCTTAAATTATTATTTAATTTCTTATTGATTTACTTCATGAACAAAAATAGTATTGTAAATATGTTTCTGACTGCAAATGTTTACAAACATCAATAGTTCCTGTCAAATCCCATAGAGCTCAAATATAGGTTACTTCTGATCCATGTTGTATTAGAAGGGCAGTGATACAGATATTTGTATTTAAAAAAGTAAAAATTTAACTGAAATAAGGATTTGTGATGATCAGAAACAAATAAATTGGGGAAAGCTTGAATGATGAAATGAATTTATTGCAAACATTTTTACAACAGGTTGTGCATGAAAGGGTTAAACTGCTCTGTTATGTTGAAGATCTACAGGCATGTGGTAGCAACTGAGAAACATAGAATTTAAATTCAACCAGTTCCACCATTCCTCCTCATCAGGTATGGCTGTGGACCACCAGGCCTTACTCAAGCAGTTTGAGTATCTGAACCACATGAACCCTCACACGTTTGAGGTGGAGGATCTGGACAGACTCATCAAATCGGTATGCTCTCACACACTTCCATTTCGAACCCTTGTATGATATCGTGTTTCTGGAGTACTTTTTTAATGGGGACCAAAAAAGGCAGGTCTCACTCTCTGCCTAGCATTTTCACACTTATCCACAATAGAAAAATGAATTGATTATAGACTCATGCCTTTATTATTGTGTTCCCTTTTATACTCCTGATAGGCTACATATACTTTTTTATGTGACTGGTGACTAACCGTGGGTATCAAATGTGTGGCATGTGCCATTAATATTGGTATCAATACATGAAAGTGACTACATTATCTTATTACATTAAGACATTATCTTTTTCTCATTTACCTGCAGAATGTCTGGGATTAGATGTGTCTTGCTGGCTGTAGCAGTTCAGAGTCGTTTTTAAAGTGAAACTCAAAAGTGCGGTCAAAAAATATATCAGTATCTTCACCAGAAGTAACACATATGTTGTGGTTGTTTGTGTTTGTACAGGCCACAAGTGATTTGGAAAATTTTGACAAGGAGCGGCACGAGGAGTTTAAGAGGTACGAAATGATGAAAGAACACGAGCGCAGAGAGCACCTCAAGACGCTGGACGAGGAGGACAGGAAGAAGGAAGAGGAACACTATGAAGAGATGAAGAAGAAGCATGCTGATCACCCCAAAGTCAATCATCCAGTATGTTCAAGCCCTGAAATTACAGGCTTATTATTTGTTCCATTATTAAACCCTGGCTTCTGCTGTAAGAGAATGCCTCTGTATAGAAATCGCCTTGGTTGGTTTGCAGGGCAGTCAGGATCAGCTAAAGGAAGTTTGGGAGGAGGCAGACGGTCTCGATCCAGAAGATTTTGACCCCAAAACATTCTTTAACCTTCACGGTAAGACCTACAAATACCGTATAGGAAAACATTAGTTTTTAACTAGTTCTGTCAATGAAATCTCAGTTTTTGTGTTTGTTTATTGTGTAACGCAGATACGAATGGTGATGGCTTCTTTGATGAGCAAGAGTTGGAAGCCCTGTTTACTAAAGAGGTACAGAATTACCCATTTTCATAATAAAGGCATTCCGGAAAAATAATGGTTCATGGTTCTAAAAGACAGTTGCGATTGTGTTCATAGCTGGAGAAGATCTATGATCCTACTAACGAGGAGGACGACATGGTGGAGATGGAGGAGGAGAGGCTAAGAATGAGAGAGCATGTCATGAATGAGGTAATGCAGAGAGGCTGAGCAATCTGTGTCTTTCTTAAGGCTGAATTTTGGCTCCTTTGCCTGCAAATCTGCAAACGTGTGCACAGATGTTCATGTAGGTTTCTGCCAACATGCATACGTGTTACGTGATGGTGGTTCAGGGTTAAGTTGCATACTGTTTGGGTCCCATTAAATTAAAGATTATGATTTATAGTGCTCACAGTTATCCCGGCTATTATTATTAGGGGACTGTTGCTATGGTTGATGCTGGGCAGTATTTAATATGAGTTTTTTAAAACATGGTTATTAATCACAGCTTTAATGATAAGTTAAATTTGAAACATTATCCTGGTAACCGGTAACAGTTTGATCACTGGTCTCATACTGCCCCCAAACTACCAATCAGCATTTGCTTGATCCGAAGATGGGCAGATTTGCATAGTTAAGAGACCTGCTTCACCTTATTTATTCATTTATTTAATTTAAAACATGACCTCGCCAATTGGTGACACGCCTACGTTACACAAGTGACCACTAAAAGTAGAATCATACAGAGAATAGGGGGAAGTGAACAGGTAATTGAGCTAATGCTAGCCATACAAACTTGCAGTAACAAACTTTTTTTATTATTATTTTGAACACAACATACATAAAATTAGTGAATAATTGCTGGTTGTAAACTTGGTGTACAACTGTACACTAGTGTCCTGGCTTCTAACTGGGCAGTTGTGGACTGAAAGTTGGGGATCTGGTCTTGTGACCGGAAGGTCACCAGTTTGATTCCGTGAACCACCAGGATACTAACAAAGTGCCCTTGAGCAAGGCACCTAACTCACAACTGCGCCCTGGGCACTGTGTATAGGGCTGCCCACCTCTCTGGGCAAGGGTGCTCACTGCCCTCTAGTGCGTATGTTCACTAGTGTGGGTATATGTGGGTGTTTCACTGCATGGATGGGTTTAATGTGGAGGTCCAATTCTGTTGTGTGCAAATAAAAAAATGTGTTTTGAATTTTATTCTGTTCTAACTGTGGAGCGTTTAGCATGCTATCCAGCCTGCTGATGTAGTTGTGCCAACAGTCATGTATAAGAAATGGAGCTGTTGCAACCTAAAGCCCAGCAACTTTAATGTTATGGTTTCCAAATATTAAACATGCTGTCATCATTGTCAGCTGTGTAAAAAGGAAACGTACACAGATTTCTGGAGACATTCTGCTTCTCAACTTGCGTTTACATTAAAATGGGTGGAAGATTTTGGAAATCTTTCAGATGAGCTTTCCTAAAACATCCTTAACAATGCTTGGCCCTTTACAGCACAGTGCCCTTTCTAAAGTTCTCTTTCTTTCTGAAACAGGTTGATGCCAACAAGGACAGATTGGTGTCCTTAGATGAGTTCTTGATTGCTACTAAGAAGAAAGAATTTCTAGAACCAGACAGCTGGGAGGTACGTGAAGCTGCAAGAAATCAATAATCTTAATCACAGAATATGACTGCGTGACTAAGGAGTGACTGAACACTCTGAACATTCTACTGTGTGTGTGTGTGTGTGTGTTCAGACTCTGGAGCAGAACCAGGCCTACACGGAGGAGGAGATGCGGGAGTTTGAGGAGCACTTAGCCAAGCAGGAGGAGGATCTAAACCTAAAGGCAGCTGATCTGCAGAAGCAGCGCGAAGAGCTGGAGAGACAACAGGAGCAGCTCAACGCACAGAAAGTAGAGCTCCAGCAGGTAAGAAGTCAACCTACTCCAAATTCTGTGGCACATCATGGACAACAGCTTCATTTCTTACAGCATACAAAATAAATATGGATGTGAATTAAGGATTTAAACCATAAAGCCTTTAATTTCTTCTGCTCACGATCAGGCTGTGGAACATATGGAACGATTAAAAAAGGAGCAACCACCTGAAGTTCATGGTGAGTAACTATTGTTGTGAAACAAGTTCTTCTACATTTCATAAAGTCCTGAATCATCATTTGGCTTTCAGTTCATGCTTTGGCCTACAATGCCCTTTGTAAAAATGAATAAACCAGAAGCACTGATGTATACAGAAACACACAAATATTTAATTTCACATAGAACAGGGATAACATGTCATGTTGAAGCTGAGGAATTATATTGTGAAAAATATGCCCATTTTGAATTTGATGCCAGCAACACATTTTAATGATGTTTTGACAGATTCATATTTAACTACTGTTATATCATCTGTTCTTTTAACAACACTTGGTAATTATTTGGGAACTGAGGAGACCGATGACTGCAGGTCTGAAAGTGAAATGTTTACCATTCTTGAGGGTTTCATCAGTTTTGTTTGTTGTATTGTTTTCGTTTCATAATTTGCCAGGTGTTTTGAGTAGGTGACAGGTTTGGACCGCAGGTAGGCTGGTTTAGCACCCAGACCTTTTTACTACAAAGCCATGCTGTTGTAATACAGGCAGAATGTCGTTTATTGTTTTGCTGAAATAAGCAAAGCCTTTCCTGAAAAAGACGGCGTCTACATATTTAAAATTAACCTTAATGCAAACTCAGCTAAATACACTGCACAGGAGCATGCAGCTGGCTCAAACTCTTCTGTATTTCTGTTATCCAGGTGGGCTGCTATGCCCCCAGAGTTCTTCAAAATAAGAGTCTCAGAGCAACTAAGAATAATGTATAACGACACTCAGTCAAAAGCATTAACATTATTTTGAAACTAAAAGTGTCTGATACCACAATATTTAGTACCTAAACATATTAAATGACAAAAAAATATTAAATCAAACATTTGTTTTTGTGTGTCTCTGTAAAAGTAAACATGCATTTGTTTGGCTTTGTAGTCTTTTTAGAAAAAGTTTTTGAGATAATTTATCGCATCATGGTATTATACAGCTTTATTGAACATTGCATCATCAGAGATGCTTGCCTTTGAACTTTTTATACCCGGTCATGTTACTGACCATTTGCCCATTATCCTTATTAGTTGTGAGATGTTTGCTTTATTTTAATTTAAAATGTTGCTGGCAACAGTTTTCAAGTTGAGCATATATTTTTCAGAAAACTGAACTGAATACAACAGGGGTGTGATACATTTTTCAATGGGATACCATATTATACATGGCAAAATCTCTGAACACTTTTCTTACAGTTGAAGGAAATGCTGTTCCAGTGGATTCCCAGCATGAGCAGGCGCTTGAACAGGCACTGCCCCTTGAACACCAGCCAGCTCCCCCAGGACACCAAGAAATTCCAGTTCAGAATGATATAGCCCAGCAAGATCTAAGTCAGAGCCACCCAAACCAGTCCCAAGACGGTCAGCCAATGCCTCACGATGATCCCAACTCAGTCCACGGTGCCCCAGTGGTGCCCTAGACTACAGACAGGTAGCGTGGGCCTTGACTGTAGAGATTAACACGCCTGCCACCACACTTAGAGACAAGAACCGTTCATACCTCCTCTCCAGTGCCCGGAGTCAACAGAATAACAACAGCCCGAGTCCACCTGTGATCTGTAGGTTTCTCCGTTTGAGAGGCTGCTGCTCTCAGAAGTATTGTAACATGACCAATGCTAAACTTTCATTTCTTTTCATGATGTTTTTCTCACGTGGCCTAATTGGCCCATCGTTATGGAATGGTATCTGTGTGGTTTGTTTTGCACATCCTCTTTTCTTTTTTTTTTCGTTTGAACATGAAAAGCCACTGTAAAACCAACAGACATTGTGGTTTGAGAATGTTATGGATTATGTTTGCATGGTGGGTTTCTTTTCTTCATATAAGGACTATCCCGAAGTGAATTTGCAGGTCAATGCATCTTTTGAGGGAGCCCAGGTAAAAGGCCAGGTACTGAGATGAAGAATGCAATTTTAAAACTTTTTTTTTTCTTTCTTATCATTTTTTTACACATATGTACTCATTTTTTAAAGGATTTTCGCCAGCTTTTAGCAATTTTAAAAGGGCTAATTTTCCAGATATAGATTAAGTTTTCAATTGGATTATAGAACACGGTAACTGCCCATTTCTAATAGAATGTTAAATGTAATCTGTCTTCAGAAAAGTAGCCCATAGAAAAGTATTAAATATGTGATCACACAGCAACAATTGACATGTGGTAATTGTAATAAATGAAGCCATCATACAGACCTAATAAAAAGATTTTGCCTGTGAGAGTGGGCCAGTATTCTGTAAACAGACTGACCTGCCATAGATTAGAAATTTAGTAGATTTTTTTAAAATGGTGGCATAATTTAATTTAAAAAGAAACCCTGATTGTCTCTGAAAACCACCTTGCAAACAATTATTAAATTACAGTTTGAAGTACACCAATACATGCAATGGCACATTTATACTGTAGGCTGTGTACAGTTCTATTTACAAAGAAATCAAGACTCTATTTTGTTGTAAATTCCAGTTTTCAACTTGTCTGCTATGTGGAGAAGCCACATCAAATTGTTGTATTCAAGCCATTTACAGAGTGTAAGGTGTATCATAGTATTCATGTGTTTGCACAGTATGAGTAATTTATCAGTTGTTTTATCTACTGGTTACATAGAAATTTGCGTGCTGTTCTGAAGATATTAAAGTGGTTGAGGCATTCCATTGGTGAGCCTTTGCTTCAGTGCATATGCAGATTTTCTAATTCCTACATCTTTCTAGCTTCTTACACCACAAATACACTATATTACCAAAAGCATTCACTCACCCATCCAAATAACTGAATTCAGGTGTTTAAATCACTTCTATGGCCACAGTTGTATGAAACCAAGCACCTACTCATGCAGACTGCTTCTACAAACATTAGTTAAAGAATGGGTCGCTCTCAGGAGTTCAATGAATTTCAGCTAGGTCCCATGATAGGGTGCTACCTGTGCAATAAGTCCAGCTGTGAAATTTCCTCACTGCTAAACATTCATCAGTCAACTGTCAGTGGTATTATAACCAAGCGGAAACGATTGGGAATGACAGCAACTGTCACGTGGTAGTGGTAGCCATGTAAAAGGATGCTAAGGGCCACAGTAAGCAGAGGACACAGATCAGCAGAGTTTCCATGGTTTTTGTGGCTGAGCAGCTGCATCCAAGCGTTACATCGCCAAGCGCCAGATGCAGTGGTGTAAAGCGGGTGCTTTACACCACTAGAGTCAAGATCAGTGGACACACATTCTCTGGAGTGACCAATCACACATCTCCGTCTGGCAATCCGATGGACAAGTCTGGGTTTGGCGGTTGCCAGGAGAACAGTACTTGTCTGACCGCATTGTGCTGAGTGTAAAGTTTGGTTGAGGTCGGGTTATGGTTTTTCAGGCGTCGGGCTCGGCCACTTAGTACCAGCGAAAGGAACTCGTAATGCTTGAGCAGAAAATTTCATGCTCCCAAATTTGTGGGAACAATTCCTGTTCCAACATGATGGCTCACCAGTGCACAAAGCAAGCTCCATAAAGGCATGGAGGAGAGAGTGGAAGAACTTGACTGGTCTTCAGAGTCCTGACCTCAACCTGATAGAACAGATGAATTAGAGCAGAGACTGCAAGCCAGGCCTTCTTGTCCAACATCAGTGTCTGACCACACAAATGTGCTTCTGGAAGAACTTCCCATAAACCAACTCCTAAACCATGTGGAAAGCCTTCCCAGTTGAAGGTGTTATAGCTGCAAAGGGTGGGCCGACATATTAAACCCTATGGATTAAGAAGGGGGTGTCTCAATTTTATGTGCGTGAAGTCAGATAAGCAAATATGTTTGGCAAGTCTAGTGTAAATTATATTTAGTGTGTTATATTCACACTTGGCTTTTTTTTTGTTTGTTTTTAGCAAAATATGGGACATACCACGACCACAGTGTTTCAAATGTTTACTCTTCTAACTTTGTTCACATGCAGCTGAGTTATAACTCATCATGCAATTAACCACAAGTAACACAGCTACTCAAAGAAATTTAATTCTATGAAGCAGTCATTCTGTCACATTCAGTACGATGCAGATTTTCCCATGAACTTTACGGAAAAAAATTACAATACAGTACTTAGTTCTTCACATTTGTTTAAGCATTTCCTTTGGCTACGTTTTATGCGTCCTCATCTATTCTGGTCCGATCCAAAACAAGAAGCCCATATAAGCAAAGGCACGAATGTTCCTGCGTAAAAGACTTAAGGCTATGCAACAGCATGTGATTGAGGGAAAGCTTTAAAACATACAGCGCTAGAAGTGGTATGGCTTTATCATCGTTGTCTATCTTCGACATCTTTGTCCTTACTTGCTACATGGATTGAGAGAAAGCTCAAGTTGAGTCCAGGGTGCCACAGGTGGATAAGTGTGATATGACAGAGTCTGAGGTGGGGTAGGTTGGGCTGGGGTTAGCTGCTCTGTTGCACAGCCATGGTGCCCATCCCTCTGGTTGGCCTGAACGGTCCCCCTCGTCCTGGAATCCAAACAAACAAGATTACTTCCAACTTATAACTTCTTTGACTGAAAGTTCAATCACCTCTTTTTTGTCACCAAGTACAGACACAATTCAAGGGTCGTAAATGCCACTCACCTGTGTAATCAACTAACACAGCTCATCTTAGCAAACAGGACTTGAAGTTTTCATCTAAGAAATGTTTAAAGAGCCAAATACACGTACCAAGTACGTGAAATAGGTTTGAGCTTTCACCAACAGTAACACCAAAAGCTCAACAGTAACTTATGCAGTGCTATAGTTTGTAGTTACTGCTGACATTCATGACAAAACAAGTTAGTTCAATTCTGATGTTCAAAACAAGGTTCTTTGCTGGATTCATAAAATTAGGTTACAGGTAAACCATTTATAAGCAGGTCTTGTGGCAAATTCAAGACAAATGACCATTTGGCTGACTAACATCAAGGAGAATGGCTTCCACAAGCCAGATGGCCCAAAGGTTAGGTGCATATGTTGAAGGAATTAGGAGAATAAATGCCAAAGGATTTAGTTCCCCACACCAAGAGCTGTATGGTCATTTGGGTTACCACAAAACTATCAAAAACTCAACGGCCAGTCACTACTATTAACCTTGCTGGAAAGCAGGACAATACATAGTGCAAAAAGACAAGAAAGCAAAGCTGTGGGAATACTGACAGCTAAGCCAGCCAATCAACTGCCTTCCATCAGAGGTTTTGTAGCAAAGCCAGATCACCCCACTTCAGGAAACTGATAGTGAGTTACCAAGGCAGGTAGATGTAAAGATTTCGGAGCATGAAAAGCAAAAAGTAGCAGCAGACAAGCAGGTAATGCAACACATCTTTATTGAAACATTCTCTCAAGGAGCGACATAAGCATACAAAGGCCAGGGCTGCAGGGAGATCCTTATAAATGAAATGGAGAGGGGGGAAGGGTGGGGGAGGGGATGATCAAAAGAACCATAGGGGTAGGAGGAGCAGGCCAAAAAAAAAACCAAAAAAAAAAAAAAAAAAACAATGAACATATATTCCAAACACTCCCATGGATTGGACCAACAGTGGCAGGTTTTTTTTGCATTTTATTTTATACAAAAAATAAATTAATGAAAATCTTTCAAGTTTACAGGAATATCTATTTGCTTTTAACACAACCTTGCTGAAAAATCACAACACTGACAGTTCCAGCTCTGCATGTGTCTCCTTAAAATGTTTAAGTATATTAAATCTACCAAAAGTAGGCTTAGTTTGATCAATAAGCCAAGAAGGAAAAAAGAGAAAAAAGATACCACTGATGTCAAAAGAAAGTAAGAGTAAAAATATGGGCAGGGGCTAACACATTCTCAATAAATGAATGTTCAAGGTGGCCAAAGACACTAGTCTTCTCAAAGCTTAGGATCGCATCACTTGAGCATTACCTCGAGAGCTACCTCGAGGTCCCTGGGCAGCTCCTCTCTTGAAGCTCTGCTGATATCCTTCCTATTGGGTCAGGGGAGAAAAGAAATAGAGAGATTAGAGACATTCTTGCCGATACAGTTTTACCCTGCTTAATAAACTGCTGGAATATACTAACTGAGCAACATCAGACAACCTGACTTGTCTCATGTTGCCCTTCTTCAGTAACAAGTTGTTGTTTGAGCAGTTTGTTTGTTAAACCATTCTAATGGAGTTCAATATATAAAATGACAGGAGTCATTCAATCAGAAACATTACGATTCATTCCCCACCCTGCAATCAGGAACAGCTGATACCTAGTCTCAGTATCTGAACTTGATCAAGCTTATTTTATTCAATATCTGATCCATTAAAATATGCTAATATGGGCAGCTGCAATTTGAACAGATATGGCTTTAGACTTTCTAGGAACAAAAGCTATTTAGTTAGCTTGTGTATAATTACCTGTAACTACAAATTGATGTGCTTTTATTAGCTTATGATTGATATCTAGATAGGCATCTTCCAACGAAGGCTGCTACGTACAACTGCAATGTTGCACAGAAAGTACAAACACACTGGCTGTAGAAAGTGCCTTCTGCGTTTTTTACACTGAAGCAGTAGCTTAAGTGAATCCTTGTTGAAATGTCTTACAACAGCACATTTAAGGGTTGCTCTGTGCATAAAATTATTCAGGCAGGATTATAACTGGTTATGCACATCATTAAAAACTACAAAACTTCTTGTTTGCATTTACATTCCTACAAATGGTGCAGCAGTTAATTTAAGGTCTCAGGCAACAGCATGTAACTGCAGCATCATATAAAGGGGGTGTGCAATACACAATCTCAATGTTAGCGGTTTGCACACTGCTCCTTTAAAAGACCCAGAAAAACTTGTTGAGTAATTAAGATGTAGTAAGAGACAGCCTGGCAGGGATCCATCAGTCTAAGACAGCAGTAAATTGCATTGGTTATGAATGAATCAGTTATGGCAGCTCTAGTATGAATATATTAACAAATTGCTTCTTGTGATGGGTGCTCACCCTTTGATAGGTGCTGCTGGAATAGTCTCGTGGAGTGCTGAACTGGGTCTGCCCATACCCAGTATTGGGAGTGTTAGGGAAGGGAGGGCGATAACCATCATATCCACCTACAAATGAGAAGAGAGAGCAAAAACAGTCTCAGCAATATGGCAAATTATTTATATCTTTCGATTATTTACACATTGAGAGGGAGGACAAACCTCTGAAGCCATTTGATGGGCTTCTGTAGCCATTCATGGCCCCCCGGGCATTCCGAGGGCCAGCACGTGGCACAGCTCGACTGCTGTAGAATGACTGAGGCTGGCGGCCGAAGCCTGCGCCCTGGCCTGATGTTTGCTGGGGTATGGATTGGTGGCCTCCAGAGGAAGGAATGCCTTGGTCTTGAGAGTGGAACGCTCCGACAACTAACAAGAGATCAAAAGGGTCATTTTTAGCTGGCCAGTTCACTTTTTCAGCTCTGTGAAATAGGAAGTTCTTTATCAAGACAGAAAACCTGGGAATACCTGACTGTAGAGATTCCTGCTGAAGGTCCTGCTGCTCTACCGGATGGGACGACTGGCTGCTAAAGCCCGGGCTGTAACTACTCTGGTATTGGCTGGACATCTTTTGAGAGTCCATATCATTAGATGGGGGAACTGGGGCATTTAGGTTGAACACCTAGGGGTGGGGTTTAAAAAAGACAAATATAATCAAATAAAAACAAACAGTTTAACAAGTTTAATTATTACACAATACCAGTCATCTTGCCAGTTGGAGGAAAAGTTTAAATAAAACAGTCTGAGCACAATGTCCCAAAAGCACCACTAAGTTTTACTGTTAAAAAACAAAAAAGGGAAAAAAAGGTACTAGCTGTTAGTACATTAATCTTTAGGGGAAAGCAGTTGAGGCTTCTTGCCCAAAATAACCTGCATCCAAATAAAAAAAAATAAAGGCAAAGCAGAGGAGAAAAGCTTTAAAACCATCCCACTAATAGTAAACATGATGTGGCATGGCAAACAGAGCAGACATGGAAAGTAGCTGTGCAGAAGGATGAAGAGTGAGAAGCCCAGGCTGAAGGGTTAAGGCCTACCGCTTGCATGGACTGGAATGGTGCTGCATTAACGTTGATGCCGCTGTGGAGGGGTTTGGAGACGGACTGAAAGACCTGGGGCTGGGAAGAAGGGGCAGGGGGCTGCTCAGACGACAGGGGCATGGACACCTAGGGAATGGGCAACTGATCAACACACATGTCCCCCCCCCACCCCCACCCACAGATCCAGGCCTACATGAACAATTATGCAAAAAAGACACATCGGCTACTTTACCTGGAGGGGGTCGATGGCATCGGTAGGCGGTCGAGGGTCCGAGCTGTGAGGGGGCTGGAAGAGAGGTGGTGTAGAGGTGTATGCTTCAGGGGGAGGAGACACCATGGGAACCTATGTGACATCAGAATAAAAGTATGTTTTTCCAGGAATGCTCTGAACTGAAAAGCATGTGAGATTCTCACAATGATGCAGTGTATTTTAGTTCAGGTCATAAATGTCAAACATGGGTCAAAAACAAGGGGAAACATAAAAACCCAACATGCTTATTTCTACTAGCATCCACGCACCACACAAATTACATTTTCTTTGTAGAAGTGAGAGTCCTAGAGATGCCACTTTAGTTTTCCATTTACAAACATCTGACTGAAACTATACTGGCCAGACTACCACACACTGAGGTTGTTTACAACTTGCATTGAGTTCAGTGACATCTATGGTTTTCGGAAGGCATAAAGTGACCCCACACCACTCATTTAAAAAAAAAAAAAAAAAACACCCACTGAAAATCAAAACATAAGTCAGTCAGTCCCTAATTATGTTAGTAGTTACACTAGTTAGGCCTGCAGTTCAGCTCTTGATATCCTAACCAATGAGTACTAGCTTGGCTATAAAATCATTAAGGGTTCCAGTCAAATCTTAACAATGAATGAAAATAAAACACAGAAATAATAAGCTACTTACTTGCGTGGGTTCTGGATGTACAGGAACTGTGCTGTGTTGAGGGAGTCTGGTTTCTGTATGAGCTGCAAGATAGACCAGAGTGCATAACATGGATAATACCATGTATAGTAACAGTGCCTTATCCCCTATATTAAAAAGTAGCTAGCAAAAGGTCCACCTTACCTGGGGCACAGACCATCTGTGCAGACTTCATAGGCTGAGCTGATACAATAGCAGGATCAAGGGACTGTCCATCAAACTCCAGCATGGAGTCCTGCAACACATGCCAGACATGCATCCAAGTTAAAACAAACGTATGACACAATAAGCTCAGCATGATCTTGGGCAAACAGCCGTAGTCTCTGACCTGCATGAAGTTATAAGTGCCCTGCATCTGTGCCATCAGGTCTTGCACTGCCTGCTTCCTGACCAAAGGGTCAGCTGCAGAGGGAGGGAGAACAGCGTTCAGTGAATGAGCCTCAGAGCTAACCAGAGCCGGGCTCATTGCTGAAGGAGGAGGCTGTTGCTGCTGTTGTTGCTGCTGCTGCTGCTGTTGTTGTTGTTGTTGTTGCTGCTGCTGCTGCTGCTGTTGTTGAAGGGAGCTTACGACCTGCATGGGACAGCATCAGGTTCTAGTATAATAACTAACAGCAAGGTCAAGTAACCAATGGCCCATCATAAGAATGAAGAAGAGAAAGGTCTCACCTCAGAGCTCACACCCCATTCTCCTCCTTGTTCTTTGTCAGGACTGGTGTAGGTAGCTTCTGGAATGAACTGTCGGTTTACGAACTACAACAAAACCAAGGGCTGGTGAGCACCAAGACAAATGCTACTGCACAGATATTTTATACACAAAACAAGCTATACTTGCCTCCGTTGCTTCCACCTCAATGGTCTCTGTGAACTCTTGAGTGACCAAACCCTCTGCAACGAGACAGAAACGTCAAACTAGATCTACCACCAACAAAGGCTCCATAAACACCAGAAGGCTGAACATTCATACCTGGCTCGGCCGGCTGCTCCTCACTCTCCGATGACTCAGCAGGAGCAGGCGGTTGCTCCTGCTCCTCCTCCTCCTCCTCTTCATCCTCCTCCTCCTCCTCACACACGCCATTCTGATGCGTCTGTGCCCGGTCGAAGTACCCACTTAGCAGTACCTTGTCCATGGTTTCCTTAAGGGCTTTGTCTATAAAATAGTGGGGGGCACACAAACGATGAGCAGCGTACTGAATAATAATAATAAGTACCATTTCCAAATGGTCTGCTACCTCTTTATATAAAATAAAATTACACAAAAACATTATACAAAAACATTTTAGAGACTACAAGCTTTACTCAATCCAGTTAACATCTAAATGTATCACTGTACAGCAGCATATCAACAGACCCGATGCATATAAAGACACACACTTCTAACTGACAAATTGTACTGAGATAGGTGACGATCGGAACAAGTCTGCTAGGTATTAAATTCTGCCAGTTAGCATTAGTCATTCAGCATTTGTTCCACCGTCAAGATGCATCTGAAGAAAGCATCCCATGAAAGGATTTGACTTGCTTACAGTAAATGTAGCAATGATTCCTTATTTATTTTGAATAGAGCAACCCTTTATTTACAAAACGCTCAGTAGAGAGCACAGCATAGTTTTGCAAGTGTGCAACCACACTGAGAACTAAATATTTATCTTTTCAGTGCATCCTTATTTTGGGCCTGCAGGAAGAAAGGATCATGCAAGGTCTATAGCACAAAGTGTTCAGGAGTGACTCATGCTCTATCTGGCTCTGTCCATCAATGATGCCCCCAGCTGAGGGGCTTTAAGCAGGCCCTGGGCACAATGCCCAGTTGCTAGCTCAGACCAGTAAGGCAATGAGAGACACTGCTGGCCCTCTGGGGCCTCAGACACAGCACAGTACTCAAGCAGGGCATCACTGCTTGTAGACAGGCCTGCTGACGGATGGCACAAAGCTTTGTGTGACTCCATTGCAAGCAGCAACTCACTGAAATAATCAACATTAGCATGCAAAACAAAGCACTGCTGCAAATACAGCATTTTTTCCAAAACTTAACTTACATGTGGTTCCAGCCACAGCTTTATCCCTTCCTTCCAACAGCTCCCACAAATGTACAGATGCCTCCTCAAATTGATCAGTCAACCTGAAACAAAAACATATAAAAGAATGCCATCATCTTTTAACAGGCTTTGTTAAAGAAAAATAAAAGGCTTTTGCAATTAAGGCAATAACTCCTTACTGCCTTACCTAATGCTGGGGTCTCGCTCAGGGCCGACCAACTTGTAGAACTCATCAAGGCTAGTGAGTTCAGCGTCAGTGATCAGAGGGCCTTCGTCCCCGCTGCTACTGCCGACAGCCTGCCTCAGCTCCTGCCTGACACTCTCCTCTCCTAACTGGTCCAACACATATTGCACCTCAAGCACTGCCTTCAATCGTCGTCTCTCCGCCTCCTCTCGCTTAAGCTGATCCCGCCGCGCCGTCTTCTTCACTGCTTTCTGGATCTACAGGCGGATGCAAACAAGGTCAAAGTTGGACACGTTCAATCAAAACAAAAAAGGTCAGAACAGAACAAAAAACTAACATACCTCAACATTTAAAGATGTGAAGCTCTTCAGCAGCTCCCGAGCAAACTCCAGGTTATGTGACACCTCCTGAGCTTTAGATAAGGCATCCTGAAGACAAGAAACAGAAGATTAGATAAAAACCATATACACATTTTTAATAAGTCTTGCTATATGGTGCAATTTCATTCTCACTGTCAAGGTTGCAGTGAAGTAAGCTCAAATAACCTGATACATTGTTTTGGTTCTGTTTGGTCAGGTCCAGGTTAGATGGCACTTAATACTGACAATGTCGGATGCCGATGGAGACTCGCCTTCTACTCAAGAACTGTTCTCATCAGTCGACAAAAAAAACAACATCAGTTTTTCAGAAATATCGTCTCACAACTTTGGCACCTAGCTAACATCAGCTACAATTGTTAGCCGAGTCAGCAATAGCACCACTCAAGAAGCAGCCATGTGCTTTCTCATCTAAGTCATATAATTAACAATGCGCTCATTTTCGGACACTTGTTTCATAGTAGCAAAGCATAATACATGTAATTAACAACTGCATGCAAGATGCTCAGATGTATAATTCCCCAAATTGTAAGTGTATATTTTCCTCCTTCATCCTGTGATGAAACAAACACACAAACCATGATTTATGTACTCAAATTCAGATAGTTTGAGCAGTTACCATGGGTGGTTGCACATTCCTAATTTGGACAGAATGGAGCACTTTGAGCTTTCCACTGGAAATGTGTAATTACACACAACATGCAGATGAACACTGTCAATCTGGTGCTTGACTGTCAGAAGAGTATTAAAAGAGAATACAGTCTTTGTCTTCCAATGAATTCTCTACCTTGATTTTAAGGCTGCATGTGACGTTTACATGTAAAGACATACGACGTAGGCTTTAAGATCTAAATTTGATTTCTAAATTTCTTAGCAGGTCCCAAGCCTTTTGTGTAGATTTGATTTAGTTAAAAATTCCCATAAATGTTTTTAAAGTTGACAAAGTTATTTTTAGCAATCCAGCACAATGGATTCAATTAAATAAACCCACAATCAAGTTGAGGGTTTTTAAATCCAAATAAGGTCAACGATGTAGGAGTTACTACCCTTGTCATACATTGCCCTCTGATTTTTAGTGGTGAAGGATTAAATTGTTTTAATCGTCAGTTTAAAATTATCTGGAGTAAATGGTTGCCTGTAGTCTGGAACCCACAGACATGACAAGATGTTGAATTTTATCCCTGGTGATGCTCTGCAAGAAATTTACTGCAGCTGATTCAATTTCTGCTTGTTGTTGGGACATTTTACCATCAGTAAGTGAAATGCACTTTCTGTCAGATTGAGGTCAGCTGACTGACGTTGCCACTGCAGAACATTTCTCTTTTTAGCCTTTTAGAGATCTTTGGATGCTTCCTCAGTCTGCTTGAGGTCATAGTCCATCTGCACTGTCAAGCATCATTAAAGCATTTGGCTAAATGTAAGCAAATATAGCCGTATACATCTCAGAATTCATCCAGCTGTTTTTGTTAGCTACCACCTTAAACATAAGAGAACCAATTCTACTGTCAGAAATCTATTCCCAAGCCATAACATCACCTCCAGAGGAGATTGTATGACTTAGATCATAAGCAGTTCCTTCCCGTCTCATCATACTCTTCTCATCCCATGATTCTGGTATAAGTTGATCTTTCCTAATTTGTCCAAGTTTGTGGCTCACTCTGGTTTTCACTCCTCTTAATTGTTGACTTTGACACAGGCAGTCTGATCCCATGAAATGTGTTCTTGACTCCTTACGAAAGGTTTAACTTCACCAGGCTAAGAATCACCTTCTATCATGCAACACAGTCGTTTGCCATCGTCTTCACAATTTTGAGCTGACCAGCGCTTTCTCAATTAACTAATGTATCTAATAGTTTGTTGGGCACACCTGATGTCTGTGCCGTCACCCTGAGTGGTCTGTATTGATGGTTCAGTCTAATGATAGCTTGCTACACTGGCAACTTTTTAGACTTTATATTGACAGCAAAAGAATCCAAATGGAAAAGCCACACAGAGTCTATAAATGACAGCTTTAATCAAGATACAAAATTGTAGCCCTAACCAGGCATTCTACAGCATCTTTCAGTACCTCAAGTTCTCATTTTTACTAGAATAACTGTTGTCTATAGGCGCTGATGTTAGCACTATGACTGCCTACTGTCTTTACAAAGACATAGCAACAATCACTGACACTTTAAATGCAGCATGCAGCCCTTATCTTCAAAGAAGATTTGATCTACATCTGAACAACAACCAGCAATAAAGGTCTGTCTAAAACAGGCTGATACAAACCAGCTGATCCTGATTCAGCCGCTCGCCTTTGTCCTTCCTTGTTTTGTAGTCTTCCAGCTTGGACTAAAAATGAGGAAACCCAAATCAGTGAGCAGTCAGGTTTTCATGATATTAACACACAATAAACAAACCACAGACATGTTTAAATGCTTAGCATTTAACAAGACAAGGTTCTGTTCATTTAATAGATGCTTGTGAAATAACCATCAAGCATAGAGGAATGAATACAGATATGCAGAAACTGAGATCTACTCTGAAAGCTGGTAGTCTACTTAAGTATAAATAAACCTAACTCAAGGAAAAAATAAGTGCAAGATAAGACCTAAAAGCCCACCTTTCTCTTCTCCATGTTGCGAACCTTCTTCTCGATGATATTCAGTACTTGCTTCAAGGCCTCAGACGGACCTCCTGCCGTCTGGGCAGAGCCCAGCTCGGGACTGGAGGACTGAACAGCATAGTCGCCAACGCTTGCAGATGGCATCTAGAGACAGACAACACCTTTGTAGTACACAGCTAAACTTAAACTTGACCTAAAAGGTCCTTTATTTTGTTATGAGGATCAATCATTCTATGACACCAAGCCTTACTGTAACAGGGAACTCTTCAGATTTTTTTTGGCCCGCGTCAGAGCTTAAATAAAGACATGAGACGTTCGTTCAGACTATAGATGTGTCCACTGCATATACTACTGTACACGACTGTGAATGCGTCGACGAAACGGACAAAAAGAGCAGGCCTCGTCACAGACGCTAAATCCGTGGACAACTTTCGCTGGCCGTACAGAAATGTACAAAAATACCTCTCGCACACACGGTGGACTCATTTGAATCTACTTTAGTTCGAATTGTTTTCACACAAAATAACCCAACTTCAAATGATGATAAATAACAACCTGACTTTACTTCTTTGTGGAGATGCTGAAGCTCGACGGTCCCGGATCCGGGAATTCTTAAGGGTGTCGGCTAGCCAGCAAAACTACTCTCCTCTTATAGAACTGCCTTCTTATCCTAAGTTGGTATTATTCCCGATGATTATTAAACCAGTATAAGACGGACGTCAACGCGGAATACCTTAACGCTGTCCAGAGTTTCTTTTCGGTTAAGAAAAGCCGTCTGGTTCGGAGAAACAACCCCCCACGCTCGGTTCCTTTCTCTTCGTTTCGACAGCTAGTTAGCTAAGCTGCTAGCAATCCGTCTCGCAAATTCCAGCTAACGTTACACGGCTAACTAGCCTCCACGCTACTTTTGTCTCCTTATCTAGCCAAGCGATCGATTTAAAGGATTTCAGGACTAATTGCGGACAGCACTCCAGCTGCGCTTGATAGATAAACAGTAGGATGAACCGCGAAAAGCCGCCGCAGCTGCTTATCCAGATCCAGCCCGGTCCACGGCGAGATGAGCTAACAGCAGACTCCGCTCCTTACAGGCTGGACGACGCTAGGCTAAGCTAAGCTAATAGCACAGCGTGTACTTGACTTGCCACTACAGCAAAACAAGGATTTAGTGTTCTACCACCAGTAATGTCTTACCTTTCCTTTCACGATTGAAAGAGATGTCAGAGCTCTCTTTTTCACTTTAGCTTTGTCTTTACTGAATACTGTTCTCGTATCAGCTGAACACGCTCCAGCCCGCTCGGCCTCACCGGCAACTACAGAGCCGCCGACTACGAGTTAAGGTTTTATATGGCTGCTGGGTCCCTCCGGGCTGGCCTGGCTTTGCCTGAGTTCATTTCAGGAGAGAACGAGCTTATGTAAAACTGAGCCTTCGAGATAAACACAAAATTTCGCTATTATAAAACAAAAAAGGACATTTCTAGAAAGATGACTTATCTCAGATGTTGTAATTGTATACATTTTTTCATCTCCCCATGTGCAATTAAGAGTTAATGTACAATTAAGAGTTAATTATCTCTAAAATATTATTATTTTTGCCGTTTATTAATGTTGCGCTATACAAACTGTATTGTTATTCCACGGTTTATTATTATTATTATTATTATTATTATTATTATTATTATTATTATTATTATTATTTACTCAGTCCTCATTCCTCCCATAGAATCCCATACATTTTCAAGCCCACACAAACATCATGGTTTCGTTTAACCTACAGCAACTAAACTGCATGTACTCATTCAGGGCAGATCCCCAAACACACTGACTCGTACTCCTCTGCTTATTGTTTATTCATTCCTCATTGCATGCATTGCTTTAGCTGTGCAATCATCCTTTAGTTAATTATCGATTATTTGTGATTTGCTCTGTTTTATAATACAGGTTAAGGTTATTTAGGAAGAATTTAAGCAGTGTTGTTGGGTAGACATAGGAGGATTTAGTTGATCACTACCCTTCTAACACACAACATGGGTCTACCTTCATGTGTTCACTATAGATTGGATAGGAACTGCTGACATTTGTAAGCATTTATAGTCAGTAACATATTTACAAAACCTATTTTTGTACTTGAAGTAAATAAATAAGAATAAAATGATTTTATATTTTGTATTTAATTTCTTACCTCCCTACACTCATAAAGTCCAATTATTATAGTTACAGTTCTTTTTGAACAATGCTATTTTTTAGTCTCTAGGTAGATCTTTATATGTCTTTTTATCCCTTTATCTGACACTCTTTGTAGAAAACAACTACCATTTTAACTTTTAATGTAAGAGAATGTAAAAAAGTTTTAATTCTTGTCTGTTTATTGTTTATTTATCTGATAAAAAAGATAGAAGTGTCAAAAAATTATAATTTAAAATATCTATTGGTCCATTTGTCATAGATTTTTGACACAATGTAAAAGAGAGCTATAATGTTCAGATGGGGTAGAAAAACCAAAGTTATGTTTCATGTAAAGTACATCTTATGAAAGGTTTTTTGTGTCTAAGGTTGTTCTAATATACCCTACGGTTAATACATCTAATAACATTATGGTGTTGTTATGATGTGTAAATTAAGACACTCACAGCTAGGGGGGCTTAGCCAACGCAATTCTGACAAAATAACATTATAATAGGTAACATTAGAATAGTCAGCTGAAATTGCAACTGCATTAGGGATTTATATTACACCCTATGTGGCCTTGTTTGACTGAGTGACCAGTAGGTGATGGTCTCACTTTATGACACTGTTACAATGATGTTATTTTACCTTATTATTATGCATTAATTTAATTATCATCATAGTCATCATGATGGCACCATTTTGCACACACTACCTCCCTGTGAGTTGCAGTCAATAATAAATATACACTAGTCTCCTTCTTCTTCTGCTCACTCTGTCCTTCAGTTTCCCTGTCCAACTCCTCCACTGCCTGGCAGTGCAGCCACCTCTTCTTCTGTTTCCACATGCTGTTGCTGTAAACTGTAGATGTGGAAGATTGTGTTATAGTAGATATATAGTATATATAACAGATTTTTAGCTCTGGATCACAAAGCACAAAACCAAGTGCAGGACGGAGTGTTGTAAATACGCCACCACTGGACTCTGAAGCAGTCTGAGTTTGGTGAATGCCAGAGAATGTTATCGCCTGTGGTGACTGTAGAGTGTGTAGATTTATGTAATTTATGTGATATGTATGACGTATGACCTTATGGACAAAAATGTGAGGACACACGTCTTAGTCTCTGAATTCAGGTGTTTCATTCTGTCTTATTTCCACAGGCGTATAAAATGAAGCACCCAGCCATACAGTCTGCTTTTACAAACATTTTTTAAATAGTGGGTCGTTCTAAAGAACTCTCTAAATTCGAATGTGGTACTGTCATTTGAGGCCGCAGTTGCAACAAGTTAGTTAGTAAAATTGATTCCCACCTAGATATTAAATGATCTACTGTAAGTGGTTTCACAGGAAAGGAAATAAGTGTTTAGGAACCTCAGCACCTCAACAATGAAGAGGCCACGTACAGTTACAAAGTTACAAACTTTGCATACAAGCTTTACATCACTAAGCACAATGTCAAGCGCGGGGTGGAGTGGTGTAAAGCGCAGCCACTGGACTCTGGGGCAGTCTGAGTTTGGTGACTCCCAGGAAAATTTCTCAGGAGGTGGCATTTTAGTTTTAGTGAAGAGAAATCTACCAAGACATTTTGGGAAATTGGATACTTCCAGCTTTGAGGAAACAGTTTGGGGAAGGAACAGTTTGTTGTTTCAGCATGACTGTGTCCCAGTGCACAAAGCAAGGTCCTGACCTCAACCCCACTGAACAACTTTGGGATGAACTAGAAAGGTGATTGTGAGCACTCTTGTCAACATCAATGTCTGACCTCACAAATGCTCTTTTGGATAAATGGGCACAGATTCCCACAGAAAAAAGGTCATAGAAAGATTCCCAGAAGAGTGAAAGCTGTTATAGCTGCAAAGAGGAGAAGAACTTTGTAATTCTATGATTACAGACTGTAGTCCATCTGTGTCTCTGCATACTTTGTTACCCTGTTCTTAAATGGTCCTGTTCTTCAATTATTTGGGTCCACTTTATTAGACTTTCCTGCCTTGTTGGTCCATCTTGTAGATGTAAATCTGTTGCTGCACTGCTTGTGTTGGTCATCCTCTAGCTCTTCATCAGTGGTCATAGGACATGTCCACAGGGCGCAGATAGTTTTGGTCAATGGACTATTCTCAGTCCAGCAGTGACATTGAGGTGCTTAAAATATCCAGTAGCAATGCTGTATCTGATCCACTCACACCAGCCCAACACGCCCAAACACACCACCACCATGTCAGTGTCACTGCAGTGGTGAAAATGATCTCCGCCTAAATTGTATCTGCTCTGCGATGGCATTATATATTTATTGACTTGTCTAAGGCCACTGAGCCCAGTTCTTCGCAACTTCATCTTATCCCCTGCTGCCTTGCCTTCCCTTACCACACCACTGCCCTCTCAGCATGCTCTATTCGCCATGACCTACCTCTCATCTCTGGTTTTTGTGCCACTTTTTAAACCATTGTGATGTTGAGGTTCTGATCCATAACTCAGATATATTGGAAAAAACTCTGGGTCAGCAAACAGAAAGAGAAAACAGAGCTCTCAGCTCATACTGTTCTCTAATAGATACATGAAGCTGAGAGCCACCATGGTAAAATGTTTCCAGGAACATGTTCAGCAGTAGGGGGCACTCTTTCCCCCCTGAAGCAGAAGACAGTGGGACATTCTGCCCATTTGACAAAACTTTGGTGATTATTTTTTCCCTATCCACTGAAGCTGGTGCACAAGTTTGTAAATGTGAGAGCCTAAGTATTCCGAGCCTGAACATGTGTTTGGTTTAAACTAAACAGAACCAGGCATGACTGATGCCGCATCATATATGTGTTGATACATGCAAGTATGTAATACATCTTAACACATACTCCAAGCATAGCATCAGAACATTTAGAGCACATACATGCACACACACACACAAATATTATTTTAATTACACAAGAAATATACATTGGCCACTTTTTTAAGTACACTTATCTTGTTTTTGTACTCTGTCCATGTTATCAGCTCTATTATGTAGCTCCACAAAGACTGTAGACCATCTGTTCCTCTGCATACTTTGTTAGCCCACTTTTACCCTGTTCTTTAATGGTCGGGACCCCCAGTGGACCACCACAGAGCAGGTATTATTTGTGTGGTGGGTCATTCTCAGCACTGCAGGGACACAGAAATGACAGTGGTGTGTTAGTGTGTGTTACGCTGGTACAAGTGAATCAGACAGAGCATTGCCTTGAAACAAGAGTGGAGGTTGATTTTGTCCTTGATCTCAAAGATTCAAATACTGTTAATTTAGGTGATTGGTGGGTTTGGTGGTCTTCCAGGTCTTCCATAGTTGTTATGAGACATTTTTATCTATTGATTCCATATTGGAATGTCAGTTTTAGGAATGTCTGTTTTATCACAGAATTGCCTTTGACTTTCTGATGTTATGACCAATATATATAGTCTGTATGTCTGGATATTAAAATATTAAAGTGTGGTCTGTAACTTTTACACAGTACTCTTGAGCTAATTTGAGGATACTAGAACTCACCAACTTTAAAAAACATGATTAATGACCTTATTATATTTCCCAGACAAGTAACTGCTTCACGATTGAAATTAACTTTTGGAATTTACAAGGCCACAGTGAAGGCGGAGCACTAGTGTAGGGAGGCACATTAGATATCAGACATTTGCTGGGCTTTTAGTGAATGCCACATTTACCGACCCACCACCCACTCATGTACAGTGCTTTTACAATTCCACTCAAACTTCTTTCAAGTCTCATTTAGTTTAGCATCTTGGGTTTGGAGAACGATATAGAACATACTTTTTAAATCAATTTCCCCACTAGCTGGGACTCTTTCCATCCCACAATCCCACAGGGCATTTTCTCCATTTTTGGGCTACCATATATGGATTCATGGATGGTTGCAGCATCATTGGGGTTCAAACTCACAACATTCTGGTTGGGGTGAATGATTAGTCTGCTGCGCTACTCCCAAGCTCCTGATATTACTAATTTCTGATATGTGACCTTAAGTATGTAATACGCTGTGAACAAATATTTCCATGTATCATGAAAATCTAACTTTGCAGTGATGTGGTAAAAATATGCTGTGCAATGAATTCGGCCCCAGCCTCAGAAAACTGATTTTGAGTTTGACCTCATACGGCTGCCCATATCTGGAAGCCCAATAGAAAAAAGTGCCTGTTGTGTTTTTGAGAACAGTCACCTCTACATTTTTTTTACATTTGTGTCATTTAACAGACACTCTTATCCAGAGTGACTTACAATTTATATCTAGAGAGGCAAGCTGGTATTAGGAGTCTTGCCCAAGGACTCTCATTAGTATAGTGTAGGGGTTTCCCACACTACACACATCTATTGTGTAAAATGGGGAGAAGATAAATTCTATATTAATTAGTTAAGGCAACATTATGCAAGATTTGTTTTTTTGTTCTTGGTGTCCTGCACCAGTTGCGGAGTGCTTATACTTTTATACCACTATAAACCGTTATAAAAATAAATTCTGCTTTCAGCCCTCCTCATGGAGGGCTAAGCTGAAGGATGCAAAATCAGATTCCCCATCAAATGCAGATGCATCATGCAGACAGGATACTACAGATTACACTTACAATTTTGGTGGGTTCTGTTTGTAAATAACCCAAAATCTTGGATGTGATCTGTTGCATCCATATTCCTGAATGACGCACATGCACGCAACACAGAGTCAAATTCTGCTGAGAAGTTTGGCACCAGCAAAGACAAGATCAGAAGAATAAGAAACATGTTGGTTTTCAGGGTTATATTACAGGATTTTGTTACAGGAGCTTGTAAACTGTCTTGGCTTATATGGCATGAGAATGACAAAGACTGACCAAATGTTTTTGGCATAAGATGAAATTATTTCTTTGCATGCCAGGCTGAAATGGGACTGTGGTAAGATGATTTTTGGCATCCGGAAAAATGACAAAACTCTGCGTGACAGGGATGACACATATAAGGTTACAGCCTACATCACAATCTTTCAACTTAGACAGGCATGAACACTATCTTGTGGGATTTTTCTGTTTTTCCATTGCCATTTGGTCTTTTTGCAGCCTATGCTATGAGGTCTATACTGAAAATACTGAACTAACTCTTCAGTAACACTATCAGTGAAGCCTCTATCATATGCCAGTTTAGTTGTGCTTATGCAGTGTAGTAACAGTGCTTTGTAAGCATGTTTATAACGTTTTATAAGTGTTACTATTAATTACAATGGTATTTATACAGAAAATGAGCTATAAAGCAAATAAAGGACTTATTAACAATTATTAACATATTTTAAATATTTAAAGCAGCATAACTGTAAACTTTATTAGGTAAGATACTTTGTTATTATGGAATATAATTCAGCAATAATACCAGATATACAATTTACAATGTGACACACATGGACAGTACAACATTTAACAATCAGATATTAGTAACATAGAATTCTGTCGCTTCACATAAAGCAGTCTCTGATATGTGTAGTAAATTATTACAGGCATTATTGGAGTTTATAAGTTTGCTTATATATATATATATATATATATATATATATATATATATATATATATATATATATATATATAGGTGGCCCCGGTCTGGAGTAACAATGATATTCTCCTTACTCTAAGTCTGTGTACCATAAAAACAATGAGAAGAATAAAATCATCACATAAATGTTGCTTTAACTGAAAAACTACAAGTGTTATTGGAACTTTTTTAAACTAAGAACTCTTGTACTTAAGAAAAGTAATCTCAAAAGTCTATAGGCCATTTTAAGTTAAGCATTACAGTGTACACCTGTCCCACCTGTACTATAACACTGACAGAAATCCACAGAGGTCATTTATGCTAAATATGTTTTTTCCATAATCTGTGGGTGTAAAACAAAAACTGGTAACACTTTTCTCCACTAGAGGACATTAGAGGGCTGATTTTATGTCAGGATTACTGCAAAATGTTTGCATCTTGTGCAAAGGCTTTGGAATTGACCATGCCTCATGAAATGAATCAGTTTGCGCACTAGATTCAGTACACTCTAACATTCCAGTTTTCACAAGTAGATTATTTTCACTGGTAATAAAATATGACCATCTCTCTCTGAACCAGCATGTAGACAAATATCCATTTTCTGATCCCACCATATTTCTCCCTATTCAGAAACAGTGCTAAAAGTATATTATTAGTAGCTGTTTCACACCAATGTCTATATTTAGTGTAATTCTCTTGGTGTAATATCAGATATCAGAACGATGACTTGCTTGATATAATAGTATACTCTCTTTCACAGCTCACTATGTTGGTTGCCCGCAGGCAAATGCCCCAGCATTTAAGCTGCCTCCGTCTCACCGCAAGAGTGGAGTGGTAAAAGAGCGCTTTAGCCTGAAGAGTATGGAATTTATTTGCATTGACAGAGAAGGGATCACTTCATTTCTCAGCCCCTGAACACTTTCAGAGAAATGACAAGACAGAGTGATGTCAGCGGTCCCACACACGCAAAACTGTGCTTCGACACAAGTGGTACAAGCATAGCTTCTAAAAAGGCCCTATGGGACGAGAAAAAGCTTTCATGTGGTGGTCTGTTTTCTCTTTTGGACCTCTGGTTCATCAGTCAACTAGACTGCACCCACCACTAAGCCTCATTCGCCCACCTCAGGCCTGCCTCACGCCCAGCTTTGTCACATTTGTCTGACTGTGTGAGGATTACAATGCTGTACAGAGATTTACAATTAATTTTTTTTTTATAGTACTGTGCAAACATCAGAGACCACGCTCCATTTATTACTTTTCCAATCAACATGGCCATTCAGTACAGACTACTCATTTTTTTTCTCAGGAGGTATGTCCAAATAGTTTAGATATAAGATAAAGTATTTGCATAAGAGGAGGTGAACAAAATAAGTTACAAAAAATGGTAAAATGTATGTAAGGAAAATGGGTAAGTAAGCAAAAACCTTCAATACACGGATGATACAATATTCATAAGGGAAAATCTGGAAAAACAGAAGGTCCCGGAAGGTTAAAGAATGGGAAAAGTAAAGGATAAGATTTAAGCTGACTACAATGAACACTATGGCTAGGACGACAGGAAGGTCTTCTAACTTTTCCATCAATAGAGAAGATGCATAGTCGGATCAGTTATTAACACTTGGCAGAGCATGGATGAAGGAGCTTGGAAAGGTCTTCAAATGTCTTCAAATCAGTCTCTACAAACAGTGATCTGTGGGTCTTTATGGATGTGAAAGCTAAACAATAAACAGACGAAACCAGAAAAAAATCTGGCCAGACTTTGTTGGCGAGAGCACCTCTCACCTCTCATCCAAAGCCCAGATAACAAAACTGAAACTATCCTATTTTGGACATATTCTTGGATCATTATGTTTGGAAGAGTTGAACGTGAACAGAAAGCAGACGACCAGCAGCTAGATGGATGGATACAATCTGAGGAATTATGGACCAGCTATTCAGAAGCCTGAAGACCCAAACAGAACACAGGATATTCAGGAGAAGCACTGCCCATATGGTCTCCAGGTGTCTAAAATGACTTGATGACATTTAATAATAATAATAATAATAATAATAATAATAATAATAATAGAGAAAATAGAACGAAATGTCATTCAAGACATGGTAAACCACGGAAACTGTCACCATCAGATATACAGTAGGAGACAATCAGTTCTTGCTTCTGAAGAAATACACAGGTGTTTCTGTCTTTTCTTCCACTGCCAGAGAAAAATTGTCCACACTATCAGTGGGGCTGCCAAGAGGTAGTCACCGGTGAAAGGAAATAAAGACAAAAAAGAACAAAATTCATTTGCAAAACAAAGAAGTATATTGGCCACCACAGAGTCCAGACCAGCAAGAACAGAGTCCAATGAGTCCAAATGTATAAATATATCTAAGATTATTAGATGCAGAAATTACAACCCACTTCTAAGACTGAATGTTTAGGGTGTGGATAAACATCCCTGCAGTTTTGAAACAAAAAACCTGAATGCCAGAGTCTTTAAAATAATAGAAGCTTTAATAAAGACAAAAGGTAGACACACTTATTAATGCTGCATGTAGTTATTAAGGCTACAGTAGTTTTGTGTTAAATATGCTTTCATTGAGTGAAACACATTTAACACTAGAACAGGGCTCAATTGCAAGAAAAGATAGTAGAAGTTGTGTGTAGTGTGTATTGTATATTTTACAGTGTAAAAATGACTTATCAGTTCAACCTATTAATAGACTTTGTGGTAACAAGTTAACTAGTCTCCTTCAACCTAAATAAATACCTTAAATGATTCTTTGAGTTGAATAAAACTAGTTCAATTGCTTGTTACCTCAAGAAGTCATTTTTTTTATTTGTACATTTGTACAAGTCAAAGGGGCCTGCATGGTTAGCACTGTCGCCTCACAACAAGACGTAAGACGATCCTGGTTCGATTCCTGGTCATTCTAAAATGTGAGTGTGTGTTGGCCATGCGATAGACTTATGACCTGTTTATGGGCTCATCGTGCTGGGATTGTTGTGTTTACTCTTTCTTTGATTGACTACCTGTCCTTAAACGATCTAACTAGGAGCAGAACATTCAACATGATTGACAGGAGGTTAGAATACTCCACCAGAGCAGTGCTACTTCTTCATCTGGATTGATTGGGTGACTCACTGCCACCCCTTGAGGTACAAAGTAGTGTTACAAGACAGGGCCAGCTATTGCTAGCTGGTTATTATTCTGACTTCAGTAGATATCTCTGCAGTGCAATCAATGCTGTCAAAACTGTTCATAATTTTAGTTATAACACTGGAATGTTGTAAACTAAGAATTTTACAAATTGCTCCTTTAATGTAACTTATGTAACCCCTTATGTTCTGACATACTAAGGCTTTTTGTTCTGTAAATGTATGAAAAACGTGCATTTGTTTATTACGCTACAGAAGTGAGGAATGAAAGAAGAGTTAATTTTATCAACCAAATACCAACTACCAACTACCGCCACAGAAATAACCTCTCACTCTACTGCACATGCATGCTGGGTGCACTGCATTAGATACAGATCATTTTTTTCTGCTCAAATAACACAACCCACATGGTGTTCAACAGTTCGAGCTGAGTCCTTGCCAAGAAGAGTGGGTGGTTTGGGTGCTGCCTCTCTTGATTTCAGCATTGAACAGACAATTTCTGAGCTCAAAAGCACCATTGTAGTCTCCTGACTCTTGATGGCCACAGCCATGCATGTTAGATAGAAGAACTCGGGCCGATCCTAGCTGTTTCAGCTACACTCACTGACGACCAGCTCTCTAAAACATCTCAAGCTCACAAGTAGCTCTTCAGGGTCCCATCGTGAGGGATTTGAGTCGTCAAACGTCTTTTCTGTGCCTGAGTGATTTATGTGTTTGTTATTCTTCAGCGTGGTTGGGTTTTGGCAAGACTCTGAGATAGATGGCCTGAGATATAAGGAATTGTGCGTGGGATACGCTGCTTTCATTGACATTCTCTGTTATTTATGTGCAGAATGCACACGTCAAATTAAGAGAGAAAAACACCATTACGGTGTGAATGTGCATTATAGGCCTGCTGGTTTCGAGCTTGATGTATTGACACATCTGGGTACAAGAGTCTATGCAATTACAAAAAAGGTTAAAAATCAGTCTGATTGATGACAGCAGATATCGCCCAGACAAGTAATTGCATTACCGTTGAAATTAGCTATCGGAATTTACAAGGCCACAGCGAAGGCGGAGCAGTAGTGCAGGGAGGTGCATTGTAGATGAGATATTAGACATTTACTGGGCTTTTAGTCAACACCACACTCAATAATGTTACCACCCCACCACCCATGCCGGCTCCTTCATATGTGCACGAGTTCTTCTACGGTCCAAATGCCCCTCCGTTCCCTTCCCTCCCTCGTTCTTCTCGTGCCAGCCCAAGAAAGAGCCCTTCCCATTTACACTGGAAGGCTGTTGAGATAGATAATTGCATCCATGGCTGCCGCCTTTTTGGTTTGCGTGTGAGGTCCCAGAAAACGCTTAAATCTGTCGTAATCGGGAGTGGGAGAGATGGCGCTAACAGACACAAACAAATGGTTAGCGTTTGGATCCAGAAAGGATCCCGACCACATGAGAGAGCGATATTGTTTGTCTCTATGCACAGTGGAGGGGACTGAAAACAAATATAAAAAAGAGAAAAGAAAGTGAAAGCGAGAGAGAAATGCAAAGCCGACAGAGTCACTCCAAGTCACTGTCTCGCTCCTAAGACTTGATGATGGCTCACAAATCTGAAAAGACAGGGGGGGACATATGGAGCGCCACACAAATTGGCCCCGCTCTGAGCCCAGGCCAGGAGCAACATTTCAGACAGAGAGAGTTATGAGGCCAATCGACGCTGCGTCCAAAAAAGTTTGCTTCATTCCCCAAACATGAGCCGGGAGAAAGACACAGTGACAATGTCATATGTCATTACACTGGAGTGGAGAAGCTATTGACACTCTTTCTGCACTCTTAAAAAGAACAGCTGCTAAATGGGTAGATCTCTAGGACTTGGTATACCTTCACATTGTGTGGTGTTCTTTAAATTGTAATAGTTCTTCACAATCACACAAAAGTTCTTCTTTGAGTGACTGTCCTTTGATCGATTTTTTATGGAAGCAGTTTCTTAAACTTCCAAGGACCTTTTTGTTGGAAGTTAGTGCCACTATGCTGCCCCCACTGGTCATTGCTTTCACTTAACAAAGCAGCTCATGTCTTAGCAGCACCCTGTCCAAAGCTATTGCTGATATGCACTAAGAAATATGGCCCTGTTCTGTGATTATAATTCTGTGATTACTATCACTAATAGCTTGATGGCATATGTGATATGGAATTTTACATTTGAATGCCATATTTTTAGATACTTTCTATGTGGTGAAATAACTTCTGAGACGTTTCCCTGAGGCCCCTCCGGAGGGCACAAAACCCAGTTTGAGAACCGCTGACTTAAAGAACAAAATTGCATCTTCAGTTCTCGTCCTGGAGGTACGGTGGCCAGATTTTAACTGTGTCAAAATCGGACAGCTCTTGGTTGGGGGTTGGCTTCCAATAACCCTTTGATGCCAAGCAAACCCGTTCTAATGCACACAGTGGGTGAAACTTGACTCATATTCAATTGTTATTGTATGTATTGCTGAGTATCTCTTTGGTAAATCTAGTGTAATCAGTTTATTTCATTATTTAATGTTAAAAATCTTGTTTTTGATTTATTACCTTAAATCATTATTTTAATTTTGAACAAAAATAGTGTTTGCAAATATGTTCCTCACTGCAAATGCTTACAAATGTCAGTAGTCCCTATCAAATTCCATAGTGAACACGTAAGGATTAATTGTGACCCATGTTGTGTGTTAGAACGTAAGTAGTAAGGAAAAAAACTAAAATCAGGATTTGTGATGCTCAAAAACAAGTAAATGGAGGAATTCACGCAAGCTTGAATGATAATATTTATTTATTGCAAAGATATAGAAAATAAAGTTGGGTCACTTTTGGCCCAGGTTGTGCATCAAAAACTTATAACATTCACATATTTATTAATGTCTTTATTAAGCACACTGAGTAACATCCACAGTGTAAGCTAGAAAAAACAAATGACTGCTTGAATTTAATACCCTGTAGATGCCCCAGCAATCACCTTCACCAAACATGTCCTGTAGCAGCTCAACGCTGAAGAGGAATTTTGGATGATTCCTCCCTGCAAATGTGTTTCAATTAATTAATATTTCTGGGATGCCTCGCTTGTACAGCCCTTCTCAGGTCATACCACAGCATCTCAACAGGGTGAAGGTCAGGACTCTGACTTGGCCATTCTTTAGTTGGTTTACTTCTGTGATTTGTGTCATTATCTTGTTGCATAATGTTTTTTATACTGTCCTGTAAAATATTCTGATACACCTCTAAGTTTACTGTTCCCACAATGATTGCACGGCCTCCAGGCCCTGAGGCAGCAAAGCAGCCCAAAACCATGACGCTTTTTCCACCAAGCTTGAAAGTTTTGATGTTGGTTGCATTGTCCCTTTTCTTCTGAACATATTGTGCCATTGTGCCTTTGCACTACAGAACAGTTCCACTTTTGTATCATGTGTCAATTGAAAATTTTCCCAGAAGCATTGTGAAACATCGAGGTGGCCTTGGGCAGACTTGAGATGAGCATCAATATTATTATTTTATTTTACACAGCAGCATGTTCATAATAGTGGACACATGAACTAAAGTTGTAGCGGTTTGTAAAGTCTTTTGTTGTTTGTGCAGGTTGTTTTTGCTGTTATCCTTGAGGTCTTTTCCTACCTCTTTTAGAATTGCCTGTTGTGCTCCTGGAGTGAACAGGACACCCACTCCTCTCTTGAGAAGAATAGATATGTCTCCGACCAACTTTTGTGTGATGATTTTATTTGATATTCTTAAGTGAAACACGTGCGTTTGTTGATTAGAGCTTGGAGAAGTCATTAACATAGGTTCACTTACTTTTCCAGTCTGCGCTTTGGATGTTTACTCAATGTGCTCAGTTAATTATTAGTGTGTTGTTCATTTGGTTAGTAGTTATTAATTTAATTTATTAATTCTGGTATCCACTTACTTTTTCTTGCAACTGTACATGGACATTAGGGCTTAAACTTGTTAAGTGTTTTACAAATACATTTTCCTGTCAATTGTTTGTTCGGCCACTGTGTGAAACAACCTATTGTTTATTGTATGATCTGTTGCCTCATCACAGTAAAAGAATAAGACCCTTTTGTTAATAATCTGAGAAAAAACGAACACACCCACCACTAAAAATAAGGAATGGGAGAGAAATAGATCTGCTTCAAAACATAAAATGTTTTGTCAGAGCCTTCAAGACCTTCAAAGAAGACCTAAATAAATGCATGTATTTTTTTCTTTGTTGATTTTTATTCAGTAGAATCATACTTGCATTTACTCTCTGCAAATATCACAGCACTACACTTTTCATTTTAAATTCGGTGATACAAACCAAAACATAGGTGTTCTGGATCTCCCAGGTCTTCTAATTAATTTCTTGGATGCATCTAAGTGTCTCAAAATTAAAATTCTGGAGGTCCCAGATAATTATTAAGATGTTATATTATATAGTAATAATTGTGCCCAGGATGTCTGAAAAACTTGCCACATCATACTCATAAATCTGCAAACCCAATTTGGCGAAAAGAGTGAATTGTTTCTTATTTTTCAAACCAAAGACAACAAAGGTTCATAAGATCCTAGTTAGCATTAGAACGACTGCATATGAAAAGTAGAAAACAGCATTTTAGAAAAATAATTGCTAAACCAGTCAGTACCGCATTTGAGTTAGCAGCCCACCAAAACTGGAGAAGCCAGCCAACACGTGACCCCTCAAATATCAGGGGGTGTTTCGTACTAAAAGAAACCAAAGGGTTACATTCTTCAAACTCTGAGCAAAAAATTGGTAAATCAGGTACTGTTTTAGAAAGAGAAGGAGAAATCAACCACTCAACCAATGATTTCCAATGTGTAGGGCAATTATTTTGAGACACAAACATCACTCTAGGCCCTTCTGAAGGCCTAAATACATCACTGACTGTGGATATGAGCTGTAGCTTAATCTAATTGTAGCTTAATTGTTATTAAAGAAAAACTGCAACTCTATGACAGAGTCCTCTACTGATAGAGTCACTGTGAAAATGCTGCAAGGTCAAATAAAGGCCAATATGTCTGTCACAAGCTTCAAGTAAAACATGGAATATCTTTTAGAACCTTCAAATATCTGTGTTTAAACTAGACCAGCACCAAATGTTTATGTGAACTGGCATTATCTTAGATACTAAAACACTGGAATCCAATAGGAATGCTAGCAGATATTAACATTATTCCCCGGGCGTTTTTTTACTCACATTTTGATTGAGCTTAGGCTTGTATGCTTAGAACTGAAGGCCTTGCAGTAATAGTCAGCTACTGCTGCACAAGAAAGCTGAAATAGACTGTCTGTTCCAAAACCAGACACCTGGCAACCCTACCTGGATTGATGTGCAGTTTCACTATCCAAACCTTGCAGTTAACATTGCAGGTGAACCAAGTTTATTTGAGCAGGACAATCACCAAACTGCACTGGACCCTCGCAGGACCAAAACTCATCAACTCTGTTCTATGGCATCTCTCCAAGGCACCCTTTTTGGCACCTTTATTTAAAAGGCTGGGTGTTTAGGAAAGACCTCAGTAATTATCCAACAGGTTCTGCAGGCCAATGGAAGGATGAGGGAGCAATATCTCAGCACAAACTACAACTAGCCCCCAGCTAGTCTGAATCCAGCCAGCTCTATGAAGCTTTGACAGCAGGTTAGCACAGCTGCCTTAATGCCTTCCTTTACAAAGTAGATACGGCGGCCAGCGTGCCCTGGGAAACACCTGCCTTGTGTCTGGACGCGGAAACAAGTGCACGAGCCAAACACGGATCAGCTCGAATAGAAACCATCATCGCTGGAGTTCATCAAGCCACATATATAAACCCATGTGAGCGCCGACTTCTCGCATAGCAACCTGAATATAAACAGAACAGAAACCTCTAATAAACCGCACGAGAGGGGCCTGGTTTCAATCCCCTACTGCATCCCTCAGCTCAGCTGAGCATATCAAAGAGGCAAAGCTGACTCAGTGGAGTCCCAGCCCCATTAAAAGATAATAGTTTGTTATAGTACAGATTAATCACTGACCAGCAGCGCACTGCAGACACACTGAGGAGGAGTGGACTTTGACGAGCCGGATTATGACCAGAGGTTGACATGAATGGTATTAGGCTGAAACAGAAGATGGCGCTAATCTCTCTTGAAACAGGATGGCACAAAGGAGCGGACCTGAGCTCAACAGACTAAGTAAGAAGAGATATAATGACAGGTTTAGAGCCATAAGAATGGATAGATGATGCCTAAGAGCAGCAGACCGCTAAGCAGAAACAAAAGCTAAAATAAACTGAGGATGAGTGCTCTGACATGGTATTAACCCCTAGAAGTTCAGAGTCGGTTATTGTCATTTTTGCAATGCTTTTCCAATGTAATTACACATTTTGTAGTTAATTATCTACTCATTATTACATACAAAAATAGATGTACATCCTATATTGACATGTTTGATCTGCACCTCAGAAAGAAAAAAAAAACAAGTACAAACTTTAATTGTTTAAAGGTTTAAAATCTGCATTTGTATTTTATATACATCATGTATTTTATATATTTGTTCTATATTTTTGTATTTTTATCTTACCAATAATTAGTCGGTGCTTGTAAGATCACCATGTATCATTAGAAAATAAGCTACATAAATATAGCAAATTAAGAGTGCTTGTAATGTAATGAGGAACAAAGTTTAGTTCCAGATTTCTCCTGGACGCCCCCAGACATTGTATGATTTTTTTTCAGTTCCTTCACCAGCAATCTTGGTTTAGCTTAATGCAGTACTGAGCAGTCAAAGCAGGTATATATATATATATATACATATATATATATATATATATATATATATACTTATATATATACATAATTATATATATACATAATTATAAGAGAGGGGAATTAAAATGTGTCCTCAAAAACTTCACTATGCTTGAATAAATGCTAATCAACGACCAAGGCCTTCTTTACTGCCAGTTCAATAAGTCAGCGAGCTATTTCTGGTAAACATTAGTCATGATGACTGTGCTCTGTATATGACAATACTTTGCTGTTTCCTCACTGTTTCCAACCCTGCAGCCATGTTTACATATCTGTAACCACAAACTCTCTTTTTTTGTTTTTAGCTGTGAGTATGTGAGACCAAACACATTAACCCTTTAATCTCTAGGATTATTATGTGCATTACTCCACATTATTAAAATATATTACAACATAATTTGGCTACAATTTGGCTACAATTGTGTTACTGTGAAAACGATATAGACATCTGGATCAAGTCAATTTAGGCTTTCTTTCTGCGTAATCTTTACACAAAAAACAGCTTCTTATTTGACTTTTCTATACAAACTTAAATGAGAAGGATTGTCAATTCAATACAATTCAATTTGATTTTATTGTCGCTATACCAGTACAAGGTTGTACATTATAACAAAACACTCTCAGACTACTTCACCAAGGCAGTCATAAAAGTAGATAAATAAACACGGGTGCAAAGACAAAAACACAAGACATATACAGTAAATATATATTTACTCTCCCCTCTCCCCTCCGTCTTGGACATTTACACCACCCGCTGCATCCGCAAAGCAACCAGCATTGTGGATGACCCCACCCACCCTTCACACAGACTGTTCTCCCTCCTGCCATCAGGAAGAAGGTACCGCAGCGTCCGGTCCAACACGACCAGACTCTGCAACAGCTTCTTCCCCCAAGCCATCAGACTTCTCAACACAACTCAACGTCTGAACTGATATCTTTCTCCAACCATTTACCCCAGATAAAAAAAAGGGAAGCATTTTTGCACAAAGCATTGCACTAATAACTTTACTACCTCACTGGACTCTATTTATTACACATTTCACAATTTGCACACAACCAGCAATTATTTATTATTCTCTGTCTGTACTGTGTTGTGTTGTCTGTCCGCACTTGTTTGTTTGTGTTGCACTTGTGTCTGTATGCACTGTCTATGTTGCACCATGGTCCTGGAGGAACGTTGTTTCGTTTCACTGTGTACTCTGTATGTAGTTGAAATGACAATAAAAACCCACTTGACTTGACTTGACTTGACTTGACTTGAAATACAAAAATATGCATTAACAGTAACTGTAGGTGAGAACATGGCTACAACCAGATGCAAACAGTAAGCATAGATATGTAGTAAAGTGTTTTAATGTGTGTTATCAGAAATGTGCAGTAGTTCATTAAGTATGTGATTGTAAACAGCAGACATACATTCAAAGTGTAACTGCTATACCTTTTAAGATGGAACTGGAAAATCTGAAGAAGAAGAAGCTGAAGTACCAGATTGTAACAGCTGCACCAATCACTGTAAAAGAAGAACATTGTTTTAGCTTAGTTAAACTGAATTTCACATACTAAGTTAACAGAACAAGAATTTTCGTTTATGCCAAGAGACTTTTTAAAGTCAAACTTTTTTTTTTAGATGGAATGTCTATGAGTTTTGGGGGGGAGCGCTTTTAAAGGAGTGCTAAAGAGAAGGGTGCATTTGTTTGAATAACGATAATTCTTTTTGCAGAATAATATACTGCACCTTTAATGTTACTGCAACACCATTTAAGTTGGAAGGAGCTGACCAATGAACATTCCACAGTGATCTGTGAAAAATATTGTGCTTTTCTTTTTCGTTCCCTGCTCTGTTTCTTGTCATTGTTTGTTGCAACCCTAATCATGTAGAAATCACAGAGTGGGGTGCAGGACACATCGGAAATGTTTTTGAGAGCCGAGTTTATACTTACAGCTGTTGGTGAGCAGAATTGCTGTTGTCCAAGAGTGGACACTGTCTACCAGATAGGTCAAAGAATCACTTCTTTTGGGATCAACACCCCATCACCACCTTTAACCATTATGAAAGAACTGCAGAAGTTATGAGAGTGAGAAGGTCTGGATCTTTCAATGGGTCCTCAGAGTATACTGTATAAGGGGTTAAGCAGCAGACCAACTAAGTTAGTCTGACCTGGAGAGAGATGAGGCAATGTCTTCTCATCTCTTTACTAGCCTTGTCCTCAGGATCAGAGCATTCTGACTGTGAGAATGCTACCTGTCTGGCCGCATGTCGTCTGTCTGGCACTGGAGCTCAGTGGCCTGTGGCCACATGGAGCTTATCAGGCCTCCAGAGATCCATTCCTTTTCACACCTCAGCAGAGCTGCCAGTGTGTGCTCCCAGAGCGGGGAGGGGCGGAGCAGGAGGCTTTACAGCACAGGCCAGGCCGGGGCTCCTCTCTCAGATGTGGGCCGCTGAGTAATGGCCATACATCCTTCAGCACTCCTCTGCCTGCACACTCGGTGCGTATTAAAGACGTGCAGTGGATTTATTGGTTGAAAAACCACAGGGGCCCCACAAACACTTCAGGCCGGGCCCCTCTCCCGCTGCACGGCAGACCAGTGCAGGAATTCACCAGCTGCCCCTCCGAACCACTTCTCTCTCTCACTCTCTATCTCTCTACCTCACTTTTCTATTATCTGCTCATCTATTTCTTTCTTCTTTATCCTCTCTTTTTCACTTTCTTCCCATCTCTCTCTTTCCTTTAAGTTATCCCTTTTTCTTTCTCTCCTTTTAATAGTCTTTCTCTATTTATCGTCTCTTTTTCACTTTCTTCCTGTCTCACTCTTTCCTTTAAGTTGTTCCCTTTTCTTTCTCTCCTTTTAATATTCCTTTCTTCATTTATCTCTCATTGTTTTCTCTCTCTCCTCTTCCGTTATCCTCCCTCTGTTTCTATTGGTCATTTGTCCTGTCTCATGTTCACTCTCTCCTTCCTTAAATTTCTCTTTATCTTTCTTGTTCCCTCTCTCTTTGTATTTCACTTTCTTTCTTTCTTTCTTTCTGTCTTTCTTTCTTTCTTTCTTTCTTTCTTTCTTTCTTTCTTTCTTTCTTTCTTTCTTTTCTGTTCCTCTATTTCTATTTTCTATAATCTATCCTCTTATTTTCTTCTTGCTGTCCTCCTTTTTCTTCTCTCTCTCTGTCTTTTATCCACTCTTTATCCTATTTCTCTCTCTCAGCATGCCCTGCCATGTCTCTCTCTCTACTCTCTCTCTTTGCACTCTGCCGAGATGAATTCCATCCACTCCCTCCGCCCCCAATCCCCCCACAACCCCCCCAGCGACCCACAGTCCATCTGTACCTGTCTCCATATCTCAGCACATCATCCGCACCACAGCCCAACTGCTTCTGGCTCCACATCCATACAGTCTTCCTATAGACCCCTTCTCTGTCTTATCTACTGTCTACCATGTATATTTAGTATACTTTACTCGACACCCTTTAATCAGCTTTGATTTGTAGGAGAACGAAGCATCTTCTTTCTTCTCCGTCCAAAAATCTTTAGCTTGAGCTTATTAAGCACTTCTCAAAGTGGTTCTTATCTTTGTTTCTACATTAAGGCCTTAGCGTTGCCTAAAGTTTCTCCAGACACGCCAACGGTTGATGCCACAGAATTCTAAAGCATGACCTACAGCTCTTCCGAGGCCATTTGAGGGCAGGGTGCACTTTCGGGTCCATATTCAAATGAGCAAACTGCATTAATAATTCATACACCACAAAGAGATGACAAACTGGTCCCAATAATGCACTCTCCCTATAATTACTACAGATGGCAAATGTTATGCACCATGAGTCAAGTTCAGTGAGGTTTGTACAGCCAGTGGCTCATTTATTATGCTACGTTCTATCTCAGAGCATGGTCTGAATTTAGCATGAAGCTTATTTCTACCAGCCATTCCCCAAAAGTTCATGCTACTGGACCATTTGGAGTCCTGCGATGTGCTGAGAGTGAACCAGTGACTAGTCACAACAAAGAAGATCCTTATTAATTCTGTCTAGCCAATGAGCTGTAGAGCCTGTTGTCCCACGCTGCTGTCTGCTGTGAATGTGTATGTGTGAAAGTGACATGGCGTCCAGCCGTGGGACAGGCAGGATAAATCCCCACTCATAATTATCACAAGCATCCATCAGAGTGCACATCCATCCATGTGCAGCCAAAGCCCAGGCTGCGGTTGGCCTCCACGCATGCCGTCTTTCTCTCTCTCTCTGTTTCTCTCTCCCTCTATCCGTCTATCTCTCTCCGCCCTAATTCTCCCCCTCTCCATCTCGCTTAGAGGATGCAGAGCCATCTGGGGGAGAGGAGCCTTATTTGGTGCCAAGATTGAAATCAAAGAGAGAAATATTCTTTTCCCCAGGAGAGGAGAAAGAGAGAGAGAAAAAGGAGGAGTTAGATGGTGCTTTGCTAACAGAAGGGGGCTGGGGACATGGAGATAGAAGTCTGCTCACCAGCTGCCTGAATGGTGGGCCGTCCTGTTCAGCACCGCTCAATGGATCGAAAGCTAACACAATAGCTGGGTCAGCCCTTCATACTAGCCCTGGGTGTCCTTGCGTTGTCCTCCATGTGTACACTAGCACCACCAAATCTGACTTCAATCAGCCCAGCGAGGCTTCCCTCATCTGCTAACAGTTCTGCTATGGCTTATGGGTCTTAATTCATCAGCTATTTAATCACAACAATTTGTGTATAGACATGATTCACAACATATGTAATGTAAACTTCAATGACTCTTCATGTAGAGCACAGGCTGTATCATATTGTTCAAGCCTTCTAATCATCTTTATAAGCACCATGGCTAGGGTGAAGTAAAGACGTGCGCTCAAACAGTAATATAAATTTATACACAATGTAAAAAATTGGACAGCAGTGATATGCCTTGGAGACCTAGCATTTTATTTTATCCCACAAAATCCTCAAAAGAAAAGAAAACAGCCCAACAATCTTCATTTTGTATGATGGTTGATACAGAATCAACTAAGAAGTTTATCTTCAAATCTCTAAGTTGATCTGATACTTATTCCTGTTGTATTTTGGGAAGGTACTTTTACTTGAGTCATTGATCTACCCAAGTATAAACACTTTTGCTTGAGTGTGGGTACTTTGTGTATATAAAAAAATCCACAGGTGTTTCTGTCCATCCTTTCACGGCGAGAAGACACTATGACTGTAAACGGATGTGTTAGCTGTCAACAAGCCCTCCAGAGTCTCAACATTATTTATTATTTCGCTCACTAGAGGCAGAAAATGCAACATGTTTTAGGACTGAACTCTGAAATTGTGGAACAATATCTCTGCAGATTTTTTTTTGGTGAAAAACTAAAAGCAAGACTACCAAAAATTATAGAAGCTGTAATAAAAACAAAAAGAGGATGCAATAAATCCTAAAAACCTATGATATTCAGGAGCTTCTATCTATCTATCTATCTATCTATCTATCTATCTATCTATCTATCTATCTATCTATCTATCTATCTATCTATCTATCTATGCAATCATTTGTAATTTTTAAATTTTTCACTCTAGCCGCTTCTGTGCCTTGATGCAGCTTTACGAGCACTTGACATTTTCTGAAGCAGATTCATGATGAGCCTCCTGGGACACTTTTCCAACAAGCTTGAAGAAGTTCCTCATGCTGAAAACGTTACATATGCTGAGCAGTTGTTGGCTACCTGAGATTTTCATTTTCTATTCAAAAACAACATATACATGTTATATTTGTTTTGGAAATATGCTATAACATCTGCTTCATCAGAGACTCTCTAAAAAATAATGATAAGATTTCACTTATTGTTCGTGACTGGTATGTATACAAATATGTATGATGCGATAGAGAATATAACTGAAAATGTAGTGTGAAGAAGGAAGTATAACTTTTTAAACATTCAAACGGTTCTTGGAGTGGCCATGAGTCTATGTTAATCTGTTGAGTCCTGGAGAACCCTTCTATTGTATAGAACGGAAGATGATAAGAATTAGAATTTGGACAATAAAGATGAAATTTTAATCAAAGAATTCATTCATTTTTTTACATACAGACCGAATACACGACGGGAATGGAGTAAACTTTTCTAAGCGAGGAATTCAGGCCAACTTTAAAATTCTATGCTTTGAAAGCTTTTCCCTCCACAAGGCTATAAAGACACTCAAAGCTTGCCAGATGATTTAAAGTGTGGTTTGTGAGCGTGAGCCCCCACGTGCTCTGCACCCTATGTCCCCAGAGCCCTGCTGTGCACACTTTCCACACACAGTAAAAATGGGATGGGTGACATGACAAGGGAAAAAAACTGCTTCATTACAGAGCACATGGTGTAATTCTCTCTCACGTACACACTCGGTGGGACTTTTGCGCACCACAATTGCGGGATATGTCTCACAATAGTGTAAAGCTGTCACAATCACAGCCCCGAAACAGCAAGAAGTACTCTGACACATGCGAAGTGGATGGTGCTGCTACAACTGAAATGACCAAAATCGATCAAAGCTTGCTCCATAAATGTGTTCTCTCTATTACTACTGCGATGTTAGAAGTAGTTGGAAATGTTGTTGACAAAAGCCTCATTCAACCTAATGAGAAACTGCAGCACTCAGATTATGCACTGCAGATTATAGCACACAAATGGGAGCTCTTTTCTTTTTTGCTTTAATGTCGGTATATGTGGCAAGTATGATGGAGAAAATGTTATCGGCAAATCACTTAAAGCACTGCTTTTCAAACCCACTCTTGAAAAATGGTGCCAAAAAGGATTCTTGGAGAAAAGCCATAAAAGAACCACTTTTGGTTCCCTAAATTACCATGTTTGAAAAAGAGACTGGTGGGAATAAAAACCCTTTTAAAGAATATGCATGAAAAATAAGTGTTTCTTTAAAGAACATTTCAACATTAAAAATGTTCCTCACACTCCTCATTTACACAATTCTCTAAAGAACACTCCATTGAACGGCTAGGAAACTTAAAGTGGTAGAGAACCCTTTTCGGCACTGGTTCTCAGAGCTCCGCACACCAGTTAGTCCACTAGTTGCACTAATAAATGCAGTTTGGGCAGCCCTGGAAAGTTTGAAAGGGAAAATAAGTACACATCCTCCACACGTCTGTGCATTTCAATGCACAAATAATGTTCAAAGTTTTGCATACGGACAGAACAAAAGTGTGAATCATCAACTGAGCCTGGCGGACCGATTTTGGGAACCACAGACGACTTGATGTAAACTGTCACAAACTTAACTAGCTTAAAAAAAAAGGCAAGGCCAGTGAACTCTCTGCTTAGCACAGACGTTTTAAGGGGCTGCTGCTCAAAACAACCTCAAAAAGGGCCATCTCGCACCTCCTGCGTTTAGAAATCACTCATGAGCACTCACCTGATATGGTCATTTAACTAACCACTAATTAATTTTATATTCATTTATTTTGCCTTAAATGTTAATGACTAATACATTTAAAAACAGCTGCATACAGTTACTGTAATTTATTACTGCAGATGTAGACTGATGCTGACTGTGGCTTGACTGGGGTAGGCTATATCTACTTTTGTATATCATTACTGGGTGGGACAACCTACTTTACTTTTAAGCTATGTCAGTGGAAGCTGTTTTGTAAGATTTGTAAAATTTCATAATAGCTATTTATAGTATTTTACTTGATCACCAGGCTCTCAGCCTTTTTTCTGAACTGCCGTTTTGGGCTTAATCTCCTACAGAAATGCAAAATAAAGTGACTTCTATCAGCTACATCAGCTTGCTGGCTGAATATTCTGCAAAGCCTGCATTAAGCACATTACCATAGCTCAATGCTACAGTGCCACGGCTCTGGGCTACTCCATTTCTGTGTCGTGTGGTAACGTGTATGAAAAAGAATGCAAGTTTTGATGATATGGTGATGTATCTTATTTATATTATTTTGGGCCACTTCTATTTATGCAGTTACAACAGCAAAAATAAAGCACTAATAAATAATATAAACAACAACTTTATTATTATTATTATTATTATTATCCAGAGTGGCAGCTCAGCTTACATGGAATTACTTTACCTTAGCCTTGTTCACATTCTTGCTGCTTAGCCTATCAATCAGGTCTTTATCTATACCTTGATTACATGATAAAGCACATCTGATTTATCCAACAGACTCACACAAAATAAAATGCAATCTAAATTCAAGATTTCAACATAAAACTGGGCTGTGCTATCATTTCCCATTATCTTAAATGGGACATTAGCCAATGCTTTGTCAGACTTGTTGAAACTCTGAACAGTAGCTGAAAAAGAAAACACTTGTGGGCAGAGCACAGACAGGTTACCTCATCTCATCAGTGCTGGTCATGACAGTATGGACTCTCCCTACTCTGGTAATATACACATCATTCAGTGCCTAGCGTACTGTTGGAGTCAAGATGTCGTTGCCGTTACATGCTTTACAAAACAGTTCAGCAGCGAGCTACTGGAGTGCTGTGGATTCCAGCCATGAGAACCTCCAGTGTGCTCGCACATGTGTGAGAGCACCCTGCCCGTGACCTCCTCTTCCTTCTCTCGTTCACCTCCCCTCTGGGCTGGGGGAGAGAAAGAGCTGCCGAGTCCCACACTCCATCGCTTCATCCATTCCTCCACTCTCATCCACCGCAGCTGGGCCTGTGCCTTTGAAGAACTCTCTCAGGAACCGAGCCGACAAAAAGCAGACTCCTCCGTCTGTGAGGCCGAGCAGACCTGGAGGAGCAGCGGCAGAAGTAGCAGCGCATTCATCTCCACCTGATTGCTGTAAGGCGGAGAGAGAGAGAGAGCGAGAGAGAGAGAAAGAGAGAGAGAAGGAAAGGGAGGAGGATGAACAGAAGCTGTAGATTAATCACTGCAAGCTCATCACAGAGCCATAAGAGCCAGCAATCAAAATGGCAACAAATCATGCAAGATATGATATTACATAATATTACATGAAATCATGCAAGATATGATATCAGATATATGATATGAGAACAACCTTTAACCTTTAGGCCAAGACAATAGACTGAGTGGGTCATGTTTAAAAGCCACTGTTTGATATAGATGGATAGATAGGAAGCAAATTAAGGCATCCAGTACCTTAAAAATAAAACACAATTAGATGAACAGAGAACACACAAAGAATAAATAGTTATGAAAAAGGTTGGAAAGAACTAGTTCCAACAGTGAAGCAGATGTTTCCATCAGCCAGTAAATAATTACAGAACCAAATTGTTCATTGGTTGAGATAAAGTGACCTGCTGTGCATATATAAATGTGTATACATACATAAGCATGTACACATAGATGCATACTTCATCCATATGTGTGGATGAGTAAAAGTTAGTGAACTGTACCTGAAAAACTCATTACATTGACTTACTTAAGTGTTTTTTCTCTTCTCCTGTAAATGTACTGTTTTGGAAATGTGTTTGTTATTGGACAGCAACAGTTTTGGTTTTCAAAAAAGAGGACATGACCCTTGTGATGTTGTGGTGCATTGCCATGCACCTATTCACCATGTGGACAGGTCATATTCAGACTGAATGAATTTGAATGAAGATTTGTTGAGCATGAGAGCTATTTATAGTTATAATTTGACAGAGAATACTGCAACAAAAGAAGAGCCATCTATAAAGTTACACTCGGCTACAGCCTTTAATCTGCCAAAACTCTGTATGCACTGCTCTGTTTCCTCATCGCCATAGAACTTCTAAATGATCTATAGCTCTTATGCTCTGATTACACACAAGCCTGAAGCTTTCTATTCACCAGCTTCTTGTTCCAACTTAAATGGTGCAGCAGTTACATTGTGGTGCTGTCTTGCTGCCATGTTTATTAAATGGGATAGCATTTATGCAGCATTTATGTCTTCTAGTTCTGCGCTCGGGCACGGTTAGCGAATGTGTTCTGTGCTGAACCGTGCCAGGCGTGGTTCAGTATGCCAGGGAAGGTATGGAGTGATCACACTAGTCAAACGAACTATACTTTGGGAGTCAAGCGCGGAGTCAAGCGTGCACAGTATAGATCGTCTAGTGTAAGTACAAAAAAAAAAAGCTCTTGGGCTTTGTCGGTCCCACCTGGCCGTGTATAACTAAACTCTGTTCTAATGTGAGTCTGTTGAGTGCACCTCAAAATCAGCCTGTAGCAATTCAGCAATGCAATCATTCGGTCAATTTGGGGTTCACCCACCCAGTACAAGCCACCAACTGAAGTTTTTCACTGGTGATGTATTTACGTTTTTTTTTTAAAAATCTTATTTTAATCTTATTTAATCTTATTTAATGAACAAAACAGCAATGATTTAGATATTTTAAGAGCCAGATTATTGTTTCCAATTTGTTTAAAATAAATGCTTTGCCCACCATAGATTTGGTCTCATCTGTATTTTAGAAAATTGAGGTGGGCATGTTATATTATACTGGTCTTTTTAATGTGTTACATAGTTTTTTTGCATCTAAATAGCCTGTAAAGGGAAAAGTGAATTATGTATGTTTATTTTAATAGACTCCATGAATGAGTATAATAGGTTTAAGGGGGTTTAGGCAAATATTGCCTGGTGGAATTCCCAATGTTTTGTGGTCTATATATAAGAGGCCTAGTCTGGATAGAGACCTTGATTTATTTGCAGAAAGGAGTCACAAAAGTGGTTTAGTTTTAAGTTAAGGTTGGAGATGTCTGATGTCAGTTAAAGCTTTCATCTATTGAAATGGCAATTTATTTTTAATGGAAGATGGAATGCATTTAAGAATGTATTAGATGATAGTAAAAATACATACATGGAAAAGTCAATACAAAGTCAATGTATTTGTTAAGAAAAAAACAGGTTGCCAACTATATATATATATATATATATATATATATATATATATATATATATATATATATATATATATATATATATATATATATATATATATATAAACATTGATGATTGTTGCAATTAATGTATCATAATTTTTTTTCAAAATGATCTGCTGTCCCAGCCCTATAAAAATGTCCTAAAAATTAACCTAATGAAGCTCCGCCCACAAATATGTTCTTTTCTAGATACTCCTGCAAAGCTGCTGAATGCTTAAAAAATGCATTTCAATCGAACAAGACATTGTAGCTTAAAACTTGTCACACAACTCACAAATCTTGATGATACGCCCTGAGACAAAGGAAATGTGGCCTTTGACCCTGGTTCCTGTTCTGGTCTAGCGTGACTAGCTGTGGTTTGGAGTTGGAGCCACTTGGCCTTCAGACATGGCACAATGTTACGTCTGCTGCGGTGGGGGTCTGCATTCGCCGGTGCTGGTAGATGTAAAGAATCCACACAAACCTGATCTTATCTCCCAGCCCGAAACCTGAGCACATGCCGCTGCACCGCTCAAACCGAGCCAGGCTCAGAGGGCATTCTGGGAACTCCTGGGACTCTCACCCTCCTCCCTGGCCCCAGCCAAGGGCCTCCCAGATGTCCAGCCGTGTGACAGCATTTGAGCTGCGTTTTCACAGTCAGCTGTCACTCATAATCACACTCTCTGCTCAGGTTGGGTTACGGGGAGCTTATGAGGAGCTAGGAATATCAACATGCATGCTCAAAATACCCACTCTTTCGAGGTTTTACTATCTTTTTGTAACAAAAGAGTAAAAGATCAAGCCCTCAATCTCTATCTGGTTCATTTCAGAGTGGCTGTTTGTGTATGCGTGTATGCTGGTGTAAGCTGAAAGTAGTATGACACATGGAGATCATTCACTGATGCATCTCCAACATGAAAGCTTGGATCGGTTTTGATCTGTGATATGCCAATGTCTTTTACATGTGTTTTTAGGTCATAACTCTTTTTTCCCTCCGAAATGATCACCATATGGGGAGGAGCACATTTGTTTCTACTACACCTGGCCCGAATGCTTTTCATGTGATGTTCTTTTATACAGTGCAGTATATGCTATCCGCAGGTATCTGGACGAATGTTTTAATAGACCATGCGATTCTGCCAATTCAGATGCCGATACACACCAGATAATACTAACCAAACCAGGGGAAACCACAAACGGTGAAACAAGCGAATCGGAAAACCTGGGATTGGAGGCGATTTCAAACACAAACATTACTGTTATAAATGAGATGCTCTGTTTTGGAATGATCAAAGCTGGAGGGAAGTCAATGAAGAAACCTAAGATTCCCCTGTGTCTTTGGAGTAGATCGTGTTTAACTGGAGAAGTGTTGCAGTCATGAGCGGCTCGTAGGGCAGAGAGTGAGGAGGCCCATGGGGCCTTTGGACCCAACTCTCACCTTACAGCAGAAATTCTCCACTCAAGCCCCCATCTCCTGACTGCTAAGCTAGCAGTATCCTGACCTAGCTGTCGTCCAAGTGTTGAGCCTCGAAAATGCAGATGCATGCGGTCACCATGCACCTAAGGGCGAAGAAATATCAGGAGATATCGATTGCTAGAGCTGGACATCAGCATACATATTTGACAGTATTACAGACCCCCGAGGTGTGCTTCAAAAGGCTCTTTCACGGTCATGTGTATGTTTACTCCCAGTGAAATCCCGAGGCCACACAGAGAGACTTCAGAACGAATCGAAAAATGACCAATCAGGACGATCTGCATTAGAAAAGACAGGATAAGCCGAAATAGAAGTTGTTACAGGGCATTTCTTTAAAACATTCAAGGATTTCATCAAGCTCTTTCCCTTTTCTACGGAGAACCAGATGGAGTCCTTCATGTTTACTCCAAATTCAGATGGAAATCAGCTCAGATGGAAATCTAAACCCAAACTTGGAGCAGGACTGCTTGCACTACAGGTCCATGTTTGTGTTTAGGCTTTATAGAGGGGTTTTAAGCTCCCACTGTTACCTAGGGTGAAATCTATCCATATTGGAAAAGCAAAACAAAAACTGATGGAGAGATAGCGGGAATGGATGTTTCATCCAAACAAGTCAAACTGGAAACATGCTTGGATGTCTCCTCATTCCATGCTGAATACGATGGTATCAGCTTTTGAGAGTATTACGTCAGGAATGGATGCTCTGCCAAAATTCCAAAGCATGTTTGTAATTGATCCCAGGAGAAAATGGGAAATAGACAAATTAGTATGGACTGCTTGTAAAACAAGTCTTTTGTTTGTGGAGATTCTCAAGTACCGATTCTGCTATCTTGTTAAGGAGGTGTCTAAGAGAGCCAAGTGTCGAAAGCAATTTCTTGGTCCAAGACACCAACTGCGAAATACAACACGGAGGAAAGGAAAACGGTTTGTTTGAGACAGAAAGCAGACAGAAACAAAAAGACCACATAATACACCTATCACCAGCAAATGCCCTTTATAACAAACCCCTATCTATCACGTTCCTCTCCACGCCAGTGAAGACTAACTCAGCAGAATTAAGCCTTGTGGCGGTTCGCTAGAGTGGGCCTAACAAATAAACTGATGAGAATCACTGAACAGACGTACCATAACCAGTGCCAAATGACGTGTGTATTTGGGTAGTGAGCAGGCCAGGCCGGGTCCTGCCTGTCGTGACTCCAGTTTGTACCACATGCACGAGTCTTTGTGGTGCATGGCACTAAGCAGCCTGGATTTTTAAAAAAAAAATGTCTGGAGTCTGTCATCTCTGCCTCAAAAAAGAGACTACAATAACAGTGACAGGGCTAATTCAATCATATGGGACTGTCTTTTGCAATAAACCAGCTTTTTATCCATTCGTTCGGTCTGGACTAACTTGAGGTGGTCAGCCCCACCTCCTTGTCCTCCACCCAGGTCAGCATGAAGAAAGTGCAGGCCTGCGGGATGATGATGGAGATGCTGCTTGACATTTTGGAGTTCTGGGGATGCTCTGGGGACAAGTACCCGATTGAGTCTGATGATTCAAATAGCAGTCTGAAATATTTCATGGTTTGAGAAATGGAAGGAGAGTGCAGAATACCACCACAGGTATTGTGACATTGGAGGAATTAGTCACAAAGGAACTTTATCTGATCTGCGCAATGTACTGTTTTCTAAATCTTTCACAATATTGGCCTTTGCAAAACAAGTAAATACACATCCTGACCAAACTTCTGGATGAAACTGCATGAATTTAATTCTCATCAAAAGAAATGTTCAAATGTTATGTTGTGGAAAGTTTTATGCTGTGTCACAATTGCAATATTAAGCACTACAATTGTAATGTGGAGTTGTATCCATACTGTGTAGGCCTGATATAAGTAAATAGTAGAAATAAATAATGTTTCTTCAGCGCCCCATTGCCGGACATTTGCCTGGACCAGTATTTGGCAACAGTAGGACAGTACAAAATGAAAACATGGTACAAATAGCCTATATATAGGCTATCATAGCCTGCTGTCAACATATCCTGGTATGGATGACTTAAATTGGTGCTCAATTTGTAGACGGCATGGTGACTCCATTCAAGTACGTTTTATGCCTATACAAATCAGATACCTAACATTACCTGGTAGTACGACTCTTGTATGTCCCATTACCCCAACCCTGCTTTTAATCCCTGAGTTACCTCATGTCATGACATTTTTGGTGATATTGTGGACTCACTTGATGTTTGCTAGTTGCTGGCAGAGTTTTACACAGCAGTATTTTCCAAAACTAGGAAAGAAAGTGGTAGAAGTGGTTGGTAAATAGCAGCCAGCTACACTCTCACCCCCCCACCCAAGCCCCTGCTGGTACTGTGTGTGACGTCAGCCTGTCTAATCTGCTGCCAGAGCTTTTTTGCCAGACTTTCCTGTGTGTTTTTAATTCAGTTCCCCAGACTGTCTCTGAAAACAGGGATGCTAATAGGTACATATTGGACATATTCCTTTGCACATATTACTGGAACATTTGCAAAACAAACCTACAAATGTCGCCATCAGACATCACTTTTATGGCTTTTAAAACCTGCCTAAGATTGGTAGGATCTCATTGCATTTGAAAGCATCCACCTCTGTTTTTGGTAATACTAGCAGCTATATGCAAATAAAAAAAAAAGCATAATGTTTATTGTTCTAGGTGAAAATAAAGACACCGAGCACTAATCCTTACCAATAAGTACACAGAAATGTTAGCTAGAATGGTATGTTGATGAAAGATTATTTTGGTAAGAAAGAATGTTCTGATCATATTTTTACAATCGGCCGAAAAATAAATGTTTATTTGCTTGCACATGATTTTGTATCATTGTAGACATTTGCATGAGTGTGTGGGTACAGAAAGGTGCAGTTATATTGTTTCCTCTCATTGTAATTAACTCTTAGAGCTAAAGCATATATTCTTGTTTTTGTTTGTCTTGTCACATAAGTCTGTATACATTTTTGTGAGTATATGTTCACAGAACTATTCTTTTTATCCAACATCAAGATTCATCATAAAATGCTGAAATTATTATAAGGTATGTGTTTTTAAATGCAAAAAAAAACAAACAAACCGCGGTAATGCCCGTTTTTGTGTTATGTCCCTATATTTTATGCTATAAACAGTTGTCATGCTTGTTAAAATACTGTATTTTTATGAAGGGGATTTAGTTTATTTTTAAATATCTTAATACCCAATGAGGAAAACTGGCGATTTAAAGGAACAAAATTATAAAATGAAGTCATATTTACATTACTGACTGCTACTGCCTGCAATGGAAATGATCAAAAGCCATAAAAAACATAAAACATGCTCTATATAAGAAACACCATCACACAGACTATTCTTAATTTTTCATTCTCCTAAAAAACGGAATTCCCAAATCAAATCAAGGGTAACATTTCAGAACAAGGAAAGAACGTTCTTTCACTTTAATGTCTAGTATTGTCACATAATTTATGACCACTTCTATTGGTCAGTTGATTATGAATGTTCACATAACATTAGGGGTAGCCAGTGTTTTTTAAAGCAAATAAAACACAATAAAAGCTCAGCATGGCAATGCCAGGACATGTCCCATATGTCCCTATCAAGGACGCCTCATACTGGTGCAAGTGCAACAGTTTCTGTGTTTGTTGGAATGCTGCACTTTTATGAAGGTCGACTGAGATCTCTCCTAATAGCTTGACAACAGCACGGGAGAATGTGTGCGCTCTCTGTGCGTGAGAGGGTGCGAGTGCTCTGAGAACGGGATGCATGCTTGGCTGTGCGTGCTTGGTGCTTTTTTAAAAGAACTGCAGCTCAACATCAGAGGCCAGCAGCTCCATTATGTAGTTAAGGCCCAGTTGGAGAGCTTGTGCTGCCTCTGTGACTATGCATTCATTGAAGCCTGCTCTCGAATCAGGTAAGGTCAAAAAACAAGGAAGCTTCTTAGCAACTCCAAGTTTATTAAGATTACAAAACTATTTCCTATCCAGCTGGCTTGTAAATATAGCCATTTAAGAAAATCGGCTTCTTATTTTAGTCTGATATATGCAAATTCATTATTTTACCTGACTTGGTGCTTTTGTTTCCTCAAAAACATGAAATGGATTATACTTCTGAAATGGATATTGTACTTATATATGAAAAGTGGACTGTACTAGAGATATTGTCACACACTTTTTCTTATTTTTCCATTCTCCACAACTGATAAAAAAGAACCCACAAGTCTCCAAATCAACAAAACAACATGTCATAATATTGCTACGGCAACCTCCAAAGCAATAAACAGACAAATAAGCACGTCTCCAGTCTCTCAGGGAACACCAGAGGAAAAAAAAGATGCTAGCAAGAAATTATATTCTCTTACACAATATGATTACAGCACACATAAATCCCAATAGATGCCTTATTTGGAAATAGACATCAAGGTATTTTTATGTTTCACAACTAATAGCTTAATTACTACAAATTTTTATATTCACTGCTTTCTTACTAATAAACTATTAATAATGGTATATACTATATAGCAAGATCGGAAATGTTGAGGATGAGTACTGTTAGATATGGTTAAAGTGTTGAGAAGGATAAATTGGATAAAATAGATTCTTTAGAAAATATCCTTTACTAGTGATCAAATCCAATGACAAAAAAAGAAGAAAATCCATGTTTAAATTTGTCTCGAACAACAGTACAAAACAACTAGAACGACTAATCCCATGTTAAACAACAAAATAAGACACACAACATCCACATCTAAACACCCTTGTGTGCCCCTTCTGTTTCTGCTTAATTTCATTAACTTTGAGTTCAAACAACATTCTTAAAAGGGGATTCCAGCCTAAAACTGGCATTTAATGTGCTATTTATCTCCATTTTCTGTGGTGCAGCCACATCCTTTTACAGGATGTTCTTTTATTTATTTATGTTTTCATTCCTTATTGATCTCTAATAACCGTTATATTGAAAGGACTTACAAACACAGCGAGCCTCTGGGGTGACAACCAATCCGGACTAGCCATTAATCTATAGCTAATAAGTTTCACAAAATCATAAAGAATCACTGAGTGGATTAACATGCACTTAATAATAACTTCAGACAGTCAGTAATCTGTTCACATCTACATTAATCTACATGCACTTAAGTAATCATGTATTCATAAAACTATGGATCACCATGACTTGGGCTTAATCAGACTTCTGCTTTACGAGTTTTATGTAGTCTCAAAGCAGCTTCCCAGAGAAGCAGAGAAAAATAGAACAAAAAAAAGAGCCCATGCATAAGCATATAGACGTAAGAAAGGGTATCCAGGTCCAAGCCCCCCCTAGAGCAAGCCAAAGGCGACAGTAGAAGGAAAAACTCTTGATAGGAACCCAGGCTCAAAGGAGAAACCCACCCTCCTCTGGCTGATCTTGAATAGAGAGAGAACGACAAAATTACAACAAATACAACAAGAAGTTCGCTGCTTGAACAGGTTTTATAAATAATCTAATTAGGAGGTTCAATAAACTCTCAGAAGAAGATGTGGTTGGTTTCAGTGTTGCTCCAAAAGTGATTGTTGCCATCTCGCAGGTGATGTGGTAAAGTTTGTATGTGGTAAAGTTTGTATTTCCAGTCATGTGCAAAGTGAGAAAAACAAAAGAAATCTAAATATAAGTATACCTGTGCTAAAAAATTGAATCCAAGCTAAGAAATGAGACAATGCCATTCACATGACCACATGCAGATAACAGCAGAAATATGATTTTAATTGGATTATTAAATAAAAATAAAATGCACTCAGTGATTCTATCTTTATATCTTTTTTTGTGCATAATTAATGCCAGAGAGAAGTGTTTTATGTTTCTAACCAGAGTAAAGAAGCCTAACTGAGGCTGGGTATTTAGATGGCAAGTTAGCTTTAGCTTTTAGCTTGATGCTCCTCTCGTCATTTCGATCATTTGAGTATTTTCTTCACTGCATTTTTATAATAATTACTAATAATAATTACTATTGTTACATCACTGCCATATGATATTTGACTTTCCAGCTACTCAGCTTCCTTCTGCATTCATTGGCTAACAGATAAAACATTTAAAAACATCCGTTTCCAAAAATACATTCTAAAGGAATTGCAGCATTTCAAACATTGCACCAACTGTCAAGATACATCAAAATAGGGCTTTCCTAGTCCTTAAACTGGGAATCTCACTCTAGAAGCTACTGTATTACCAGTGCAGGATGCAAGCAGGCATGTTTACAGTAGATGTAGCGAAGGATACATTTTTTATTTTAACTGAAACATCCCTTAAAAAATAAACATTCGTTTATGGTTTCTGAAACAATTGTACATTTCCAGGAAAAAAAAAACATTTACACCATATGGAAGGTATTGTAGCAACCTGCTACAACCTGCTTCTCCCAAGGCTTATGGTAGGCATGCGCCCTCCAACAAAGACACAGTTCATGTTGTTTATTGTTGTTGTCTGTTAGTTTCAGTTATGTGTAAATGCTTTATGTGTCATTTTATGTTGTGTTTGAGTTTATGTGGGTTATTGTTGGTTAATGTCAGGGTGAAGTTGACAGTGGGTGGAGACCTCCCTCCGTAGATCTCTGTATGTGCTTTTCTACTTTATATGTAAAAGCATGACGTGTGTCTTACTCTCTGCATACAGTACATACAGTTTTTAAATCTCTTTCAACTTGTGAATATTTAATAAGCCATGCATCAAAAAGATATTTAGAGAACCAAACAGGTTTATCTACAGCATCTGCCCATGGACAGGTGAGATCGGGTTCTACGGGACGACCTGAAGAGGGAGAAACAGAGAGAGACTGATAAAGAAAGTCAAGCTGAAGATTTGCATGGCACTGTGCAGTTGGACCAGGGGAGGAGCTGTTCTCCATGGAAGAATCCCAGTCCGGCCCTGTCCACCAGCAGGATTTGTTTCCTTTGAAAGTGAAGAAAGGGCCTGAAAGCAGCGTAAACAGTTCACTTCCTCCATGACTCTGGTTTTGATTCTCCACTGCAGTCTTCTGATGTGTTGGCTCACTTAGGGGCACACTAATCCTAGGCATCTCCTTACACACACACATACACATACCCCTAGCGTGCAGCTCTACAATTGCTGGTCCTGAATGTGCTGACTGGTGTAATGAAGGTAAACAATTTGTTCTTTTCTATGGATCATGCACAAATCAATGAATTTTAACAGCACTTATTAAGTTGGCTGCCTGTTAGGACAGCACTGCATCTCCTAAATGTCCACTCTATTGACATAGTATACTCTATTTAGGCTTAAAGGATAAAATATGAAAGTGTGCAAGCGTTTATGTCTGAAAGAAGCCCTCAAGCAAGTCGACTTGAGGAAGACACCACGTGTTGCCTCCAAAGGTCCATGTTTCACTCTTGTAGCTTAGCTCCAGCATTATTTCACAGTTCCTTCTCCATGTTCTTTCCTGAGTCATGGCCCATGTTTGCTTCTTGTTCCGCAAAAAACAAACAAAGTCAAGCTGGACCAGGCCAGTGATTACGGCTCTCAAACAAACCGGGCGCAGGAAGTGATGGCATGGGCCTCTGGGCCGGATCAGGTTCATATCGGAAAGGGTGAGTCAGCCGGCGAGGTTTTTCTCGGGGAGGGAGCGTCAAGAGCTCTGAGACCAGAGGTGTGAACTCGGCACCAGCCGTGTGGCCCAGTTCCAATCACTTTACCATATCCGTCATGGGAACATCGTCTCTGTTTTCTTTTCATTACAGGACCAATCCTTCCCCGAGCCTTCCAAACAACAGTGGAATAACAGCTTATTTGCTCTGTGTGGCCTCTGCGGAAGGTGGGGGCAGTATGGGGGGATTGGATTGTAGTTTTGCGCTCGGGCCCCGCCGGATCCGCCTTGGTGTGCTGTTGCCGCGGCCTTCGCTGAAGGTGGAAACAATCTTTCCTCTCAGTGTAAACTTAATCAGAGGAGAATCGGTGAACCATTACGAAATTCCATTTTTCCCACGTCAATAACTGACCTGAGGCACTCCGCTCCATGTTCAAGTTCGCTCAAAGGGCTCTACTGTCTGCTTCAATTTGATAATGAATACAATTCATTATTTATTTTGAATGCCTTCGAGTTGTTTCCAAGGTTTACAATGTGGTATGCACACTCTCTTAAACATAGTCTGTAAAATAAAAATTCCTAAATGCTTCATGGCTTGGATGCACGGTCCTGTCGGGATAAAACCTCTACATTAGTCATTGTGTTTAAATGAACTGAGCAGGATTTTGTAGTATACAAGCAACAAATATATCTAAATACAAGTAATGTGCTGTGCAAAAGTCTGAGACCACTCATCATTACATTTTTAGGCAGAAGCCATTTTTAGAATCAGAAAAAAAACTAATATCTAAATCAGATAACAGCTTTTTGCCTTTATTGGAGTTTGAATTGTCATCACTTATATTTATTCTCACAACTAAAGTTTAGTTTTAGAAGTTGGTTGCATTTTCTGCTTCTTCAAGTGGACACCAGTAACTTTTTTGCTTTTTTTGATTTGATTTGCAAATCTTTTTTTTTTTTGTCTGTTTTCTTTCATCATCACAGCTTCCTGACATCTACACATCCTTTCAGAAAAGCACAGTGTTGTCTTCTGACAGTGGAAGGATGGACAGACACACCTGTGGACTCTCTCAGAACTGAACTAAGAGTAGAGCTTGATTTTCTCCTCAGAAAGATTCAAGTACTGTTTATCTGATGGTGACAGTTAGGGTGGTCTACCAGGTTGTGCACACTTTCCCATTTCTCTGTATTTTTTAATAGCCTCAATAAAAAAAACTCCTTTATACAAGAGGTTCTTATACCTAATCTCTTTATACATATCTCCTGCAAAATGAATTGATTGTACTGTATGGAGAGGACTGTATATTTGAGCAGGAGTAGATGATTTTGTAGAAGCCGTGAACGGTAAGCTAGCCTCCAGTTACTGTAAGCTGTAAGCTTTTCACTCTCTACTTGCAGCCCTCCTTCCAAAACCACTCCCCCCAAAACCTGCCGTAACAGAGAGTGTTAGAGAGAGGTGTGCAAGGATGACACCAGTGTAGACTAACATCAGATAAATACCATCAAACAACACTTGCTAAAAACCTTAATGCAGACAACATTAAACATATACACACAGATTACATGCAAGATGAACGTAAATTACAGCCCCTGCTTAGATAACAGTAGCATTGGACTGATATATAATGTAGCTACAAAAGTAGCTACCCATGTGGACTATATAACAAATTTCACCATGAACAAATTAGACCTGTTAAATAGAAAATCTTGGCATTACTTTTCGGGCCTTTCAACTCTTTCAAACGTAAATTCACACTGATGTTCACTCTAGTTTGACCTCTTGCTTTATCTAACCTCTTTTTGTTTGTAGCCTTTTCTACTTATGTCATTCTTTTCCTTTTTTTTATCAGTAAACACTGTTGTAGGTACTTTTGTAACTTTTTCTGCCATTTCTGTGTACTTAGCTTGCTACCTCTCAGCATAATGTGTGTGTGTTTGTAGAGACATATGATGGACAGACTGGGAAGATGGTGAGGTAGGCAGGTAAGCCATCCAAACATTCAGTTTGTTCATAATGAAATGTGTGGACAGGGTTTTTACAGTCCTGTGACCTCCACATATTATGATTATTTTCTTTCTAATGGCAAAGTATTTGATTTATTGATTGCCATTGGTATGTAACGAATATATCAAGAAATATAAACAAAAGTATTTCCAAATTAAATAAATTAATTACATCAATTAAAGAATATTAGGCATTTTTTTAACATTTAAGGAATACAATTTACAGAGAAATCCATTTCTATTAAGTTCCTCTTAGGACTCGAACGCTTTGCTCTGAAAAATCCTTTTTGGCGTCAATGTTTTTAGGAGTAGTTTTTAAAAGAATGAAAAGAAAACTTCAAATATATTTAAGCTGCAAAGAAACATTTCATTTCCAGTAGACTCCGTGAGGGTTTGACATTCTCCTGGCTTGGTCTGATTAGTACTCTCACCTCCAGCCTGTTTTAGATCAGCCTATTATAATATGCAGCAGGCACAGGAGCCCAGGTCTGCACTTCCAGTATGTAAGGCTTGGAGAGATCTGCTTAGTGTTTCAGGGAGAATTGGTTTATGATGCGTTTGACTGTGAAGACGACTTTGGCTTTGAAATCTGGTGAGAACAGCATTATCTATTGAAAGAAGATGACCACTGGAAGTGTATTACAGGAGAAGCAATAATGTTCCACGATATCAGACAGGCATATTTCACCACAGAGAAAGACTCTCTGAGTTGTTTATGCGTATAATAGAGGAAAGGGAGCTACGATAAAGAAGGAGAACCAGAGTGGGCCTTCTTTTATGAAGATTAAGATGAATTAAGATGAATGAGGTGTGGTATGGAAATATGAAATCCTAATTACATGCGTTCTAAGGCTTTTTAAAGCTATTTATTTGGTCAATATAACAGATATGAGACACAAGCTAAAGCAACAGCCTTGACTGATAAAACATGACAGGCTGAAAAGACTACAACTACAAGCAAGCGTTTGCCGGTGCATTGTTGTTATTTGTCAGCAGACTCTGGAACGGCAAAGGGTACAACTGTCACATTCCGAGAGCCATATTAGCAAGCAAAGTGATACCCTTAACAAGGCAAAATATGCCCAGTGAAAATAAATAAAGGAAAAGAGCTGGAAAATGTCTGTCCAAAATCACCCCAGGAGACAAAATTGCAGGCTATTTGCTAAGCTGTGTGATGCTAGTCCCTTCAGCTTGCTTAGCTTTTAATATGTGGACGATCACCACAACAAGATCTTGGAGGCCCGGCCTTCATCCCTTTAAATCCCGCCAAACGTGAGTAGTTTTGGAATTCCGGAATGCCATCCCAACCGTGAAGCCTCACTCCCTCTTGCCCAGCACTTCTTGGAGGGCAATTTTCCTCTGGCTGAGCCTCCCAAAGCCGCCTCACCTGGAACCAATCTGTAACACAATCGAAGTGTCCTGACTTGAAAGCCCGCTGCCTTCCTTTGATAGTCTCGTCCTGGTAGTCTGCATGGCGCTGGAAATAGCCCCTTTGTAATCTTCAGATACAAAAGCGAGCTAAGACAGAGGGTTAATATCTAGCCATCAAAGTGAATTATGCAAATCACCCTGCAACACAGCTCAGACGCACTCCGTTTTTCCTGCAAGGGAACAAGAAGCCAGCTTCACTGTGGAAATTCTTTGCTGATGCCATCCACAGCGTTCTTTCCCAAAGTTGGGGCTTTTGTTTTCTGCGTCTTAGCTACACCGAAGGGTTGGAGTCTTAAGTTCAACCGCTCTATCTTTTTACAGTCAGGTGTTACATACATAACCTCGTTGAATCCACTCAAACCCTTCGCCACCCCACCTCTGTATCCCGCACTTACACCACCACAATCCAGACAGCTTCCAAAAGAGGTGAGCAATTAAACTTTAATAGCTGTCCATTGAGGGGTCCTGGGGGATTTTCCCCTAAGTCAACATGTCAAACCCCATTTCCTTTTCTCCCTCTTTTTTTTAACCCCCAGTGATTTCTCCACTGGAGCTGAGGGATCTCTCGTGAAGCATTGTGTCCTTCAGCTTTTCATGTGGCTCATGGGAACTGAACCTCGAGACATGTAGCCAATTGGTCAGCCCTATATCCTGATGAGTGAGCCCCAAGTGTATGCATCTAAATGAGTGCTCTAAAAGCCAACAGCGCACTATAAAAGCAAGGACGCTGTAAAACACACCATTAAGAGGTATTCGATAATTGTTTTCTCTTCACTAGTGAGAAATTCCAGTTCCTTACAAGACATTCGAAGCAAATAGGCTTCCAGCAGTGGTCCACATCACTGAATTTATGGCCCGGAGAAGCCGTTATCCTTTGGTCCCAGCAGGTAAAGTTAGCAGCAGACCATTTCATTAAAAAAAAAAAGTCCCATGGTCCTCTTATATTTCTCTAAAAGGATATATATATATATATATATATATATATATATATATATATATATATATATATATATATATATATATATATATATATATATATATGGACCAACGTCAACTCTAGATAGTTATACTATCACTGCAAAGGCTGAATACAGGTGCTATATATGGGACAATGGTCTGGCACTGTTACGCTAGCATTCCACAGCAGAATGCTTGAGGAAAACAACATAGCTTTGCGTCTGTGGGTTTAAGGGCCTTAATTACTTGCTGGGTGCATGTGATTCGAATTGAACGATTAGCGGTAATTCAATCAGCGATAGAAGGGCAGAGCGCATGGATATAAGGCAGAAAATAAAAGCACATCTGCTGAGTGGGGTCTTTGTCCACTCGACCCCAGTCACAGTCGTTACCTTTGAATGCAAGTCACAAGTCCTTATCGGCACGTGGCCAGCAGGCCCTGCTGTGCATTACAGCACAGAGTCTGGCCCTGTCCTGCCTGGCAAACCCTCTGCCCAGGCCTATAATCAAGTTAGGCCCTCACTTTCATTCCTCACCCTACACTCACATGGATCGCCTCACACATCTCAATGTGTCACCTGGAATCATGTTTTATACCTACAGGTCCAAAAAAGTAAAAATATTAAATTATGGTTTAATTCAGCTGTGCAAGGACACAGGGGACCCCTGGCTATGTGTGTATATATATATATATATATATATATATATATATATATATATATATATATATATATATATATATATATATGTAGTGCAAGGTGCAAAGATGTGATACAATTACCTATATTGGTAAATGCAGCTGTATGCAGGAGATTGAGTGGCATTGGTCAAATTGCAGGTAAGAGTGAGGACACATCCGTACACACATCCAAAACCTTTAACATTTTAATGGACGATCACTGTTTATTTGCTGAATTTAATATGTTAGGTAAAAAAGGCTGCCCTTGTAAGTTATGATGCATTTTGTAATAATTCTTTTTAAAAGATTAGTTATTATAGTTATTTTCTCATCCACTAAAAAAGCAAACATTACAGACAATATAATATTTAGAAGGGCTATATATTTAATATAGGTGTGGTAATTTACCCAGTGCTATGATAATCAGCAAACAACCATTTGCATATATTTACCTTTTCAGAATATAGTTATAAGGAGTGTTTCAGCTCTACTGCTCTTTGAATCAGGGAACAAAACAGCCAGTGATATGGCTCATTCACATATTTCAGTCTATCACTCTTAAAAGTACCTGTTTAATTCCTAGAAATAAAAAGAGATAAATAAAAACAAACTGTTATGGCTCTTTTTGGTACATAAAATCTTACTGATGTTGTAAGTAGGGCTCAAGGAAATACAAGCAAAATCTAAAAAACATGTTTATATGGGTTCCCTGTATGGGATGTGTTATAACATCAACAAAACATGGAAGGAGTTTTAAACTCAATGATTTGATTAGAACGGTTCAGGATTAAATGCAGTATGAAATCTCAAATATAACCAAATAACAATACAAATGGAGGAACAACTCAGTCAGTAGTGGAATATAAAGAATAAAAAATATGCATTATAAACATTTTATTTATTTAATTGGAAAACAGTCTACATGTTATTTTGACCCAACATTTACTAAATTGTTATTAAGATCAAATTTATCAAATTTGATTAAAAATTATTCAGATTGATGTATCATGATCTAGCAATCCACTTATCACCTCCATTAGCCTCAATATTTTAATCACCCCTTATTTTGCCTTGGACGTATCAAACTATAAACTCAGGTCAATGCTTACCGTATCTTCTTGTCTTGTCCAAGCACCAACAAATCCAAAACAGAGATAAATGATTTGATTAATTACAGTTCTTCTGTAAAGGAACAACTGTCTTTCAGTTTCCATTCAGTATATTCATTAGAAGATTTCTGTTCAAAAATGTGTCTGTAGCAACTGATCATTTTATGCAAATGCAGCAGACATTACTTAACAGGAGGGAAGCATAGTGTTAACCAACGTACTTAACTGCTTAATAAAGTTTTCAGAATATGCTGGGCATTTCCAATATTTACTTTTCATATTGCATATCATCAAACTACATTTTATTTAACACTCCCAGAGAACAATCTCCCTTGCCTACGGGCATAGCTGGAAACAGAAACTACTACTTTAGAGTACTTTTGCCACAACTTTGAGCTAATAGCTGTTGTTAAATGATATTTTCTAAGTGTATTACAGAATCATAAAGTATTTATGGTGAAAACATATGTTTCTAGATATGTTCAATGCTCATTACACTAAGAGTCTTGGACCACTGACTGTGCAGACAGCGCATTAAATCATGACTTGGGCATCTGGGATAGCCGGACTAAGGCTTGCTATTTCTGATAGGCAGTAAAATTTTATTTCAAATCATAGCTACTGATTCCAAGGCAGGAAGCGGGGCTTATTTCAGCAGCTGGCCTTGAAAAGAGTGCAGTACAAAGCGCTGCACCAGAGCACCGCATGCTGCTTTTCTTCATTTCCCTTTCACTGGAGAGACAGACAACACCGCCCACACGCATCCAAATCTGATTGCAGTCGTCTTCTGTGTAATTTTCGTATAGTTAGAATTGTATGTAATACAATAAAAAGCATACAAACAAACATAAGCACTTCTAATTAGAAATTACATATTGTGCTCATATTCTTACACAAAACTAAGTCACAGAGACAGGCTTCAATGTGGCATTTTGATACGCAATTTCTATCTTTTAACATATTGAAAAACGAAATAAACGTAAAGTAGGAAGTGTGGCATATTTTTGGCCCACATTTTATCATTTAATTCATTTCCAGTATGTTAAATTGAGAAGTGAACAGTGACTGGGCATTGAAATGTGCAGAATTGTGTTCTCTGTAGAGGATGTATTAACTTGCTTTTAAGCAACAAATCATTTAATACTACCAGCACAACTGTACATACTGTGCAAAAGTCTTAAATAGCTTTGTAATAGATTGTTTAAAACTATGTCAGTGAGAGTTGTTTACCTATTAAAACACTTTGAAACATAAACACATGTATCTCCATTTTTGTCCATTTTTAGTTTTCTATATCAATTGAACACGACAGCTGCCTTTTATATTGTGTGAATATTTAATGGTGAATGGACCAGTAGAAATACTCTAAAATCTCTTGGTTCCATTGACTTACATTAAAAGTGAAGAAGGTTTTAATCTCCTGCCATTTTGGAGATACATGTATTTCTTTGGACAGCGATGATATAATAAAACATTTTATTTCATTGGTTAGAAAAACACACAGGTCTAGATCCTGACACTCCAGCGATCGCATTTATTTGTTAAATTCTATCAGAAGCGCACCTGACTTAATTTCATTAGGAATTGATTCGCTGAAGTATACATGGGACTGTAACTGTAAATGCTGCATGTCCTCAAGAAGAACTTTGGAAATTTGGTAAGCTAATGCAAACTCATATACATCAGTGTACTGTTTTTTGTTCTTAATCTGATTTAATTTTCTCTTTAAACAAACAAATAATTGTCTGTATGTACTAAATAATTATTCTTTATAAACTTTCTTAATGGTCTGTTTAGTATTTGTATTTAGACTTACCTAAAGACTAAAAGTACTTAAGAACTACCTTCAATTTCTGATGCTTCATTTTAATGGCCTGATTTTAGTGACAAGATTAATGCCTTTCATTTTTTTTACTTTTGCTGTCTTTACTTCTGCTAGACTCCATCTCTCTGAGATGCTCTTTTTATACCCAATCATGTTGCTGACTTGCTGTCTGTTAGGAATTAGTCTTGAGATATTCCACCAGGTGTATTTTTTAAGCATTACACAATCTTACCAATCTTGTGTTGCTGCCATCAAATTCCAAAAAGAATAGAAATAAAATAAATGTTGTAAATAAATAAACAAATATGTAAATAAATAAATGTGTTGTTTTCAAACTTTTCAATTAAATATGGGATTTGAATGATTTGCACATGATTGTATTCTATTTTTATTTATATTTTGCTCAACGTCCTACATTTTGGAAAAAGGGGATCAAGACATGTTTGGTGTCCAATTTTTTTTTCTTTATTTTAGCACTAAAGCTACAAGGCTAAAAACCTGGACATTTTGAGATATGGATATCTATTGATATCTATCCTTTAGTGAAAAAATATGTAAACTAAATCAAACCATTCTAAACATGCATTAAAGTTGAAATTCATTCTGTCCTACTTAGAACAGTTAGAACAGCAATGGCATGTTCTAAGGATTCAATTCCAGCAGATGACTCGGCCAATGAAGAACATTCCAGTTTTAGGCCCTGAAACCTAGTTGCTTTGGTAGTGCATTTCAGGTCATCATGAAGAACTGTCCTCAGCTTCTGAGGCATTTGCTTGTGTCTAAGCAGTGAGGATTCTCAAATACATTTCAAAATGTATGCGCTGCTGCTGTCGGCAGTCACATCATCAATAAAGAGAAGTAGGGCGGCTCCACTGGCTGCCATACATGCCCAAGCCATCATGCTTCACAGATGAGGTGGTTTGTTTTGGATCATTAGCTCAACGCTTCATTCCAAACTGTAACCTGGTCTTTATAATCTTGAGGTTTACCAGTGGTTTGCATCTTGTGGTAAACCCCAGAGGTCAAACAGGTCACCCTTCTCTATATGGTATTTTTTGGCACATCTGCTGGCATCCTGGAGAGTGTACTTGGTTTGATCAATAATGTTTTCTTTCATGATTGAATATGTTCCTCAGTCATCCACTGCTGGGATGTTCTGTGGTCTGTTTGCTATTGTTAAGCTCACAAGTGCATTCTTGCTTCTTTATCAACATACCAAACAGTTGATTCTTACGCACTCAGACATTAGGCTACGTTTCTGATTTAATTATTTTGATTTTTTACTGCTTTATGATGGCCCGCATTACCGGAATTCACCATTTCTTTGTCCCATGATGAGAAACAACAGCAACAGACTCCAGATGCATGTCACGTCCAGAATCAACTCTAGACCTTTTGTTCACTCTCTTGGGCACAAATAATGATGCAATGGCACACAGCTGGCCAACTGTTCAATTACTGATGAACCCCTGAAATAAGGAGGCTATATATAAAAGGCTTTGATTCCTGTATAGTCCATCCAGTATAGATGTAAATAAGCTCTAATGAAAGCTGACAGCTTGCACTTTAATCTCTGTCTTTTTGTTTTGTTTCAAATCCAGTGTGTTGGATTAGAGAGCCAAAAAAACAAAAATGTGCCATATTGGGTAAAAATTATTGTCAATTACTTATAAACTCTGCTGTATAAAAAGAAAAACAAATCCATTCTCAAATTTGTGCTGGGAGCCTTATACATCTGTTCCCATCGACTTAAATACCCAACCTGTGATGAGTATACTTATGCCTAAATTTGTTTATTTTTTGGTTATCCCAGTCTGAAAATGGCATGCACTGGCAGCATGACAGACCTTGAAGTCTGAAAGAACATTTCTTTTCCCCTGAGGTCAAAACAACAATAAAATGAAACCCATCTCATCTCAAATATGTATTGCCATTCAATATGTCAATATAAGTACAGCTGCATATTAGTGGCTGGCAGTTATTCTAACACTACCGCTAGTATGCTGAGAGCGCCTGTGGGACTGCTACATTATAGTCCATTGTTGACAGGAAGGCCTTCAGGCAGGGTAGTCCCCCAATCCCAACTTCCTCTGGCCTCTCCGGCCATCCTACCTCTCTGGCCACTCTGGAGGAAGTTCCTGCACACTAAAACAAATTGATTTTTCTTGCCTCTTGAGCTCCGAGGTCCATGTTAATTTGATTAATTGGTTGACAGTGTTCTGGAGCGGTTTAGACATATTGCTTATATTTTAGTGTGACAAGAAAAGGAAGTGGGATCTGGAGTCCCAAGTCACAGGGGTCAAAGGCCAGTCAAGTCTGTCCACATAGTCTCGCTATTTGATTGCTGATTAGGGGATGTGCTCTTCCTTTATCTTTATAGTAAACGACTGTTGTTTGGTTTTTAATCCATACCTCTCAGAAGTCCAGACTTACTGTTATACATCTGTACAATGTAAATGTGTAGCACTGTGCAGAACTCAGAAAACACTTTTTTTTAATTTAATTCTTAATCAAAGTGCTATTACTAACTTCTCAGCATCAGGACAAACCAAAACATATTCAACAGGAAATCACACAGAAGCCTCAATAACTATATATGTATATTTTTCTTATATATTGTATATATTTTCAAATTTGAAAGAAATCTGGAAAGATCATTTTTCCACACTTTCAACGTTTAGTCTTGGAATTTGGTTGCATTTTCTGTTTCTCATGATCCATAGAATCCCAAGCATATTCAGTGATGTTGAGGTCTGGACTGAGAACACCAGCAGCTTCTTTGTTTGCAAATTTTTTGTCTGGTTTATTTTCTCATAGCTTCCTGGCGGGACATCCTTTCAGCCCCATGAAGGAGTTTTTCTGTCACAGTGGAAAGATGGACAGAAACTCCTGTGGATGATTTCAGATCTAAAGCAAGAGTGGAGCTTGAATTTGTAGTTCATTGCGTAACTACCTATATTGTTAGGCATGAATTAAATTTTTACATTCAATTTATGTTCTGTACTGACAAGTTCTATTGGAGACATGACTTTATCTATGTTATCTAAAGGTATTGAATGACAAAAGCACAACGTGTTAGCTTTTCATCAAATTCAAATGATAATAAATTATCACTTACTTTCCAACACATATGTCAGGTTGTGTAAATGTATAGAATCCACGTTTTTACTTAATTTATTGCTGGTTGAAATAAAAGAAAATGCAATTGTGACTTCTTATGGTTAAAGGGCACAAAACATAATATTTGTTGATTAGCCAGTGTGCAGAATGTAGAGGCATCTACTAATGCTGCAGCGCCAATAAGCCAGCCAAAGCCTAACGTGTGAACTCTACACAATGAAAGAACAGTCGCACAGTGTTTCCTCCAATAGAGGTGGGCTGGCGTAGAGAGGTGGAGCTTTCCATGTAACTTTGAAGATCAGACTGGCTCTCCGATGACCCTTTGACCTCAGACTTGGTAAACAGCACTCACGGCTGTAATTGAAATCACTTGTACCTCACCGGCTGGATGAAGAGAGCTTTGTTCTGAACTAGGCTGCTACTGACTACCTACATTATCTGGGTGGGATGCTCCATTCGAGAACCATTTTTAGAACTCCACACAACACGTTACTCTGTGCACCTACTGGGCTCTGCCCAATCAATGTGAACATGGATATAATCCAATCCATGTATTAAACACTTGCCAACATTTTGACATGATTTGCTTTCGAAATGTATCACTTTGCATAATTTATGGCCCAGAAGTGGCATATTTGTAGAAACCTGATTGGTGTTCTCATTGCGTTTGCTGTAGTGCACATCGATGGTGTGACAATATGGTGAGGATTCTGAGGGAAGAATGACATAATCCAAATACAACAAATGCATTGAATAATGGTGAAGCTAGAAAAGAACACGAACTTCCAGAAATTTGAATCAGCCCTGGGAATGAATGAGCTGTGAAGAAAGGACAACTTCTTCCATCCAAGTGTCCTCCTAAATTGAATAAGGAACATGACTCTGATTAGGGCCAAATTTGAAAGAGCTTCTTTCTAGTTGCTCCCAGGACATTCCAAGACATTAGGCATATGACAGACCCTCTGTTCCCTTCTCTGCAATGACCTCAGCCTTAGAGGTCACTGCTGGCGCAATACCTGACACTGGCTGTGACAGACGCGAGAGGTCTTAATGATGTGAGCATGTTGCTGCTCAGTCAGATTTCGAGTGCATGTCTCACCAGAGTCAACCGAACATAGTTGTGCTATGTACACTTTCACAGTCTGGGATATACCACATCTCTTGTTTTAGAATACTGCAAAACCTTTACTTTTTACTTCCAAACTCATTTATGCAGTATATACACATTAAGATGGAGGCTAGTATATATTGTTATATAGCACCTTTTGCTGATTGTGTTTTCACCTTTTGTGTTATCTGCTGGTTTGCAAATACAACCTTGTTTTAAAAAACAATTTCAGACCTATGGTCAACTACAGGGCATTCACCAGATAGATGCATAAATACAGAATTCTTTGTAAAGCAATGTAAATTATTTCTTGACTGTTCATGACCAAAGCTATGATTAGGTTTACTGGGGTGACAAGAAATGTGCAGTGTGCTTAAAGAAAGTGATCACAACAATGTATTTTTATACACCATTTAAACCCTCTGAATGGTTCTTTACATTCTCATCTTCTTAACCTAAAGATTTCCCAAAAATGTATTGAAAGATTTTATTAGTTAACCAAAAGTGTTGTTTTTACACTATTTGTCCATTTTATTAGCTTCACTTACCATGTGGGTGCACTAGTACAGCAGTTACAGACTGTAGTCCATCTGTTTCTCTGTATACTTTGTTTAATCCCGTTTATAGTTGATTTGTTACCTTGTTTTCCACAGGACCACTACAGATCAGGTATTATTTGGGTGGTTAATCATTCTCAGTACTGTAGTGACACTGATGTAATGGTGGTTTATTAGTATGTGTTGAGCTGGTATGAGTAAATCAGACACTTCTACGCTGCTGGTCCATCTTGCAGGTGTAAAGGTGATAACTCATCTGTTGCTGCACAGTTTGCACTGGCCATCAACTAGTCTTCATCACCACCATGTCAGTGTCACTGCAGTGCTAAGAATGATTCACCACCCAAATAATACTGATCTGTGGTGGTCCCGTGGGGGACTTGAACAGGTTAAATGGGCTAACAACGTATGCAAAGAAACAGATGGACTTTAATCTGTAACTGTAGAACCACAAGGTGCACCTATGTGGCAACTGGAGACAGATATCATCGAAAGAAGGTTTAAATGTTTTGGGCTGATCAGTGTATATATTATAAAATATTTATGTTATATTCTATTACGTTAAAACATTCTAAAATAATTATAATATATAACAATAACTGTAGTATTTATCCATGTTTTTTTAACTGATTAGGCACTGGATAACACTGATTACTTTAAAATTGTAGTTGCATGATCACATAATCCAGTCGAACTTGCTGTCCGTCTTCTCTTCACTCAGAATACCCACCACTATTTTTCCTTTTTTCATTGCTGTCCAGCACCTCTAGTCACAGGGGAATCGTAATGACCCTCTGAAATACACTGTGATTATGGTAATATTATAGTATTTTGTTTGATCTGAAGTGGCTTCCAATGTATTTCTTTGCGCGTTACCCTGAAACAGGACTAAACATCTGGAAAAACTTATTGCAATCTTTTATAAATAACTTTGGCAGGGAGGAACACTCTGCAGTTGGGTTGTCGTAGTTTTACAATTGGGCACTATCTCTTTTTTTTCTTTTTCGCTTTCTTTGCTGTCCCTATTAGCTTCTTCTTATAGCTAGATGGGGACTCATAGTTGTTGGAGTGTGAGATGGTGCTGTAAACCGTTACACAGTTTGAGAGAGGGGTCTCTTGCACACTGTTCCAAAGGTACATGGTGCTCTAGCAGGTGTTCTATGCTCAGAATGGCAATATCAGAGACGCCACTCTTCCTAATGATGCTGCATCCTTAGTCAATTAAGCACAGTTCAACACAATGTGATTAAAAAAAGTTTTGTTGGCCATTCTTGGTTTGAAAGCTCGGAATGTTTTCATCATGCATTGATACTTTTACATTTTGTTGCTCTTGTACATCCCATTTACAAAAATGATTCTTTGGGAAATCAAAGTGGCACTGCTACAGAATCTTTTTTTACCACTGTAGAGCGTATGTGTTATAAAACAACATCATCAGAATACATTATCAGTAATATCTTCACATGCTTAGAGACGTCATGTGGTCAGATACTGACCTAAGGAGCAGTCAATAAATAATCTCTTCAATGTGTTCTAGAAGTCCTTGTGGACACAATGATGTCAATTCCAGTCATCAGAGAGGCTTGTGGTCCGAGTCGCCAGTCAGAACCTTGATCTTAGACCATGTTCACTCCAGCAAATACATAAAGCCAAACAAAGAGGCTTTTTAATTTCACATTTTGTACGACAACGTGTAGTACAAAGAACTGCAAACCACGGACAAGAGCTTGCGCCATCATGAAAAGAGTTTAATAGCTGTGTTTTATGACAAAAACGCCCACACTATCATTAAAACAAAGGCAAAGACGTTCATAAAATTTGCAGCTTGTTGTGCTCTGTGCAGAATCTGCTCAGATTATAGCTTCTCATGGTCGCTGGGTCGGAAGCGTTTGAAATGGAAGTGGTGCAAGGCTTCTTGTCAATGGGGTCGGGGGTGGGGGTCTTGCTTTTTTACTGAGCGCAAGCAAATTCACTGAAATCTGGCTTTAGCATTGTTTTGCCCATGTAAAGTGTTTGATGTGGTGTCATGCTTGCTAATTTAGCATAAGCAAGTGTGTAGTGTTTAGAAATCCCCAGCTCTGAAGCCCCTTAGCCCAATCACCATCTCATACCCTTCACCAGTACTCTAGCCCCCTTCCAGTGGCATCATATTTGAAGAATTTTATGTGGAAACCCATGTAAAATGAGACAGCCACTGAGGGCTTTTTACAACTGTTACTCTTTTTCCAAATAAACGTCCGACAAGTTTTTCTGGCTGTAGTAATTGCCCAGAAGAGAGTGGCAGCACCAAAAGAAGTTTGGGTAGAAGAAAGAGCTTTTCCAGAGTCAATGGCATGTACAAACTGTACAAACTCTTAAAGGCAATCTGAAAACTAACGTATTGCTCACTTTAAGCTTGGGAACATTAGAGTAATTCATATTCAGGAGACAGCAAGAGCTAAGACACTTTGAGTGAGCATGGCTATGAATTGAACAACAGTACGCAAAATCCCCAGATCATAAAACAACTTTTCCATTGAGAAGTTCAAGAAAAATGAAAATATCACACATTTGTTGTAAGCTCTGGCTAAAGTTTCTGCCAAATGATTCCAGACAGAATAAAGATAGGCCACTTATATGGCTTTCATACTATTCATCCACATTTCTAAATATATCAAAGACACACAATAGTTAATTTTTCTCTCTCTCTCTTTTTTTGGTTGTGGTTTTGTCTTTGCCGAAGAAATACGTCTTTAAAGACAATGCTATTGTATGACATGTAATTGCCCCCTGTTTTACCATTAACAAAGTAAAAGTGGTCACATTACACACAGTCAGGGGGCTTTTAATCTCTGGTTTAAAGGTCTCTGAACGGAGCCCTTCAAAGACACACAATCAAATGCTCTGAGGCTTCACCCAAATATGAGACCTTTTATTTTCCATTAAAACATGTTATTTACATAATTCACAGGATATCGTTTCCAGGGAGGCTCTGAACAAGAGGAAGCATCCACATTCTAGAGTTCAACCATGCTTAGAAAAGTGAACAAGACTCTACAATTTCAGCCAGATCCTTCAGCCTTTAATGACAGCTGCTTCAAGGCAGGCCATTTTACAATCATGCGGGCTGTGAAAGGGAGCGGTGCCAACCAACACTCAACAGGGGCATTCAGTCTTGTACTGTTACAACAACTATTCACTTTTATTTACATAAATTAAAACTCCAAATCAGAAAAAGTTGCGACCGTCTTTCTTACATTTACTTTTATTTCGTTGCAGACCGTACAAACCCAAGATATTTTATGTTTTGCCGGTTTTCAGTCAGGTGAAGGCAACAGTTGATTGTAAAAAAAAAAGTCATCTTTGAGGTGCAAAGGTGAGCAGTGGATCTTCTGTCTGTCAACAAATGCATGAGAAGATTACTGAGACGTTTAAAAACAATGTTCCTTAAAGACATATTGGCAGGAATTTGTAAAGTTCAATGTGTAAAGCACGCAAGCCTAAGCTGAACACTAGAGAACAATCTCCAAACCCTCAGACGGCACTGCCTCAAGAACTGTCATTCAGCAACAGCTGATAGAAGCACATGGGTAAGGAATTACTTTGGCAAACTTTTGTCAAGCACTACAAGATAGAGTTACATTCACAAATGCCACTTCAAACCTTACTGTGCAAAAAAGAAGCCTTATGTTAACTATGTCCAGGAGCAGCTCAGAGGCATCTGGGATGGACCATCACACAGTGAAGATATGCAATGTGGTGCAAATCCATTTTTTTTTGGAAGAAATGAAGAAAAATGCAACAATGACAACCCTGTACTGTTACACACCTTAAGATGTGTTTGCAGAAAGAAGTGTTGTGAGAAAGAAATTGCAACATTACATGTAGTAACATTAGAAAATGGTAAACGCTTTAATGTCCCAACTGTTTTGTTTTTTTATGTGTTTCAGGTCCAAAATGCAGGAAAGGATGTATATTAACAAATGAAATTACAAAACATGAAAGACCTTGGGTTATATATATATATATATAATTGCATTTTTTTCTTATTTGAGGTTGTAAAATTGACAGGATATCAACTTGTAATCAGCCAACGTGCGTGATAAAAAAAAACAGAAACGCAGTGTCTACATTTCCTGGTCTGCACTGAGAGTGTTCAGTTACGCTGCATGCTGTTGCAGTGACCTGTCTGTGACCAGCTAGTCTCTTCCTGTGTGATCCTCTTTAAGCAAATGTTTAATTGAATTATGATCGGAGCCTGAGGGGACAGCAGGGGCAGAGGGGCGATACGGACCCCAATGATAATGTTTCCACTCGCAGCCATGGTGGTGGGGGCACGGGAAGGGCATAATGGGGAAAAGAAAGTGGAGCTTGGTGTGCGAGCGAAAGCCTAAGGGCAGGTGGGTGACCTGGCATTCATATACCTCAGTGTGTGGGTGTGTGTGTGTTTGGAGAGCCACCAGCCTTAGGCCGAGAGGCTGACCTAACAGTGGTGCGCATGTTAGAGAAAAGCTCCAGTTCCAGCTCTTATTGCTGCTCCAGCTCCAGGAAGGAGCAACGAGCATAGATTTTAAATTAGAGAAAGACCTCCAGGCTCAGTATCATTACTGTAGTATGAAAACACTTTCATCTTCAAACTGGTAGGAAGGAAAAGGAGAAAATATCTACTTTTTTAAAGAAATCTGGTTAATTCAATTACTGACCTGTAAACAGTCATTCAGAGTAGTTTTATGTGAAACACTGAAATCTAGAAAAACTTACTGACTCTATTTGTTATTGACCATCCTAAACAACCAGTGAACCACATGTCCTATGAGGTTATATGTCTTTACTGTGCAAAGAAAAACATGCATCTCATGTATGATCATTTTTGTCAATTTCCTTTTTTATATGTGATTTGAACACACTAGCTGTCTTTTATAACCTATAAAAGTTTTATGATGAATGGACAAATAGAAATGCTCCAAATTTACTTGAAATAAAACTTTTTTTTACGTTAACTTAAGGCCTTTGGCCTCTCATGTAAAGTTACTATTTTGAAGATACTTGTTTTACTTTAGACAGATTTATAATTTTGAGTGGCAAAATAGTGGTCAATCAGGGGTCTATATCTGATAACAAGCAATAACTTTAAAATACATTTTTCATTTAGTTTACTTGATTTACTTGTTTACTTGAAGTGAAATTATTTCACTGCATTAACAAATAATTATGCTTATTTTAAGACATTTGCCTGAAATAGGATAAATTATCTACCAATGCAATTAAATCACTTAAATTAAGCAAATGTCTAGAATATTTCTAGAAAATAGGTAAATTATCCTCTAATAAATGTAAAACCGTCTTAAAATGATAAATATAAGGTATAGGCTCTGTGCCATGAATGTATTAGGCAAAAACATTTTCCTAACAACAACTGTTAACCTTTTAAATGTCTGGTTCAGATGGAAAATTGTTCCAAAGCAAGTTTCTTTAGAACAGAGCATTAACTATTGAATTATGCCAAAATGTAAAAATGCAGGTATAGGAGCAAGATAATGTATTGAGATTTTATTGCAGGTCATTGTGGACCATTGCTACTATTTCATTTGAAAGTTTTGGCACACCTGGTCAAATTAGTTTTGTTGATTTCCCCAGTAAAATGAATACATTTCTGTACATTTTTTGCACACATATTGAAAATAAATTTAGATGTGGCCTGTTCAAAAGTTATGTTTACAGTTTGTGTAAAACCAATTTTGAGTAAAACCAACTCAGCAAAAACAGAAATGTACACTAAAATGTGCAGAGAAATATTAAAGTATTCTAAGTTTATGTATGCTGACTGTATGCTGTATAAGAAATAAGAAATCTAAATAAGAAATCTAAACTATGTATGACACTAATAATATCCAGCTAACATATCACCCAAAGTATTTTTATTAAAACAGCACTGTTACTCAGTATTGGGATTATTTGATGGATATCGACTACCTCTAATATAGCAATGATAACTTTTAGCTAGGGCTATAAAAGCTAATTTCTTAGTAAAGCTCCTCACTGAATTATTAATCCTCTGCCTTTGACATCTTTTAATAAGCAAAAAATATATATATAAACTTAAAATAAAAGGAAAAACGGTGAAGGAAGTACGACATTCCACATGACTGAGGTGCAGGGAGTGTTTAAAACAAGCACACGTCCACAGCTCTTGACCTTTGATCTCACGTCAATTCCACTCCTGGGCCCTCCGGTGTGCCGCCCCTGGTCCAGGACTCCCTGGGGCTGTCCACTGGCCAGGTTAAAGGTCACAGCGATGACAGCGGGCACCTTGCTGGGAAGAGTGCAGCGAGCAGCATAAGCACAACTGCAAGTCAATCTGCTGGCCAGGCCTGGCCAGCCCACAGCAAAGCGCCCAAATAAAGAGCTCAGGATCAAGCTTCTGCTTGTGAAAACAGTGGCGGGGTCACAGGCTGACCTAAAGGATCACACTGGGCTTTCATCCCAGCCAAACGAACTGACGGGAATGCTGCTTCTGCCAGACCACTTCCAGGGGAGTCCTACCTCCCCTTACTTCACTGAAATCATGTCTGATAATAACGATTTGCTTACCTATTTTGTATATATTCATATTCATGAAAACTCAGATGTGATTGAAGCAGTAGACTGTGAGCTAATCCTTGGATGTAACATTTAAATCCAGTGACAACAAAAAAACACTTATATATTCTTAGTAAGGGGGTTTACTTACACTTCCTGTCAAACATTTTAGAATACTACCAATCAAAAGTTTTGAACAGTTCTAAAACGTGTGGCTGGTAGTGAACAAAAACGTTTGACTGGTAGTGATCTAAAACGTTTGACTGGTAGTGTTCTAAAACATTTGACTGGTAGTGATCTAAAACATTTGGCTGGTAGTGTCCTAAAACATTTGACTGGTAGTGTACTAAAACGTTTGGCTGGTAGTGTTCTAAAACGTTTGGCTGGTAGTGATCTAAAACATTTGACTGGTAGTGATCTAAAACATTTGACTGGTAGTGATCTAAAACATTTGACTGGTAGTGATCTAAAACGTTTGAATGGTAGTGTACTAAAACGTTTGGCTGGTAGTGAATCTAAAACGTTTGGCTGGTAGTGATCTAAAACATTTGACTGGTAGTGATCTAAAACGTTTGGCTGGTAGTGTATCTAAAACGTTTGGCTGGTAGTGATCTAAAACATTTGACTGGTAGTGATCTAAAACATTTGGGCTGGTAGTGTCCTAAAACATTTGACTGGTAGTGATCTAAAACATTTGGCTGGTAGTGTCCTAAAACATTTGACTGGTAGTGTACTAAAACGTTTGGCTGGTAGTGATCTAAAACAATTGACTGGTAGTGATCTAAAACATTTGACTGGTAGTGATCTAAAACATTTGACTGGCAGTGATCTAAAACATTTGGCTGGTAGTGATCTAAAACATTTGACTGGTAGTGATCTAAAACGTTTGAATGGTAGTGTACTAAAACGTTTGGCTGGTAGTGTATCTAAAACGTTTGGCTGGTAGTGATCTAAAACATTTGACTAGTAGTGATCTAAAACGTTTGGCTGGTAGTGTATCTAAAACGTTTGGCTGGTAGTGATCTAAAACATTTGACTGGTAGTGATCTAAAACATTTGGCTGGTAGTGTCCTAAAACATTTGACTGGTAGTGATCTAAAACATTTGGCTGGTAGTGTCCTAAAACATTTGACTGGTAGTGTACTAAAACGTTTGGCTGGTAGTGATCTAAAACAATTGACTGGTAGTGATCTAAAACATTTGACTGGTAGTGATCTAAAACATTTGACTGGCAGTGATCTAAAACATTTGGCTGGTAGTGATCTAAAACATTTGACTGGTAGTGATCTAAAACGTTTGACTGGTAGTGATCTAAAACATTTGACTGGTAGTGATCTAAAACTTTTGACTGGTAGTGATCTAAAACGTTTGACTGGTAGTGTACTAAAACGTTTGACTGGTAGTGTACTAAAACGTTTGACTGGTAGTGTACTAAAACGTTTGGATGGTAGTGATCTAAAACATTTGACTGGTAGTGTACTAAAACATTTGACTGGTAGTGTCCTAAAACATTTGGCTGGTATTGATCTAAAACATTTGACTGGTAGTGTACTAAAACACTTGACTGGTAGTGTACTAAACATTTAACTGGTAGTGTACTAAAACACTTGACTGGTAGTGTACTAAAACATTTGATTGGTAGTGATCTAAAACGTTTGACTGGTAGTGATCTAAAACGTTTGACTGGTATTATACTTAAACGTTTGGCTGGTAGAGTTTTAAAACATTTGACTGGTAGTGATCTAAAACATTTGGCTGGTAGTGATCTAAAACGTTTGGCTGGTAGTGTATCTAAAACATTTGACTGGTAGTGATCTAAAACGATTGACTGGTAGTGATCTAAAACATTTGACTGGTAGTGATCTAAAACATTTGGCTGGTAGTGATCTAAAACATTTGACTGGTAGTGATCTAAAACATTTGGCTGGTAGTGATCTAAAACATTTGACTGGTAGTGATCTAAAACATTTGGCTGGTAGTGATCTAATACGTTAGTCTGGTAGTGATCTAAAACATTTGGCTGGTAGTGATCTAAAACATTTGACTGGTAGTGTATCTAAAACATTTGTATGGTAGTGATCTAAAACGTTTGACTGGTAGTGTATCTAAAACGTTTGACTGGTAGTGATCTAAAACATTTGACTGGTAGTGTATCTAAAACATTTGACTGGTAGTGTACTAAAATGTTTGACTGGTAGTGATCTAAAACGTTTGACTGGTAGTGTTCTAAAGCATTTGGCTGGTAGTGTTCTAAAAATTAGTCTGGTAGTGATCTACAACGTTTGACTGGTAGTGTCTCTAAATGTTTGACTGGTAGCGATCTAAAATGCTTGACTGGTAGTGTATCTAAAAGGTTGGAATGGTAGTGTACTAAACCGTTTGACTGGTAGTGATCTAAAACGTTTCACTAGTAGTGTATCTAAAACGTTTGGCTGGTAGTGTACTAAAACGTTTGACTGGTAGTGATCTAAAATGTTTGACTAGTAGTGATCTAAAACGTTTGACTGGTAGTGATCTAAAACGTTTGGCTGGTAGTGTATCTAAAATGTTTGAGTGGTAGTGTACTAAAACGCTTGACTGGTAGTGATCTAAAATGTTTCACTGGTAGTGTATCTAAAATGTTTGAGTGGTAGTGTACTAAAGCGTTTGGCTGGTACTGTACTAAAGCGTTTGGCTGGTAGTGATCTGAAACAGTTGGCTGGTAGTGATCTGAAACGTTTGGCTGGTGGTGATCTGAAACGTTCGACTGGTGGTGTACTAAAACATTTGGCTGGTAGTGTTCTAAAATGATTGACTGGTAGTGATGTAAAACATTTGACTGGTAGTGATCTAAAAGGTTTGACTGGTAGTGTATCTAAAATTTTTGACTGGTAGTGTATCTAAAACGTTTGACTGGTAGTGTATCTAAAACGTTTGAGTGGTAGTCTATCTAAAATGTTTGAGTGGTAGTGTACTAAAACGTTTGTCTGGTAGTGTTCTAAAGCTTTTGGCTGGTAGTGATCTGAAACGTTTGGCTGGTAGTGATCTGAAACGTTTGACTGGTAGTGTACTAAAACGTTTGACTGGTATTGATCTAAAACGTTTGACTGGTAGTGTTCTAAAGCGTTTGACTGGTAGTGATCTGAAACGTTTGACTGGTAGTGATCTGAAACGTTTGGCTGGTAGTGATCTGAAATGTTTGGCTGGTAGTGTTCTAAAGCGTTTGACTGGTAGTGTTCTAAAGCGTTTGGCTGGTAGTGATCTGAAACGTTTGACTGCTAGTTATCTAAAACATTTGGCTGGTAGTGTACTAAAACGTTTGGCTGGTAGTGATCTGAAACGTTCGGCTGGTAGTGATCTGAAATGTTTGGATGGTAGTAATCTGAAACGTTTGGATGGTAGTGTTCTAAAGCAGTTGGCTGGTAGTGATCTGAAATGTTTGGCTGGTAGTGATCTGAAACGTTTGACTGGTAGTGTACCAAAACGTTTGACTGGTAGTGATCTGAAACGTTTGACTGGTAGTGATATGAAACGTTTGGCTGGTAGTGATCTGAAACGTTTGGCTGGTAGTGTTCTAAAGCGTTTGACTGGTAGTGTTCTAAAGCGTTTGGCTGGTAGTGATCTGAAACGTTTGGCTGGTAGTGATCTGAAACGTTTGACTGGTAGTGTACTAAAGCGTTTGGCTGGTAGTAATCTGAAACGTTTGGCTGGTAGTGATTTGAAACGTTTGACTGGTAGTGTACTAAAGCATTTGGCTGGTAGTGTTCTAAAAATTAGTCTGGTAGTGATCTACAACGTTTGACTGGTAGTGTCTCTAAATGTTTGACTGGTAGTGATCTAAAATGCTTGACTGGTAGTGTATCTAAAAGGTTTGAATGGTAGTGTACTAAACCGTTTGACTGGTAGTGATCTAAAACGTTTCACTAGTAGTGTATCTAAAACGTTTGGCTGGTAGTGATGTAAAACGTTTGGCTGGTAGTGTATCTAAAATGTTTGAGTGGTAGTGTACTAAAACGTTTGACTGGTAGTGTTTTAAAAACTTTCACTGGTAGTGTATCTAAAATGTTTGAGTGGTAGTGTACTAAAGCGTTTGGCTGGTACTGTTCTAAAGTGTTTGGCTGGTAGTGATCTGAAACAGTTGGCTGGTAGTGATCTGAAACGTTTGGCTGGTAGTGATCTGAAACGTTCGATTGGTAGTGTCCTAAAACATTTGGCTGGTAGTGTTCTAAAATGATTGACTGGTAGTGATCTAAAACATTTGACTGGTAGTGATCTAAAAGGTTTGACTGGTAGTGTATCTAAAATTTTTGACTGGTAGTGTATCTAAAACGTTTGACTGGTAGTGTATCTAAAACGTTTGAGTGGTAGTCTATCTAAAATGTTTGAGTGGTAGTGTACTAAAACGTTTGACTGGTAGTGTTCTAAAGCTTTTGGCCGGTAGTGATCTGAAACGTTTGGCTGGTAGTGATCTGAAACGTTTGACTGGTAGTGTACTAAAACGTTTGACTGGTAGTGATCTAAAACGTTTGACTGGTAGTGTTCTAAAGCGTTTGACTGGTAGTGATCTGAAACGTTTGACTGGTAGTGATCTGAAACGTTTGGCTGGTAGTGATCTGAAATGTTTGGCTGGTAGTGTTCTAAAGCGTTTGACTGGTAGTGTTCTAAAGCGTTTGGCTGGTAGTGATCTGAAACGTTTGGCTGGTAGTGATCTGAAACGTTTGACTGATAGTGTACCAAAACGTTTGACTGGTAGTGGTTCTAAATGATTGACTGGTAGTGATCTAAAACATTTGACTGGTAGTGATCTGAAACGTTTGACTGATAGTGTACCAAAACGTTTGACTGGTAGTGTTCTAAAATGATTGACTGGTAGTGTTCTAAAGCGTTTGGCTGGTAGTGATCTGAAACGTTTGGCTGGTAGTGATCTGAAACGTTTGACTGGTAGTGTACTAAAGCGTTTGGCTGGTAGTAATCTGAAACATTTGGCTGGTAGTGATCTGAAACGTTTGACTGGTAGTGTACTAAAGCATTTAGCTGGTAGTGTTCTAAAAATTAGTCTGGTAGTGATCTACAACGTTTGACTGGTAGTGTCTCTAAATGTTTTGACTGGTAGTGATCTAAAATGCTTGACTGGTAGTGTATCTAAAAGGTTTGAATGGTAGTGTACTAAACAGTTTGACTGGTAGTGATCTAAAACGTTTCACTAGTAGTGTATCTAAAACGTTTGGCTGGTAGTGATGTAAAACGTTTGGCTGGTAGTGTATCTAAAATGTTTGAGTGGTAGTGTACTAAAACGTTTGATTGGTAGTGTTTTAAACCTTTCACTGGTAGTGTATCTAAAATGTTTGAGTGGTAGTGTACTAAAGCGTTTGGCTGGTACTGTTCTAAAGTGTTTGGCTGGTAGTGATCTGAAACAGTTGGCTGGTAGTGATCTGAAACGTTTGGCTGGTAGTGATCTGAAACGTTCGACTGGTAGTGTCCTAAAACATTTGGCTGGTAGTGTTCTAAAATGATTGACTGGTAGTGATCTAAAACATTTGACTGGTAGTGATCTAAAAGGTTTGACTGGTAGTGTATCTAAAATTTTTGACTGGTAGTGTATCTAAAACGTTTGACTGGTAGTGTACTAAAACGTTTGACTGGTAGTCTATCTAAAGCTTTTGGCCGGTAGTGATCTGAAACGTTTGGCTGGTAGTGATCTGAAACATTTGACTGGTAGTGTACTAAAACGTTTGACTGGTAGTGATCTAAAACGTTTGACTGTAGTGTTCTAAAGCGTTTGACTGGTAGTGATCTGAAACGTTTGGCTGGTAGTGATCTGAAACGTTTGACTGATAGTGTACCAAAACGTTTGACTGGTAGTGTTCTAAAATGATTGACTGGTAGTGATCTAAAACATTTGACTGGTAGTGATCTGAAACGTTTGACTGATAGTGTACCAAAACCTTTGACTGGTAGTGTTCTAAAATGATTGACTGGTAGTGTTCTAAAGCTTTTGGCTGGTAGTGATCTGAAACGTTTGGCTGGTAGTGATCTGAAACGTTTGACTGGTAGTGTACTTAAACGTTTGACTGGTAGTGATCTAAAACGTTTGACTGGTAGTGTTCTAAAGCGTTTGACTGGTAGTGATCTGAAACGTTTGGCTGGTAGTGTACCAAAACGTTTGACTGGTAGTGATCTGAAACATTTGACTGGTAGTGTACTAAAACATTTGGCTGGTAGAGATCTAAAACATTTGACTTGTAGTTATCTAAAAAATTTTGGCTGGTAGTGTACTAAAATGTTTGGCTGGTAGTGATCTAAAACATTTGACTGGTAGTGTTCTGAAGCGTTTGACTGGTAGTGATCTCAAACGTTTGGCTGGTAGTGTTCTAAAGCATTTGGCTGGTAGTGTTCTAAAAATTAGTCTGGTAGTGATCTACAACGTTTGACTGGTAGTGTCTCTAAATGTTTGACTGGTAGCGATCTAAAATGCTTGACTGGTAGTGTATCTAAAAGGTTGGAATGGTAGTGTACTAAACCGTTTGACTGGTAGTGATCTAAAACGTTTCACTAGTAGTGTATCTAAACGTTTGGCTGGTAGTGTACTAAAACGTTTGACTGGTAGTGATCTAAAATGTTTGACTAGTAGTGATCTAAAACGTTTGACTGGTAGTGATCTAAAACGTTTGGCTGGTAGTGTATCTAAAATGTTTGAGTGGTAGTGTACTAAAACGCTTGACTGGTAGTGATCTAAAATGTTTCACTGGTAGTGTATCTAAAATGTTTGAGTGGTAGTGTACTAAAGCGTTTGGCTGGTACTGTACTAAAGCGTTTGGCTGGTAGTGATCTGAAACAGTTGGCTGGTAGTGATCTGAAACGTTTGGCTGGTGGTGATCTGAAACGTTCGACTGGTGGTGTACTAAAACATTTGGCTGGTAGTGTTCTAAATGATTGACTGGTAGTGATGTAAAACATTTGACTGGTAGTGATCTAAAAGGTTTGACTGGTAGTGTATCTAAAATTTTTGACTGGTAGTGTATCTAAAACGTTTGACTGGTAGTGTATCTAAAACGTTTGAGTGGTAGTCTATCTAAAATGTTTGAGTGGTAGTGTACTAAAACGTTTGTCTGGTAGTGTTCTAAAGCTTTTGGCTGGTAGTGATCTGAAACGTTTGGCTGGTAGTGATCTGAAACGTTTGACTGGTAGTGTACTAAAACGTTTGACTGGTATTGATCTAAAACGTTTGACTGGTAGTGTTCTAAAGCGTTTGACTGGTAGTGATCTGAAACGTTTGACTGGTAGTGATCTGAAACGTTTGGCTGGTAGTGATCTGAAATGTTTGGCTGGTAGTGTTCTAAAGCGTTTGACTGGTAGTGTTCTAAAGCGTTTGGCTGGTAGTGATCTGAAACGTTTGACTGCTAGTTATCTAAAACATTTGGCTGGTAGTGTACTAAAACGTTTGGCTGGTAGTGATCTGAAACGTTCGGCTGGTAGTGATCTGAAATGTTTGGATGGTAGTAATCTGAAACGTTTGGATGGTAGTGTTCTAAAGCAGTTGGCTGGTAGTGATCTGAAATGTTTGGCTGGTAGTGATCTGAAACGTTTGACTGGTAGTGTACCAAAACGTTTGACTGGTAGTGATCTGAAACGTTTGACTGGTAGTGATATGAAACGTTTGGCTGGTAGTGATCTGAAACGTTTGGCTGGTAGTGTTCTAAAGCGTTTGACTGGTAGTGTTCTAAAGCGTTTGGCTGGTAGTGATCTGAAACGTTTGGCTGGTAGTGATCTGAAACGTTTGACTGGTAGTGTACTAAAGCGTTTGGCTGGTAGTAATCTGAAACGTTTGGCTGGTAGTGATCTGAAACGTTTGACTGGTAGTGTACTAAAGCATTTGGCTGGTAGTGTTCTAAAAATTAGTCTGGTAGTGATCTACAACGTTTGACTGGTAGTGTCTCTAAATGTTTGACTGGTAGTGATCTAAAATGCTTGACTGGTAGTGTATCTAAAAGGTTTGAATGGTAGTGTACTAAACCGTTTGACTGGTAGTGATCTAAAACGTTTCACTAGTAGTGTATCTAAAACGTTTGGCTGGTAGTGATGTAAAACGTTTGGCTGGTAGTGTATCTAAAATGTTTGAGTGGTAGTGTACTAAAACGTTTGGCTGGTAGTGATGTAAAACGTTTGGCTGGTAGTGTATCTAAAATGTTTGAGTGGTAGTGTACTAAAGCGTTTGGCTGGTACTGTTCTAAAGTGTTTGGCTGGTAGTGATCTGAAACAGTTGGCTGGTAGTGATCTGAAACGTTTGGCTGGTAGTGATCTGAAACGTTCGATTGGTAGTGTCCTAAAACATTTGGCTGGTAGTGTTCTAAAATGATTGACTGGTAGTGATCTAAAACATTTGACTGGTAGTGATCTAAAAGGTTTGACTGGTAGTGTATCTAAAATTTTTGACTGGTAGTGTATCTAAAACGTTTGACTGGTAGTGTATCTAAAACGTTTGAGTGGTAGTCTATCTAAAATGTTTGAGTGGTAGTGTACTAAAACGTTTGTCTGGTAGTGTTCTAAAGCTTTTGGCCGGTAGTGATCTGAAACGTTTGGCTGGTAGTGATCTGAAACGTTTGACTGGTAGTGTACTAAAACGTTTGGACTGGTAGTGATCTAAAACGTTTGACTGGTAGTGTTCTAAAGCGTTTGACTGGTAGTGATCTGAAACGTTTGACTGGTAGTGATCTGAAACGTTTGGCTGGTAGTGATCTGAAATGTTTGGCTGGTAGTGTTCTAAAGCGTTTGACTGGTAGTGTTCTAAAGCGTTTGGCTGGTAGTGATCTGAAACGTTTGGCTGGTAGTGATCTGAAACGTTTGACTGATAGTGTACCAAAACGTTTGACTGGTAGTGTTCTAAAATGATTGACTGGTAGTGATCTAAAACATTTGACTGGTAGTGATCTGAAACGTTTGACTGATAGTGTACCAAAACGTTTGACTGGTAGTGTTCTAAAATGATTGACTGGTAGTGTTCTAAAGCGTTTGGCTGGTAGTGATCTGAAACGTTTGGCTGGTAGTGATCTGAAACGTTTGACTGGTAGTGTACTAAAGCGTTTGGCTGGTAGTAATCTGAAACATTTGGCTGGTAGTGATCTGAAACGTTTGACTGGTAGTGTACTAAAGCATTTAGCTGGTAGTGTTCTAAAAATTAGTCTGGTAGTGATCTACAACGTTTGACTGGTAGTGTCTCTAAATGTTTGACTGGTAGTGATCTAAAATGCTTGACTGGTAGTGTATCTAAAAGGTTTGAATGGTAGTGTACTAAACAGTTTGACTGGTAGTGATCTAAAACGTTTCACTAGTAGTGTATCTAAAACGTTTGGCTGGTAGTGATGTAAAACGTTTGGCTGGTAGTGTATCTAAAATGTTTGAGTGGTAGTGTACTAAAACGTTTGATTGGTAGTGTTTCAAAACCTTTCACTGGTAGTGTATCTAAAATGTTTGAGTGGTAGTGTACTAAAGCGTTTGGCTGGTACTGTTCTAAAGTGTTTGGCTGGTAGTGATCTGAAACAGTTGGCTGGTAGTGATCTGAAACGTTTGGCTGGTAGTGATCTGAAACGTTCGACTGGTAGTGTCCTAAAACATTTGGCTGGTAGTGTTCTAAAATGATTGACTGGTAGTGATCTAAAACATTTGACTGGTAGTGATCTAAAAGGTTTGACTGGTAGTGTATCTAAAATTTTTGACTGGTAGTGTATCTAAAACGTTTGACTGGTAGTGTACTAAAACGTTTGACTGGTAGTCTATCTAAAGCTTTTGGCCGGTAGTGATCTGAAACGTTTGGCTGGTAGTGATCTGAAACATTTGACTGGTAGTGTACTAAAACGTTTGACTGGTAGTGATCTAAAACGTTTGACTGGTAGTGTTCTAAAGCGTTTGACTGGTAGTGATCTGAAACGTTTGGCTGGTAGTGATCTGAAACGTTTGACTGATAGTGTACCAAAACGTTTGACTGGTAGTGTTCTAAAATGATTGACTGGTAGTGATCTAAAACATTTGACTGGTAGTGATCTGAAACGTTTGACTGATAGTGTACCAAAACGTTTGACTGGTAGTGTTCTAAAATGATTGACTGGTAGTGTTCTAAAGCTTTTGGCTGGTAGTGATCTGAAACGTTTGGCTGGTAGTGATCTGAAACGTTTGACTGGTAGTGTACTTAAACGTTTGACTGGTAGTGATCTAAAACGTTTGACTGGTAGTGTTCTAAAGCGTTTGACTGGTAGTGATCTGAAACGTTTGACTGGTAGTGATCTGAAACGTTTGGCTGGTAGTGTACCAAAACGTTTGACTGGTAGTGATCTGAAACATTTGACTGGTAGTGTACTAAAACATTTGGCTGGTAGAGATCTAAAACATTTGACTTGTAGTTATCTAAAAAATTTTGGCTGGTAGTGTACTAAAATGTTTGGCTGGTAGTGATCTAAAACATTTGACTGGTAGTGTTCTGAAGCGTTTGACTGGTAGTGATCTGATACGTTTGACTGGTAGTGATCTGAAACGTTCGGCTGGTAGTGATCTGAAACGTTTGGATGGTAGTAATCTGAAACGTTTGGATGGTAGTGTTCTAAAGCAGTTGGCTGGTAGTGATCTGAAATGTTTGGCTGGTAGTGATCTGAAACGTTTGACTGGTAGTGTACCAAAACGTTTGACTGGTAGTGATCTGAAACGTTTGACTGGTAGTGATCTGAAACGTTTGGCTGGTAGTGATCTGAAACATTTGGCTGGTAGTGTTCTAAAGTGTTTGACTGGTAGTGTTCTAAAGCGTTTGGCTGGTAGTGATCTGAAACGTTTGGCTGGTAGTGATCTGAAACGTTTGACTGGTAGTGTACTAAAGCGTTTGGCTGGTAGTAATCTGAAACATTTGGCTGGTAGTGATCTGAAACGTTTGACTTGTAGTGTACTAAAGCGTTTGGCTGGTAGTGATCTAAAACGTTTGGCTGGTAGTGTTCTAAAGCGTTTGGCTGGTAGTAATTTGAAAAATTTGGCTGGTAGTGATCTGAAACGTTTGACTGGTAGTGTACTAAAGCGTTTGGCTGGTAGTAATCTGAAACGTTTGGCTGGTAGTGATCTGAAACGTTTGACTGGTAGTGTACTAAAGCGTTTGGCTGGTAGTGATCTAAAACGTTTGGCTGGTAGTGTTCTAAAGCGTTTGGCTGGTAGTAATCTGAAACATTTGGCTGGTAGTGATCTCAAACGTTTGGCTGGTAGTGTATCTAAAACAATTGGCTGGTAGTAATCTGAAACGTTTGGCTGGTAGTGTTCTAAAGCGTTTGGCTGGTAGTAATCTGAACAATTTGGCTGGTAGTGATCTGAAACGTTTGACTGGTAGTGTACTAAAGCGTTTGGCTGGTAGTAATCTGAAACGTTTGGCTGGTAGTGATCTGAAACGTTTGACTGGTAGTGTACTAAAGCGTTTGGCTGGTAGTGATCTAAAACGTTTGGCTGGTAGTGTTCTAAAGCGTTTGGCTGGTAGTAATCTGAAACATTTGGCTGGTAGTGTACTAAAGCGTTTGGCTGGTAGTGATCTGAAACGTTTGACTGGTATTGTACTAAAGCGTTTGGCTGGTAGTGTTCTACAACGATTGACTGGTAGTGTACACATACACTTAAAGCAAAACGGGCTCTACCACTTACAAAAAAGGGCCAGAAAAAGGTTCGGAGAGTGACTTCATAAAATAACTATTTTGGTTTTCCCAAAGAACCTTGTTTGTTAGAAAGATTATCAAAAAGAGTCACATAAAGTAACAGAAAAGCAATGGTTTGTAAACTATTTTGACCTGCATTTCAGCAAAACACAAGCCAAATACTTGAAGTTTTACTTTATAAGCTTTACTGTTCTTTGTAAATACAAGCTTGTTCTGAAATTGATGTTGTGCCAGAAGCAATGTAAGACTGGGAATGTTATGAAAAGCGAAAACACACCTTAAACAGGTGATGCTTGGGAATAACAGGAGCATCAAGTACAGACCAAGTCAGTTATTAAAAAGGAGGAGTTGCGACTCACCACAGAAATGCAGTTTCAGAAAAACATTTATCAACAAGCGATAATGCCAGGAAACCCTGCTGACTTCTCTGGACTGCTTTTTAACTGAAGAACTGCAAAAATCTTGTTTTTTTAAACCAACATCATCTTCAGCCCTTAAACATTTAAATGTTGTTTTTCAGATAAAATCCAAAAGTGGTCGTCTATGTCACTGTGCTGTAAGTGTAAGTAATCAGCAGTGTATGCATTTTGTGATGCTTTGAATTTATAAAAGGTTTCTGTTTTGTATGCAGTCTTGTTTAACAGAAAATACAAACTATTCCATAAGTTATATATATTTCTGTCATACAACAAAATGACTTACAGCTGTTAAACACTTTCAACACTTTTAGAAATGTAATTTATTGGGTAGCTATGTTATACTTGCTTACATTACATTTGAACAGTAGAACAAACCAAAAGCAGTAACTCTCGCGATTTACAGGGTTAACTTTAGGGAGTTTTTTTTAAGTGGCTGTAATCTCCAGGAACACAATGATTTTTATTTGTCTTTTGAGAATGTCATGGTCCCACTTCTCTCATTAAATGACCCATAGAAGGATGGGATGATTAACACTCTCATTTGAGGAATTAATGTTAGTCATTTTTTAATGCACTGTTAAGATGATGGCACAATTCATGTTTCTCCGAGATGGAAGAGGAACCTTTGGGGCACTGAAAAATGGTTTTAGGAGCTGGGTGCATTTTCTGCTTTTCTCGATCGAAGTAATTCCAAACACATTCAGTGAGGTCCCACTGAACCGCCAGTTTGACTGTTAATTAAATAAATGAAGGATGATCTTAAACACTAGAATAGTACTGTACATTAACTTTGCACTATTTATTTATATGCGTCACTGAATTAATCCATGAAGCTAATTTTATTCATAGAATAAAACACCAAGGATAGGTTTAATTACAAAGATCTGAGGTAATCTTTGTGACCGTTAAACTCATTATAATACATTACAAAATGCATTGTGTAAGATTATCATTCCAGGCTATGAATAAAAGTTAACATACATTGCATTTCTGTCAATGGAAAAGAAGAAAGTGTTATTTGGGAATGGGAAGACGGCTACAGAGAGTAGACGGAAGACTGCCTTCAAGAAAGTCTGCTTTTATGGCCTTGAGAGACAAATAAAAAGACCTTGAAGACGTGTGGGCACAGCCAAGAACCAAATCTGTAACCCTGTATTGATGCTCTATAGTTAAATTCTCATAGTTTCATCCACAAGGGAGACATTAAGACAGTAAAGGTTCCCACAAACCTACAAACGGTACATTGTGGTGTGCAAACCAGAGCAGGAAAGTGCGAGACCCCAAACGTGCCCAGAACATCTTCCCACATTCAGCGTCAGGAGTGCAACGATGACTTACCACTTCTAGACTGATCCAAGTCCCACAGTCTGACGGACTGCCTGTCTGAACTCCCCCCCCACACTCTAGCACTTTGAGCTTTTTCAACACATCTTTAAGCAGTTCTCACTCTTTGTGGCTTGCTGGGCCATTTATCTCAAGATAATTGAATCTCACCATCCCACCATAATCATATGGCTTATTAAAAGTGGGTTTCTATTTAATATACAGCAGAAACAGCCAAGCGAGCAAAAAAAGAATGTCCAAACGGAGAATGCAACATTAATCACGTTTGGAAGAAAGGAGGAGATCCGCGCTGATAGGAAAATGGGGTGAAGGAAAGAGTCTATTGTCAGCAGTGTTGGACCAAGCCAAATACAACAAATCTCCCACCACAGTATCTTACTCAAGGTCTCTCCTGGCCTTCAAGTTTTTTGATGTTCAGAAGAAGCGTATCAGAGTTGTTGAAATGCTTTTCTGGGACGGTGTTTCATACCCAAAGACAAATTCTTTGTTCAAAGGCATGGAGGAAAGTAAAACACTTTTAGTTTATTTGTTTTAAATACATGCTACCATATCAAATATATATGCATCAACACAAATAAGGCAAGTAAACTGAATAACATCCACAATGGTAATGTCCATACTGGTGATGGACTACCTTGCACCATCGCAAGGATATATCCTGCATTTTTCCAGCATTTAGTTTTTTTTCCTTAAAAAGTTTTTTCCAAAACTGCTGAAAGCTAAATAGGTTAATATAATGGAGATGTAAATTGTTTATAAGATGGCGTTACCTCAGGGCATAGGAACACCCACATCTGTACAAGTTGTGAGGTGTTATCTTGTGAGTGAAGGTAAACACTGGCCAGCGTGCCCATAGCAAGGGAATGTGAATTATTAGCGTTTAAAAGAGGCATGATTGTGAGTACCAGATGGATGGGACATTACATTTCCGAAGTAAACACTCATTGATCCGCAGTGTCATTGTGATGGTGCAGGGTAGGCCCATCACTGATATTAACAGTACCAACCTGAGTACTTAACTTAAAACGGTTGTGTAAAATGTTTTATGTACTTACCTTGATGTCCTGGTGTAGAAAGGAATACAGGGCAAATAGGAGCTAAAGTGAACTGGGGCTTCTTATTCCTATTGGGTAGATCCACCTTCAGAGAGGGAGAGGGTCCCCAGTGTCATAAGGCTGTAAAACTAGTAAAAGAGAAAGTGAATTAGTGAATGAATACTTACTGGTAACATATAAAGATGAGTCATGACTATGTAACCGCTGTATGTATGTATGCGTGTATGTCCGTATGTTTATGTGTATAATTAACAGCTCGGGACATCAACCCTCAGGTGAGGTAGTAGTTTAGCTGGGATTCTGTGATAAGAGCTCTCAGGGTTCCTTTATTGAGGGGTTTTCACACCTACCACTGAGGAGAGATATGTAAGCCTCTGAAATGGTGATGTGCTGTTAGCTGTTTGTAATGGCGGGTGTATTATTATTGTGATGGGTGTGAGCCTTGTGGTGAAGCCTCAAACAACTGTCCCGTTTACCCTTCGTTTTTTTCTATTTGATGCAGTTTTTGTTTTTGTGTAAGAAGTAATGATCATAAATCACCTTTGCACTTGAAAACTGGGATCTCGTCTCCTCGTGTCCATACCCACACCCATAGTGCCGACCGGTCGTACGTGAGGGGGTTCCACCGCACAGTCATGTGTATACCAAGAATCCATTACAGAAGGCATTACCACTCATAGTAGACAGTTCAGTGGCCAGCAGCGTCAGATTAGAATTATTCCAGCAGGATAATGCACCATGCCACCAGGCCCAAGTTGTACAAAATTGGTTCGTAGAGCATTTTGGAAAGTTCGGACGAAGAGTGTGGCCTGCACTTTTATCAGAAATGAGCCCAATTGTGCCTGTGATAGAGAGGTCCATTTACATTTGAGATCCCACATGTACAATTACCACAAAGCTTTGGGTGACAATCCAGACAGTATGGCTCAACAAAGTTCTCTAGATGTCTTCCGTCCACAGTATAGAATCAGTGTTACACTGAGTTGCTGCACTTCGCTGGGCTACAGGGGTTCATACACAATACTCGTTCCTGTCTTTTGGCAGTGTACCTCAGTGAGTTTGTTTTTTGTGACATCATGGCACCAATGAATTTAATGAATGGTACATTTTGAAACATGTTTACGTCTGACTTCAAAGTCCTTCAATTAAAAAAAAACAAGAGAAAATAGTCTTATAATTAATATTCAAATATCATTCAAATAGTATTATATTAGTATTATACAAAAAAAAAAATATATATATATATCTTAAAGGCAGAATAAGTTTGATTGCGATGTTAAGTTTCTTAAAGGCAAAATCAGTAGAATTTGTCATGTTAGGTTTCTTAAAGGCCTAATGAGTAAGACTTTTTGTATTGGGTTTCTTAAAGAGCAGAATAAGTAGGATTTGTCGGTTGATGTTTACATAGTTGTAGGGAGAGCCCTGCAGTGGTTTAGTGAGCTATTAGGAGAGTATATTAGGAAAGGATGTAGTATTAGATATAATAAAGCAGTGTATCAGAAAAACGTTTTTATCTCCTTGTAAAATTAAACATTTTCATGGGTGCAGTTTACTGTGTTAATACAAATCTGAGCAACAAGATTCATTAAAACAACTGCGGAAGAGTTAATTTAACTCCAGCTTAATCCACATAGTTATCATTCATCATCATCATGACTTCATCATCATTCCAGTCTTAACAGAAAAGCCTACGAACAGCTGAATTATGGGTTAACATATAGAGCAAGCACAGCAACGAGTGGAACTTTCAAACCTGAGGGACATTTAGTGAGCACAGAAGATACTCTGTTAATTCAGCTAATTCATTCGAACATTTGAACAAGGCCTTTCAACATTTGCCTGAGGGAATAAAAAGAGAAAATACATAGAATATTTAAAGCTCAAGGCAGTTGCAGCTCTTCGGGGTTAGGGCAGAACAGAGATTGTTTATTTTTTGTCTGTCTGATTCTTTCCAGTAATTAAAAAGGGAACTTAAACACTCATATAACATTTAAAAAGAAAAAAAAACTCTAGTTACAAAGCAGGAGTGCTGTGTATGAGTGACACATTTCAAAATGATATAGTTCACACTCTTTTCAGCAAATATATTCTAACGTGCATAATGTTTTTAGAAACAAAATTACCTCTTAAATTACTTTTACACCTTTCTGTACTTATTTTTACTTAGAAATTTGACAAAACATCAAATTTGACATCCAATCTTTTGCATACTGCTGTATATCCACCTAGTCCAGCCTACAGAAGTTTAGCTCCACCCATTTAGGTAGAAGTACTTTGGTATGGATGGCTGGGATATCAATCAGAACTGAACTTATTTACATTTAAAGGCACAATAGACAATTCTTTAATTAATTTTAAGTAATAAAAAAATGCTTGAAAACGTGTTTTGTGGGTATAAAACCACACACGTGTCATAACTTTGGGGAAAAACTCAAATAAGCCGGTATTCCATCTTTCCTGACTAAAGAACAGTCACTGTGTGGATAGAGGTAACCCTGTTATACTTCTATTCCCCTTATTCTGAGCAATTTAGAACAAATTTGAGTCAATTTAAGCATCATTGGTTTATTATCAAAGGACAATATGAGGGTCTGCTTTAGTTTCAAGAGTGAACACTGTTGTGCACTTTATGCTATGTGTAGGATTAGTATCAGCTTCAAACATACATTTTCTTAAGTTTAGGCTCTTTTATTCAAAACAAACTTAAACAAAAATCAAAAGAAACGCAACAGAAAGCAATTTACTTTCATGTGTAAAAGAACACAAATCTTATTTACATTTAAAGGCACAGTAGACAATTATTTGATTAATTTTAAGGCATAAAAGAGGCTGGTATACACCCACACATGTTTCATAAATAGACTTTGGGGGACAACTAAAACACAAAAAAACAGAAAGAAAAGAAAGAAAGTGCACATATAAAAGTAATTTTGTGTTGGCCAAATGATGATTAGCACACCTGCCTATATGCACACTGGACTGAGGTTAACAGTTTGATCTTAGTCTTACAAAATGTTTAGTATAGCATGCATGTAGAATTTACAGTGGTAACTAAGTAGAGGACTGGCATAGGCAAAATTAACTGTAGCTGGAATAATACCAATAATAAACTCCTGCTATTGCACAGCAATCAAAAGCATGTAGACTCCAAACCGTTACGATGCAACTACAAAAGAAAAGACAAATTAGTACAAGGCTAGGTAATGCCCATATTAGAACCTATTTGTAGTTTAAATCAAAACTCTATCCCAGTCATATAGACAGCTTAGACACATGAGTAAGACAATTAGTCCCGTCTTTAATCTGAATACATCTCTGGGATTAATCACAACAGCAGAAACAGGTGAGCAGTCTTGGGCAGACGAATAGTTCTAAATAAAAGTCACTGAGTAGAAGTCAGAAGTTTGATTTGTACCAAATTTTCTTCACAAGCGTTTCCATATGGCTCTCACATAAGCAGCCTGAAGAGGAAGCTACATGGCTTTGCGTTCCTTCTTTTAAATAAACAACGCTACCCTTCACTGTTGCACTGAGTACCTAACAATACACTTGTGTAAGATCTCATTTTCCTGAATGAAGGCCTTGTCAGCTTCATTAACATCAGTTCACTTCCCGTCGCTCAATAGGTGCCTCTTAATAACATTTTCCATCTAGTTTAAAGGCATTTTTTTTCCTGGTTAAACAAAGAAAATGGAAACATAAATAGACCACTGTTTACCTAAATTGTGACTTAATTGCATTCACCAACAACACAAACAATTAGAGGTAATGCTTTGTTTTCCCCAGGAAGGACAAACACGAACCAGTACCAAGAAGTAGGCATTTCCAGATGCAGTTCTGATGTGGCGTCAAGTAGTAATAGGCCTTGTTTTTAGCTACCGGGGCCGCAAACACCCATGCAAACCTGTTGTAAACACTTCATAAGATTAGACAAAGTTTACTTAAATATTCAGGATGATCTTGATTCCAATAAACCTATTTTCCAATAAGCTGCCATTCCATCTTTCCTGACTAAAGAACCGTCACTGTGTGGATAGAGGCAACCCTGTTACACTTCTATTCCCCTGATTCTGAGCAATTTAGACCAAACTCGAGTCCATTTAAGCATTATTGGTTTGTTTCCTTTTCCTAAATGCTGTACAATTAGGAGAAATATTGTCAAAGGACAATATATCTGCTTTAGTTCCAAACATGGTGACTGCTGTGCACCCTATGCTATGTGTAGGGTTAGTATCAGCTCCAGACAGACTTTTTCTTAAGTTTAGACACTTTTATTTAGAACAAACTTAAACAAAAATCAAAAGAAATGCAATAGAAGGCAATTTCCTGGAATACTTTCATATGTAAAAGAACACAAGGCTGGAGAAAAGACAGCAGCAGTCGTTTTTCCAGCGTCCGCTGCTGGCGAGTATCTATATCAAGCTGGGAGGGCTAAGACAGCCATGTGTACTGTTTTCAAATTGAAAGCATTCAGCCTCCAATTAGCTGTCCTTGAAAGTAAATCTATTTTTTTAAAGAAAATTCAAAGGTTCTACTTTTTTTTGCCAAACCTTGTCCTTTTGCCTACCCTCTCAAAGGCATATTCAGTTGGCTTTAAAAAAAGAAAGAAAGAAAGAAAACGACCCATGTCTGTATACAGATTGAACTGATTCATTTCACTGGTTTCATTATGCTGGTTATTTTGTGTATGGCAGAAATCTGGAAATTCTGACATTACCTCTCATATAGTTATTGTTATAGTTATGTTATGATGGTTAATAAAATCAGTACTATAGCAGCTGCTGTACCATCACTCACTAATATATAATAGAGCCAAACACGGCACCCACAACCTCCACATCTGGCTTTTCCCAGCGGGCTGAGGAGTAGGAAAAAAGAACAAAATTGCTGGACATTTGTGTAATTTATTCAGAATACATTGCCATCGAAATTGCTGTCTGCAAGCCATTTGCACAGCATTATCAGCGAGAAATGTTTGGAGATGCCCTTACCCGCAAGTCCACAAAGGCTTTTGAAGGGTGTTGCAGTCCTACACGCCAGGCTCAGACTCTCAGCAGCTTTTAGGAGGTAAAATGTTCCTTTTTAAGAGTTTCTTGTTTGATGTATAGTATACCTTGGAGAAAACAGTACTACAAAAAAACACTATAAATTTATTTCCAGCCGTTGTACAAGATACTTATATTTTAGAAGGTATTTCTGAAGAGGAAAACTAATTTAATATACTTAAAAATAATTAAAGTAAATCATTTGCACAAGAAGGTAAACTGTTAAGATTTGATCAACAGTACTTACAGCAGTACTTACATGTTTCTAGAGATAAACAATCAACAATCACCTTAGCTCACCGCTACGGATCAGAAAGGATCCATATTCACAAAAAAAGCTGTTACTGAGAAAACAGACAAATGAAAACTAATTTTGCAAATCAAAGAAGCCCCTAGTTTGTCAGTCCAGAATATGACTAAATATGTTTGAGATTAATTGGATGACCTCAATGCAAACCAGACCATGCAACCAAATACCTAGATTGAACTTTGGAGGTATAAATAAATTTCCTTGTATATTTCGTTAAGGAACTGAAAGAAAGTCTCCTGAGTTGAACAGAAGCTGTATAAAGGCGAATCGTGGACTTATTAAGTACTGAACATTAGTGCCCATTTGACTGGAAATTAAATCCATGAAGCAGGGCCTCTGGCTTGCACAGTACTGAATGCCCATGTCATTGCTAATGCACTCTTAATAAAGGTTCCTTAAAGGTTCCTGGCTTGGATGTACAACCTATAAAAAACTTTTAATTGGCATAGAACAGATCCATTATGTTAAAGTTCTTTAAAGAGGTTTTTTAGAAAACCCTAAATCTGGAATCCCTTGGAACAGCCTTGTTTGGAGTGAATGTTCGAAACATTTTGAGTTCAACAATTTACAGAGCCTTCCATTGGTTTTCTTGTTTTTTTTTGGGACTGCTAACAGGTATCTGCTGAGATCATGTTACTTTCTTACATTAAGGCACTTTGGGATTCTTGCAACACTTTAACAGATCACTAAAACTGCGACGGGGATCCTCTCCCTAAGCGTTTTGACCATTACTACCAGAATGGCTGTTTTGATAGCTAAATTATAGGTGGTGGGGGGGGGGCAGGGGGGGCAAACACCCAGCACAACAGCTTGCCAAAGCATTTTAAACATTGGTCATTTAAATGCCAGTGGCCATTTGTGAAATATTTGGACTATGAATAATGGAAGTATTTATTCCATCTGCCTGACATCTCCAAATAATAATCTTGTGTTCTTTCAGTGCTTCTTTGTCTTTCGCAAGAGTGCCATTCATACAACACTGACTTGTCCTGTTTGCAGAAAACATATTTCCTAGGCACTATGTGTGTCCCTTTGTGTGAAACCAGTAACACTTCTGGTGACACAGACACATGGAACGTCCCAGCTTTGCCAAACTTTCAGCTAAGTAACCTAAAGCACTTCGTTGGCCAGTTTAATCACTAGAGCAGGATGTGAACGCAGCTTGTACAGCATTTTCATTGGAATATTCCAGCGGTGACTGCAAAGTGACTCAAAGTGGGCTTTTTTTTAGATAATGTGAGTCGTGGTGGGGGGTTTTCGGTGGAAATGACGGAGGTCCTTCAGTGTGCTCCACACTTTGTCTGTCTCCATCTCTCTTTCGGTCCCTCACCTTCTGCGCGGCTCATGCCGGGTGTGCTCTGAATTTGATGAAGTGGGATAATTCACCCAACTGATCATATCACTAGAGGAGGAATCCTTAGATCAACACCAGACTCCCCAGCCATTCACATATGGGACGCATTTTTACAAATCCTAATAAACTTTCATCTACAGATTAAGGGGGGTTGGTGTCTTGGGCAAAAACTTCCAGCCCACCAATGAGTTCTGCAGATCCAGATCCAGGGAGGGGTCTACAAAGAAGCTGGGTTAGTATCGAAAGGCAGTAACAGTGAGGTGAACGATAAGATTCTAATATTACTGCTGGCCTGCCCAAGCAATCTTGGGTTTGGGACTGGACATGGAACAAGCGGATGCAAAGCAGACTTCACTGAGATATCAAAAAAGGCTTCTTCGAGAAGAAAAACAAGAGTGAATTCCTGCTTTTCGTTCAACATATGAAAAGTGATATGCATCAGAGACACACATGACAGCTCCTTTTTGCTCAACCACAATATAACAACTCAAAACTTTTTGATGAAAATGCAGACAGGGCAGGAATCATATCGTAAAGCTGCGTGCGGTGCAACCGTTCTGGCGACCGTTCTGCTCCTGGGGGTTAAAGCATCTCTGACCATGAGAAGAGCCATGAAAAGGGGTACTGAAGAGCCTCTCCTCTGCCTTCTTTGGGTCCTGTATATTAAATTAAAGATCAGTACGACCGCTGGCTCTTCCCGCTCCCCCCGCCTTCTCTGTTTAATTTGATCAGAAAATCTGCTGACGCAGGGCCGCCCCGAAACTCATGTGAAACCAATTTCAGCTACACATAAAAATCCAAAAGCGGCGCTCCAAATGGGCATGGCAGGGCTCATCTTCACCCAGGAGACATTCCGGTGTCTTGGGACATCAGAGGGCTCCTAGACACAGATGCACCATGACCACTAACCCACTCAGGGGTCAAAAACTCAGCCCTGACCATTCCAGAATATATAAGCAGTGTGCTTGAAGTCTGGCAAAAGAGGAAGCAGGCCTCCAGACAGCAAAAATCCACCACAGCCAAACACACATTGCGGAATAAACAAGCCTGCACCCAGAGCTATGTGTCATGCTTCATACAATCAGGAATGACTGTAGTATGAGCCCACCATCTGGTTACCATAGTCAGGTGAAGGCAATGAATTTCACTCTCCCATATGTGATTAGACTTTTCCAATATAGACACATTGGTTGTTTAAAGTCCAACATTGTTATAGTATATATAATAAAAGTACAACACTATATTTGAATGCACTGATAAGGGTATTGTGGAATACACTTCATTCATATGTGTGCATCGTTTAGTACATTGCAGTTACATGGAAATGATACAGTACCAGAGGCTACCCTTCTTTATTTCCTTCATTTCTAGTCCAAAAGCTATTAATTTTTCAGGAGACATTTCTGGATAAATTAAATATGAGATAATCCATTTATGTAAGGAAGGAGAAAGCCAAAAAAAACCCCAAAACTTTAAAATGTTAAAAATGATTAAAAGATAAAAAACAGGACACACAATCCAGCAAGATCTGGCAGACCAGCAAAACTGTCCCCATCAGACAAAGCTTTCATCTGTGTGAGAGAGGAGATCAGCAAGCTCCAATTAAAATCCAGATCTAATCCAGAGTAAAATCCAGATCTAAAAACATCCACAGGCATTTCTGTCTATCCTTCCACATCTATCTATCTATCTATCTATCTATCTATCTATCTATCTATCTATCTATCTATCTATCTATCTATCTATCTATCTATCTATTCTATTCTATATTTTTTCCTGATGCTGGTTTTTTTTTTTTTAATTTTGGAAAATGCCAGATTGCCTGACCAATGCATGATCACACTTTACAGCAATTGGTGCTTTGTGCTTTAGTTACAATAATGTAAAGCGTTCTTTTAGATTTTATAGTAAACTTGAAACTTGGTGGTACTCTCAGCCTTTTTATTCGATTTATTTCTGCATTTATTTTTTGCTGTCCTACATTTTACAGGGTATTAAAGTTTAAGATTTCAGTGATTATTAGCTAAACAGTCTCTTAGTCAGTGGTTGTTAGTATACAACGTTTTAGAGTCTGATCTTTATAACGTAATTATACCAAAGATAGCTTGGAACAGAGCTCAGAGCAATTTAGAACACCCTCCAGACATTCAGTGTGCCAATTTATCCACTTAAAACATTTACTTTGGGCTTTACTAAACCTTTTAAGTGATTTCAAATGCAGATGTCTGAAAATTCTTGTTTCTAGATATGATAACAGAACAGTCAATACAACAATGTGCATGGTCATGAATGTCATGGGTAAAGGCCAACTTTATTTATGCTTTTATATAAAGGTTTGAATTGAAGCATGTGGTACTTTGGGGATCATCTTCTTTTCTTAGGACTGATCATCTCAGTGATGAATATATGGATTTCTTACCAGCTGCTGCTCAGTGTGAGATTATGCGTTCCATGAAGCTAGTAGCAAAACCACCAGAAAAAAGCTTAAATATACACCATAACATTTAAACCTACTTCTGTTTTTACAATATCTGTCCATTTTGTCAACTTTTCTTACCATATAAGAGCACCTTGTAGTTATATAATTACAGACTGTAGTTCACTTGATTCCCTGTATACTTTGTTAGCCTGTTCTCTGTTAGCCAGTTGTTAGGACCACAGGACCAACACAGGCAATATCTGGGTGGTGGATGATTCACAGTACTGCATTAACGCTGTGTGTGTTTGTGTGTTGCATCATTCACTGTGTCCACTCACTGTCCACTCTATTAAAAGCACCTTGCTGGTCCACCATGTAGCTGTAAAGACAGAGACAACAGCTCATCTGCTGCTGAGCAATGTGTGTTGGTCATCCTCTAGTCCTGCATCAGAGGTCACAGGATGCAGTTGCCTGGATGTTGGTGGTTGGTGGACTATTTTTAGTCCAGCAGTGACATTGAGGTGTTTAAAAACTCCAGCAGCACTGCTGTGTTTGATCCACTCACACCAGCGCAACACACACTTAACACACTACCACTATGTCAGTGTCGCTGCTTTTTGTCATATGGGGTCTTGACCACTAAAGAACAGGGTAACACACATACAGGGTAAGTATACAGAGAAACGGATGAACTGCAGTCTGTAATTGTAACTACAAAAGCACCTATATGGTGAGCAGAACCTATAAAATGGACAGATACAGTATAAAAAAGAGGTGATTTTAATGTTATGGCCAACTGTAATTTGTGGTTTAGGAGACCACTGTGTGCGAAAGAAACTTTTCACATGGAAAAAAAACCAGGATTCTAGATCTATCGCAAAGTGCTCTCCTACTGGACATAAATCATTTGAGGTAAAAACTACGTTTGCAAGTTCTTTCCAACCATGTAATTAAAACAAACCAGCTTGACCAGTTTAAGACCTGAACAAGAGCTGGAGCAATGTGATAATGAGTGATATATAGGGAGCTTTCTCCAAGCAGAGGAGAATACTTTTTGCTAGAGTATGCGTAAATATACGACCACCCTGAATATCACAATTTATCCGGATACGCAAAAACGTCAGGTCACTGTGTAGATTGTGGGTGTTACTGTGAAACCCAGCAGGAATTACCATTACACTCCAAATTACACAGCAGCACGGCAAACATTTTGATTGCCTTGTCAAGCGGCCTTAAATTTAGTGCACTAGAAGGGCACTAATCACCGTGTAAACAAATGTGGGAGAATGACACACACCGGGACGACATGAGCAAACAGTTGCTGCACAACACTGCCACAATATCACGCACGTCACAGGAGCCAGTACAAATAATCAAAGCACTGACATAAGACTAAAACAGGGCCACTTCGTGCTTTAACACTGAGCATGAATGGATGGTGTGTGTTACACATGCAGACATATGCACAAACGCAGAGTCACGCTGCAGAGAGGTCTGCGCTTTATCCCAGCATTCTAATGAACCTCCAGTTTGTTTGAAGGGCAATTACTGTTGTTTACTGCCAGGGAAGTGCCATTTGAAGGCCGGTAGAGATGCTAGTGATGCTAACCATGTTTTCCAATGAGGTAAAGCAGGGGCTTGGCTGAGGGTTGACTTGACTGGCATCTGCCGGAGCGGGGCCTCAGGTCATGTCAGCTCAATACGTACTCTGCGGTGCTAAAATAAGGAGTGGAAGTCATTTAATGTGGTGGGCAAATTGGTTTTAATCAAGCGTAGAGTGGCTCTTTCATGTAAAATGGAAAAGATCCGAAAGTGTTCCCTCTGTCTGTTTTTAGCATTAATATTAACATCGTCCAAACAACACAGGCAATTATGAGTCTTGTGTTACGGTAAATTAATGTTGTCAAAGGCTAGCACCCACTAGCCTTGCTGCAGGCCAGGACATAGAATGGCCAACTATGTGTCCTTATTGATGGTCAGTCTGCTGTATCCTCATAGAACACAAATAGTTGACCCCAAATTTACTAGAATGAGCCTCGCTGGAAAAACTTCATTGACACACAGGATGTCATTAAACAGCATGTCCGAACAGCGCTCCATCTATCACATCAACATAACGATGCCCAAAGGCACAATGACAGCCATTCACAGGGCAAAAATCTGGGCAAAAATAAGCATCAAACTGATTGTCTTTTTCAATATACATAGCAAAACCTTTTAACTACATTATTCTTTAATTATTTAACATTTCACAGGTTTGTTATGTGGTGAAGTGAGTAAATCATACAAAGAGCAATTTGTAAGATGATGCAATCTGTCTTATTCATACTCCAAACAAATAGGGGTCAACATACCACCAGAACGTTGTGGCATTCACCCTATTGTAAGAAATAAAGGAAATGTTTCAGCAAGTGACAGATGGAGTGGTTCATAAAGATCGCTCGCCAAGAACTTCAGCCCTTGTTATGTTTACTGCTCCTTTTACTAACAGCCTGTTCTTAAATGATCTAACCGGGTGGGAGAACCTTCAACTAGATCAACAAGAGGTTAGAATATGCCGTCGTCGTATGATTTCTTTATTCTATCATGTTAAGCTGACAGCAAGCGAATCGCCATAGTGACGTATTGTCACCTCTTGAGGTAAAAAGTGGTGTTAGGACCGGAGGAACAGTATCTTTGACATGCCATTATTTATTAATATTCTGTTGATAATGTTTAGGTCATTTCGCTACAGAATGTTAGAAATTGCACTTTTAATTGGAAATCCTACACAATTCCCGCATAATTAAACCATTAAGACTGATTTGATGTGAAGTGCTTTGTTCTGGAGCAACGAGTCAGAAACATTTACATCAGTAGTGATAGAAACCAGACACCTGACAAAAGCTCTCACAGGAAGTTATTACATAAAATGATTATAAGAACTGTCTGTACTGCCTGACATACTGTGTTCTGATAGTTTTCTGAAACGCATTTGGTCCAAACAAACTGACACCTCCAGGGTAACAAAGTAGTCCTCAAAGACAACTTGTTATTAGACAACTTGTAAAATGAACATATACTTTCAGGGTAACAAAATATTTGTTTTAGATTTAATACTATTTTTCTCTAGTATTAATTCTATAATATTTTTTATAGTTTTCTGTACTGTTACTGTATTTTTTTATGTTTTTTTTTTTACAATTTTTTTACAATCATTCCACACCGACTCTAAATGGCTTTGTGTGCATCTCAAAGACTGAATTATGTAGAATATCACAACAGATCTCATAACGTCTTCTAACCAGTACAAACCTACTACAAACTGGGAAACTCTGTGTACGCAACATGCATTCTAGCGAGTAAAATCCATTTACCTCTGCAATATTTCAATAGCCAACAACACCACAGTCAAATCACAAGCTCCTTTTTTGTAGCCACAAATTTTCATGAAATACACAAACCATAAAAACCTGGATTTGTATGTATGCGTACACCCGCACAACCGGTAACGCAACATGAAAAAGGCGAGAAGTGAAGTAATCTGTTTTTCCCTTTAGAAAGTATTTGAATAAGAATGCAGTGAGTAATCAAATGGTTCGTGTGTCTCTGGAGAGAAACGTGTCTCACTCAAGAATAACACAAGGATTACAAGTGAAAGCCTTGTTAACAAACGCCTATAAAAGTCAGACACACAATTCGTCAATTTGATCAGGTTTACCGGCGAATCACAGTATAAATATTAAATATTGTTGGTGCAGAACATAAAAATGATAAACAACAGTCCTTGTCATGTTTATCTGAGTTTATAAAGGTAATGCAAATTGTGGAATATGTGCAAAAATGCAAAACGTATATATATATATATATATATATATATATATATATATATATATATATATATATATATATATATATATATATATAATATTTATAAATATACATTTTATTTGTGTTGTTTATGCGCATATACAAAAGGCTCTTCTATCAAAAAGGTCTTATGCTCTGCCTACAGTTTCTGTTTAATGCAGGAAAATGCAGATTCTGTAATATCCAAACATGTGATTTGACAGCAAGCAACAGATGCAGTTAATCAGAAACCATCTGCCAACTGCAAAAATGACACTGCTTGAAATGACAACACAAATATGTCAAATATGCTGGACTGATAAAATGGACAGTATTGACAATTTGCAGCCAGAGGAAGCATTTTACATACTATTGAACTACTAGTAATTTGCCAGAATCATTATTTCCAAAAAGCTACTTTTTTTCCAGTTAAATTTAATTCACTTGCATGGGAAACTCAAAAGAATACATAAAATCAGATGAAATTGGATAAATATTATTATACCCATTTCACATTGGAGATGAACCAGTATAAATATTCGGTTTACGAATCCATGATTTGTTTCAAAAACAAAGATTATTGCTGTCAAACTCGTATAAATATGAATCATGCTTTTTGATGTTTTAGCAATGGCAGGCCGAAACTAAAAAGACACACAATTTACAAAATGTGGATCAGCATTCTCACAGAAACTAAACATCATAGTCAAACAAGCAGAGGTTTCATAGTTTCCAGGGATTTTTTACTATAATTGCAGTTGTATGAATGCTTGAAATGCCCACAGTAAAGGCCAGAAAAGGGCTCTTGAAGTCAAATGAAAATATAATAGTAATTTGTAAACAATTAATGTAAAGCGACTTAACAGTTTCAAAGGATACTGAAGCAATCTCACTTTTCTATGAGCTTTATTTTCAAACAATGTTGTTGTGCTACTGCAGCAAATACGATTTTGCCATGTATGCATTTTTGGTGTCTTTACAATGCCATACTCAATGAATTTCAAGCATTATTAAAGGCAGGTGGGTGCTGTGACTGAGGGGAAGCTTTCAATCCCTTGCCAGAAAATTGACACTTTAATAAGTTTTCAATAGGCAGGACCGTAATCACTTACTGGAGCCGGATGCACTTGCAGCTCGTCTATACAGAACACCAGCATGCTAGGATGGCGCATGGTTCTTATAATAAAGCAATTATGGAGAGTAAGGCTGGGGACACTTTTCCTCTGAAATAAAAAAGACACGGAGGTTGTGCTCGTAGCCAAAAAAAGAACCACCCTGAACAGGCCAGTGAAAATAAACACCATCTTCTGCTGTCTTTATGTACTGTGGTTACCAATGTGTTTTCTGTACTGTTCCAGGCGTACACTCTAAAAGCTGCTAATGTAGAGGCAGCTCTGTATGTTCATCTCACTGCAACAGTCATCCCACTGAACTTGTTGCTCTCCCATCGTGACTATAACCTCAAAGGAAAATAAAGGAGCTTAGAAATGTGTGAGGTCACGATTTTTTTTACAAACAACTCCAGCATGTTTTATTTACTAATTACTATCTGAAAATGAATTGCAGCTTCTTAAAAATGCAATAATGTGCAAAAGTCTGAGACTAAGCTTTACTTATTTATTAATTTCCATTTAAATTGGTCTTTAAATTCAAGCTTCAGAATATCTATTATATAGAGAGTTTATATTATATTTAATCATTATTTAGTGTTAGTGTGTCTGTTTGCCTTTACTAATGCTTGACTAATGCTTACTTTGCTTCCAGTTTATCATATAAACTGATTCCCCAAAATTCAGTCTTCGAAGTTGCTTGCATTTGCTTCTGCTTACTTTGTTCTGAGAATACGAGCAGCCTCTTTGTTTTAATAGCATTTTTTCATCTTTGGTGCATCTACATTTCTCAGCAAAGGCTTCTTGACAGCTTGCAGTAAAAGGACAGACAGAAACACATGTTTTTTTTAGATCCTAAGCAAGAATGGAGGATGATGTTCTTCTCTCTCTAAAAGATGAAAGTGTTTAGTGCTGTTTATCTGATGGTGACAGTTTTGGTGGTCCAGTAGGTCTTGCATCCTTGTAAGAACACTCTTTCTAGAATTTTTTAAACTCCAGTTCTGGAAATCCATGTTTCTTTCCCACTTTCTTTTAAAAAAAACCTAAAGAATAACTTAAGGGCAGTTTTGACTAGAAATCAATATAAACATTATATATATATATATATATATATATATATATATATATATATATATATATATATATATATATATATATATATATATATATATGTGTGTGTGTGTGTATATATAATACATACATGTGTGTATGTATATACACATATGCATGGATGTGTGTGGGTGTGTATGTATAAATGTTCTAGGTTCTTGTAAATGTAGCCAGTTTTCTCTGTGCTGCATGATGGACTACATGCAACAGGATTCAGTTATTTTTATTGAGCTGTGTCAAAGTGCCAACACGGTTCCTTCTTGTGATGAAGAACCACTTTTGCATCCCTAAACTAGCTTCCATGGATATGAATAAGAAATAAAGTTAAAAGACCTCTACATCATTTCAATTGTTTTATACCAACTGAAGGTTTTACGTAAGACTCACACATCCAAGCCAAGAACCAGTCCTTCATATTTAAGAGTGTATATTAAGCTATCAAAGTAATGTTGCAGAAGAGGTACTTCCAGATCACAGCTTGCTTAACCTCAGGGCCATGAGATGACTGGCCCTTTGGCACTGCTTGTTTGCAAACCTGAATCGCCGGTCGGTGGTGTGGAAGGAAAGACTAATATGAGGTGGGGACTGGCTTTGCTGAGAGTAATTTGTCCTGACATATGGAGACAGTGATATATAAACATACAGGCACCTTTTCAGCTGCCTAACTGCCCTTCATATCCAATCAAGGAGAGAGAGAGAGAGAGAGAAAGAAAACTGCAGGGCTGCCGTGGCTGGTTTGCATTTGTTCTGCTGTGGCGTGGACCCTCCGTGCAGCTTTTGTGTGCCATATGTGGTACAGTGCCCAGCCCAGTGGACTGCTTTTTACCACGTTGCGTGGCAGGCCATGGCTCTGGAGGCCAACCTGCTGTAAAAATATGCATGTGACATCACGTCTGCCAGTAATACCTGTTTTCAAACAGCCAGCAGCATCATGAGCACCTCCAGCCCCTGTAAACATAAGATCATTCCAAATGCATTCCATTTAGGTGCTGCTCCTGCGCTCTGCCACCTGTCCTACACAGAAAAGAGAGTTTTAGGAGATGCTTGACTGGCTTAAGGTATTACTGATCACAGCTCTAATGCCAAAACAAGAGAAGGTTAGTGAAAAAGAGAGATAAGTGAAGTGTTATGTTATTTTCTCTCCGCCTATGTCTATTTCTCAGAAAGGAGATATTTGTAAAGAGCAGTAAGTCTGTTTTGTTCAGTGGGTCTCCATAATTTGATGATTTTCATTAAAAATATAAAGTACAATAAATTCCACAATGATTGTCAGTGCTACAGGACACTAAACTACAAATTTCTAAATTACAAAGCTCTACTACCAACAACCACTGAAGTTATATACAGCACTGTGCAAAAGTCTTTTATTATATAAAACTTGACAATATATGTTTTGACAATAACTTTTGCTTGTTAAAATCAATATATGTGACTAGAATAGATAAATGAAAACATATATCCATGTCCTTGCAAGAACTGAGTTTATTCCAGAAAGTAGTTTATGTCTTGTGAGCTGGTTGGCACAGTTTAGTACTTGGCATCAAATTTCTCCAGGACGACCCCACCCATCACATAGATTTATGTTCCATTACCAACATACTTAATTTAACATATATTGAAAAGACAGTACTACGCTGAAACGGGGAGAAACGGTTAAACACAAAAATCACTACTTATTTTATTCATCTTATTTGTATTTTTTGTCATTTTTGTGTAATAAATAAATACTTACTGACCATACAAATATTATAAATGCATTACTATTATCGTATCATTATTGATATATATATATATATATATATATATATATATATATATATATATATATATATATATATATATATATATATATATATATATATATAGAGTCAGTAGTAGTGTGCTGTTGTAGACTAAAAGAAATCCTGAGCACTGCCCGAAAGCTCATAACTTCAGACTTCCCCTACACCGCCACCCCCCTTCTAATGCCACTTCGCCTTAGACTAGAATTCACGTTCATCCTAATTACTTATCTCCGTGCCCTGCAGGACTCCAAGAGGAAAAATAATCTGAAATAAAACGAAACACCTTCACATCGTTTTCATCTGAGCGTTTAACGCACGTCATTTTATAAAATCTAAATCAGACAGAAAACTACTCTCAACGACCAACCGCAGAGATAATCACATTCTTCGATTTGTTTGAATGTGATTGTGGGAAATTTATCTTATTGCTGTGAATATAGTCTGTAAATTAGACCAATCACGTCAGATCGCGCGCTCATATCGGATTTACATGACTGAAAATGTAGAAGTGGATTTTCGATCAGGCTGATTAACATTAACGGCTATAAAACACACACTTTTATAAACAGCATAGAGAAAAAAAACCCAGGCTGTATAGAAATTGAACATGATTATTAATATATGAAGCATATGTTTTATATATAAAAATATAATAACAATACGAAAACTACAACTACAAATACAATAATACCACTATTACTACTGATAATAATAACAATAATAACAATAATACGAACAACAATAATACATATAGTACCCTGTGCTCTTTTTCCTGCTTTAATTATGCTTATTATTATTACAATTATTATTATTAGTTATTGCTGTAGTAATAGTTTACTAATACTATTAGTATACTGCTTACTACTATTATTGATACTGTTAGCAGTAATGCTTTCTGTATTATTATTGTTGTTGTTATTATTATTATTATTATATTTATTATTGTGGTTATTATTATTATTATTATTATTATTATTATTATTATTATTATTATTATTATTATTATTATTAGCAGCCGCAATTTTCCTATTATCAGTACTATTGTTACAATTAGTGTCGTAGTATTTTCCTATTATTGTTATTACTGTTATGATGAGTATTGCTGTTATGCTTATTATCAGTGGTAGTATTATTAGAAGTAGAATTACAATGAGTGGTATTAGTACTACTGTCAGTAGTATTTTAATAGTGGTGTTATTATTCAGATCCAAACAATTATATAATAACGTTATTAACTTGTTATTTTCTTCGCCTGTCACAGTCTCACTAGAATTACTGCGCAATAATCAAAGTTCAGCACAGAAATAAAAAAAAAATTAATTAGGCCAATAATTTGATTGGGGTGGAAAGAATGATGAGTTTTTATTTATCCCCGGATCCAGGAGGATTTGTGTGAAGGGACTTCAGCGAGCAGCATTAGGGATTTGTGCTCTATTTCACTTTATAAGGAAGGCGGCTTTGGAGCGCGCTTTACTCCCTCGTGGATTTCCCCTCCAGATAACGTCAGCGCAACTCCCAGCTGCACTTCACCTCCAGCCCTTACTGCAAACCTGCCATATAGAGTCGGATCAATAAAAAAACAGCGGTACGCAAAGACTAATTTTACAGTCTAACAGCAGTAACGCTCCGCAGATGGCAACTGCGTGTAACAGTCTAATAACACGGAACGAAAATGTAGTTATTTTCCTCGCAGCGATCTTCGGTAGGAAAACGACTGAAAAACTGTTTTTTGTAATTATAGTGCGTTTCGTACGAGCCGCTGTGGTCACAGCAATTTCATCCCTGCTTTGGTTCTACACGGTTTTCACTGAATGGATGAGTTTGCTCGCATTTTCTCCCCGCCTGTCTTCTCTTCTACATCACGCAGTCGAGTATAATCGCAGCAGCTGATTTATTTATGAAGCCTTCGATTAACGACTGTTCGAAATGTCTGTATATGGTGCAGAGATGGGACATGCTGCTGCTGCTGCTGCTGCTGTGTGTGAAACGGCTGACACATGAAGGCCAAAACAAGCCAGTGCTGATTGTGCTCTAATAGGTAACAAAAAGAAACGAAATGTGAACAGGCTGTTTATAATTGAACGCCAGACTACAAAGCCCAAAGCAACCCTGCAAAATAGAAGGTGTTTTGAATTGACTTAATTAATCGCGTCGATTGAACACAATGTTAGGCTACATCGACACGATCCTCGCCAAAAGAAGTGAAGCGGCAGACAGTGATGGAACATATTTTATACACGTGCAACCACTTCACACATTAAAATCACGTAAATTGCGCGCACAGTTTTTTTTCCAGCACGTATTAAAATGAAAAACTGTTCTATTTATTTGCCTACAAAAAAGTTTTAAGGAAGTTGGACAGACGCTAATTGTAAAGCCCCTCGTGGTCAAGGACCCTTAGAAACATCAATTTATTATTTGCACAGCGCATTTTACAACAGGCCCCGTCACTAAGCAGCTTCACAAACTCGGAGTTTTGTGCATCTACAAGAGGCAGTTGCTCCAGTTTATCCCACCAAGAAGAACTCCAGCGCTATGTGAGATGAGGTGACTGCATGTTCAGCATCACGACCACATTGCTTTCAGCAAACGGGGGGAAATATGAGCCCACCTAAAGAAACAGTTATACCCCCAACTTTGCTGTCAGTGTGAACGTTCATCTCTAAAAGAAGACATGCTAGTCAAGCAACCCGACCAACCCGATCAACCCGACTATAGTTATATATGTCCAAAAACACGGAAAGATCACAGCTTCACCAAAACAAAATCTGGCTTTGATATTGTCTAATGTGTAGAAGTGTAATTGATTAAACTTCGTATCTATGCCCTGTTTATAATATACAATGTACTATTACATCCTAGTAACCAGACTAGATTTACTCAGGAAAACTGTAATTGATCTGTATTATGATTGTTTTTTTGAGATGATGGTAGTATGTATTTATACTCAAGTATATCTACTTAAATTTTAGTCTTTGATATTCATTGTGTGTGTGTGTGTTTGATTAATTCCACTAGACTACCTTGATCACACCATTGACTCCTAAATTCTAGCCTTTTATTTGAGACCATCTAGTCAGTGGTGTGACCAGTTTCAACGTGGCGTAATGAATTTGACCAAAAGATCCCAAAAATTGGACATTGGAGCCTAACAAAACTTAGTGCTGGTGCTGGGGGAATTAAGACGGTCTGGGTAAGTTCCTCAGTACTTGGCACATTTTTAGCTAAAAGGGGTCTAAAAATAAAAACTTGTTACAACGGCTTGTAACAATAGAGCTGTCACGGTTCTACACATAACAGACACATAATTTTCTGCTTTCTTTTTCTCGGTTTATTTGAAAAAGCACTTTAACTTTTCAGTTTCCAGTTAAATTGTAGACTAGTAACAAAATGCACTATACTATAATATATATATATATATATATATATATATATATATATATATTTATACTATAACTATAATAAATATACTAGTAATAATACATTTACGTGAGTGTGTGATTCCAGGTTAATGCCGAATGAGAGGAATGATACGTTTTATTGATAATAAAAATGACCATCTAATAAACTCATGTGAACAATAATACGCTGTGAATATTTTAAATCTGTTTATATTGGAAGATATATCTATAGATTGGATATAACCATACGTTTCACTTTTATGAGGGAAACCATATCGAGAGCGCAATGGGAGCGTGAAGTTGAGTAACCGATCAAGCCTGTTTTGACATCGCCAATGTCGTCACTGTTAAAAAGGTGAAGGTTTAACGTCAAAGTATCAGAGTGATGGCTCCTTCGGGATCAGACCCTGAAGAGGGGGGCGCAGACAAAGACAAAGTGACTGTCAACAAGTGAGACAGGAGGATTTTATCTCATGAGAAAGTGACTACATTTGTACCACACAAAGAAATAAGTGTTAAAAACAACCCAAAAAAAAAAACAGTGCTGCACTGTATCACAAGTCCGGAGCGAATCTGCTCCCCTGCGCTCCCCCTCCTCGTTCACAGCCAGTTATATATTCATATCCTAATTGCATTAATGTCATGTGTTAAGTCTCCCCCACATATTCCCCAACAAAACCGTTTTTTTCCCTCCCAAGCAAAAGGTCTGACCTCACCCATTCATTTCATCTCCATAATAACCGAGCAGAGGGCCGAAGAGGCTCGTGCGCATACAGAGGAGCTCTGGGTTGCATCTTCCCGAGAAAGACTCGCTTTTTTCAGCTCATCTAAACCTTAAGGGGCCATTTTTTTCCTTAAAAAAGCCTCCTTCACTCCTTTCTGGAAAACATCTGAATCGTTTTCACGAAGCTAACCCAGCTGGGAGTGTGTGCGTGCGTGAGTGCGCGCGCGTGTGCGTGTGAGCGAGTGAGAGAGCGAAAGCGGAGAGTGGCTGAGAGAGAGAGGACCCTCTTCCTTTACCGCTCCAAAAAGGAAAAGGAGAGAGAGAGAGAGAGAGAGAGAGAGAGAGAGAGAGAAAGAGAGAGAGAGGGGGGGGGAGAGAGAGTGAGAGAGAGAGATTTGGACGTGGTTTTCTCTTTCTTCCACATACGGCTTTTTTTTAGGAATGAACGCTGAGACGTGTGTCTCATACTGCGACATGAGCTCCATGGAGCCGTACTACGGGCCGCAGGCTCCTCGCGAGCAGCACGCCAACCCGTTCAGGACGTTCCCGGCGGCGGAGGCCAAGTACAGCCCAGCGTTCCCGGGCGCCAAAGCGCAGGCCCGCAGCCCCTTCCAGCAGCAGCAGCAACAAGAGTGCCAACCCAGCGTGGACGGGGAAGGCACCTTTAACAAATACCACCTCTTCATGCAGAGGGCTGCGTGCAAAACCCCCCCAGAGGGCGGCAAGGGGCACCAGGAGAGCGGACACAACGGAGGAGGAGGACTGCTCCCCTGTTACGGTGAGTGCATGATGCGCGCAGTGTTTTTTTTGGGGGGGTGGAAGGAGAGTGTGTTTTCTCGCCTAAGTTTGTGCTCGTGCTCGAGTTTTGGAAGCGATTTAAATTAGAGTGGTCTTGCGTGAGGTGTGTGTGTGTGTTTGCTTTGGGTAGTGGAGAAAAAAGCGTTTGGAAGCTGCGCGTGTGTATGTGCGAGCTCTGAATTGCAATTTAAGCGCAAGCACGGAGCTTGTGTGTGTGTGTGCGTGTGTGAGTGCGCGTGTGCTTGTGGGAGTCTGTAATGTGTGTTTTTTCCTCACGTGAGATTCGAAGCAGAGGAAGAGATTGAGCGCGTTCCTCCGTGAGTCTGCGTGTGTGCGCGCGTGTGTATGCGTGTGTTCTCGCAACGATTCAAGACGTGTAGCAGCTATTGGGACACGCTTCATCACCAGCAGCTCTCCACCGCGTACGTAGCTGTGATTTTATTTATTATGTCTACACTATATACGAGTAACGTGTACGTGTAGCCTTGCATCTGAGCTGAGATCCACCTTTTCCTGTTCCGCTGCAACAGGCGGCCGAAGATGGATGTTTAGGTGAGTTAATGAGGAGGAGAAAATAAACAGCACAGACGCTGCGCTCAAATATTGATAATCACATCATCGCAATTGTCACTCCGCTAATATTTACAGACTGATCGCGCTGCGGAGTCACTAACGCGATTACTCCACTCTCACTGCAGCACCGAATTCAATTAGTTTTAATGCGATAATCTGCATTACAATCCTTTATGTTGCAGCTGAATCGGACAATTGAATTAACACGTTTTCAGGTGTTTGCTGCGTCTGATTTGATCTACTTTCAACTGTTTTCTTTAAAAAAAAGAAAACGAACGGCATTCGGAGAGGCAGTGCACTCTAACGGCGCCATGAAAATGAAACTAAACAAAAAGCAAGCGCTCTGGTGAGGGTTTGTGTTTTCATAATGTTTAATATGGTAGCAGAGCAGTGCGTATAGGCCGAGCGTCTGTGCACTGACCTCACGTAAATGTATGAAGGGGACGGTGAGCTACAGGAAAATAACGGAGCGGTTTTAAAAGCGTATAAAAACATATAACATGAATCTAAAATCACACACCAAAGAGGATGTACAGAATTACTTCAGGCAAATCAGACACGTTTTTCAACAAACTATAGCCTCTAACATGCAGCACAAATGCCGCGCTTTGACTAAACAACACAGTAATTAACTATGCGGACTTGTACAACAGTAGTAATAATAATAATAATAATAATAATAATAATAATAATAATAATAATAGTTGAACTCCCAAAATTAGCAATAGGTTAGCGAGTTTGAGAAGGTGAGGAAAACCCACCAAGACCACATTAAATATCATCTGAGTTTTAATATAGAATAATTATCTCTAGAATAATATACTGATGTTTGCCATCAGCGCCTATCGGAATTTCGACTAGGCTCAAAAAGTGCCCTAACTGTATTAACACCATTTTAATGCTCGTTTGCAAACAGACAGAAGCAAATAAGCGAAAACAAGAAAGCGTTGAGTCTGTGTTCCCTCAATACAGGCCTCAACAGTACTGTGGCTGCTTTAGATGCTGACGCGCGTTTTCCTCGTTGTAATTAACGAGTCTGGTATGTCCGACCACTGATACTGTATGTACTTGTGATGTATTAGATACTAAAGAAGTAATACGTACTCGTGACGCGTCATAATTACCACCGTGATGCTGATTCAGCAATAACTCGATCTCCAGTAACGCTCCAAGTCCAGCACTGTAGAAACGAGGGAAGCATAAATAAAGTCGTTCAGCGCTGCTACTCTTCATTATGGTAAAAGTGTAGGTTTGCATGGGAAAGTGTAGAGCATGTGCTTTATCTGACAGCAGCAGCGGCAATCAAAGCAACGACTGCGAGGCTCGTGCCAAACTCTGGATCATTTCTGAGACAGGTTTCACGGTTCGCCCTCCACGTGCGAAGCTGCACTTTAGAGGCGAGTCTGATCCATCTGGACCCGGAATAACACGCTCCATGTGCAGGAGGGCTTTAAGAGCTGGGATTACAGAATCATAGAATAGAAGCATACTTCCTATAGGAGCTTTCAGCTGCTTTGAGGTGAACGGCGGGGTGAGTGCTTCTCAAGTTCATCAGGCTGAGACTATGCAAATAGCCCAGATACAGGCTTAGATAGAAATAAATATGTATTCAGCTGGACGGAGACTAAAGTCGCTCATTATAAAGGAACAATAAGGACAGGAGTGATCAGCGCGATATAGACGCGTACTATTAAAAGATAAAGCCGCGCTGATATCTCAATCAGTGCCGTCTGGAAATATAACCGAATATCTCGAGAAAAAGCTTCTACTGAAGTGAATGTCCACTAAAGCAGGCCAGACAGTAAATCTGAGCTGTCAGAGCCGACACTGATAAATGACAGCGGATTGAGAGCTCAGCAGGGAATTTATGCGCGTATGATTACTGAAGTGTCCGTATAACGATCTGCGGGTAGTTTATTAGTGGATCATCACTAATAATAATAATAATAATAATAATAATAATAATAATAATAATAATAATAAAAGACATAAAAAGAATAAGGGTGTAAGTATATAGCTGTAATAAATGTATTATTAATAGTTATTAATAGTTATAAATAAAAAGTTTATATATAAATTGTAGTTTAATTAGTGTATTATCTCGTTATATAGTTATACATCTCGCTACGGAACGAAACGTTCAATCTCCACTTTTGTCGATTTTCAGCTAAAGCGCCTGCTGCCTTTTATATTTTGTGTACATTTCATGTTTCATGATGAATGGACCAAAATAAATGAGCTAAAGTATTAGGAAAAAGTCAGCATTAACATATCTAACTTGCTCGTTACGTAGTTAACATTTTGGATACAGAAGGCACACACACACACACACACACACACACACACACACACTTATCACACTTATCTAAATTGTTTTTGTTATTATTATTAGTATTACTGTTATTAGTGTATTTATTTATTTACCTGAAACCTGACGGTATTTATTTATTTACCTATCTGTCATCTATCATGTCGCAGATTCTTATGCTGTTCATTTGCTGCGCAGTAAAGTAATCGGTCTTTGCGCGGTGAGATAACGAGTGTAAAAGCTTGACGCAGCGCGGATATAGACATACAGATTTAAGGCCGGTCTGCTTCGCAGATGTCATTACAGCAAAGCAAAGCTCCGTTTCACTAATAGCGCGCGCTTTGATGGGGGCTATGAACATCAGGCTTTCGATAAGACAGTAAACGAGGACACACAACGTGGAAAAGTCACTAGACAAATAAATACAATCCAAAGCGGGTAAAACGGTAAATACACGGCGGTTAGTGGACAAGCAGTGATGATAAGACTGGAGCTCTGAGGCGTTTTAGTCCTGCATTACACTCAAATTCAACAAACTGCCAATTCTAACATTTACAGTGACTTGCTATGAAAGACGAGCCAATTAAATATGAAGCAGATTGTTTTAATCATTGCTTAAACCTTTTTTGGCTTCTGGCATATCACTGCAACAGAACAGTCTCTCTCTGCAGGTTAGAAAAGAATAATCCCTGTGTTTCACTTTTCCGTATCCATCACTAAATGTTTCCCTTTTATATGATCTGGTCCAATTCTCAGCAAAACTATTCACACAAGCAGAATGAAAACTTTGCTCAGGCTTTGCTTTTCCATTGGATAGTGTGTGGAATGCTATAAAAGTGCAAAATAGTCTGAACTAAGGGAGCATTTAAAGTCAGCAAAGCTGGTAGCCTGCATGTTTTTGTTATCCTGTTTACTAAATGAGGCAATATCCTGTTCTCTAAATTAAGCAGCGAAACACAACAGCTAGATTACTGCAAAAGTCATGCCTTGGGCATTATAGCCTGCGAAAAACCTTAACAGGCCAGAACAAGGAGAGTAGCTGCAGCAGGCATTCAGGTTAAGGGGATAATTTGGGGGGGATATATGAATGCATCACTGTAATTGATCTAGAGAGGTTGGTGTGCTGCAACTGACAAATTGAAAACACGTTTCCAGCCAGTTACTGCAAAGCTGTAGAGGAGCGTGAGTGTTTTTATTATTATTCTGATGATAACTTTCACAGTGGATGAGTTCAAATGTCCAGGAGAAATGGGTTTTTGTGCACACTGCACACCAGCTGAAAGGACTGAGACAGACGCTGGGCATCCTAATGTGGCATTAACCTGCTGTTTATCTGAAATGGAAGGTAAATAAACAAGCAAGTAAACAATGAACTAACAAAAAAACCAGAGGAATGAAAGAAGAGAACCAAGAAAAAAAAACACGCACGAAAGTCAAATCGTTCCATTGAAAAATGTTGAGAACAAAAAAAAGTGTAATTATAGCAATTTAGAGTGCAGTAAACAATAAACGTTGTACACAATAAACGGCGCAGTTGTCACAACCTTACCCATGTTTTTCCCTCTACATCATCGTTCAGTTTTCACCAAGGCGTGCGGTTTGGAGAAGGATGCCAGGTTGATTCCTCTTCATTGGTCAACATCAATAACAAAAACAGACTGAGAATGCAGAAGGCAGAGCGATGTAGTAACATCCAGTCTAACCCCAATCTGACCACATTGCTGAGTTAAGACTTTCAGATAGCTAAAAGAGATGACTGGAATGCCCCAGCACAACAGGAGCCCTCTATCATTAATCTGAGTCAGATGTATGTCGCCAAACTCTCTGGGTTATTTTTCATACTTTTTAAGATGAGGCCAGAAATCAAAGGGAGTCCCTTAATTGTCATGGGGTGACGCGCTTGCATAATCTCTTTAATGAATGTCCTGAAAAATAAAATAATTAGCTAGGGCTGCGTTACAGCGATCTTGGTTTAAGTATTTCAGCTCCAATCAGCACAATTGGAAACTTAACCTACAAGCTAAATGGAGTAGAGTAAATAGTAGGCACTCGGAGTTCACAGTGAGTGAAAGATCTAAGCACTGTTTTTTACACCGTGTTTGATTGGTGTAGAGGAATAATACAGTAACAACATCCTCTATAAATTGTTGATCCACCAGTAATTCACAGTGACATTCAACGCTGACTAATGTCCCGCAGGAAATCTGAACTGAGACACGACTTTTAAGTAGCCTGAAAGGAAAAAAAATCCCAGATACTCTGGGGTAGTGTTGCCTGTCCTTTTTTCGTACCTGAGTCAGAGCTTTCTGTCGGACAGCTTGAGGCCTGCAAATGATTCTGTGGCCCACTGACCCAGCTGGGTACCAACAGCCAGACGCAAACATTCTTTATAGCAGGTAAGCGCATATTTAGAGCTCTGGCTCTGATAAGTTTCTGGAGGGAGTCCAGTTACTATGAGGTTGGGGTAAAAAAAAAAAAAAACATTGCGTCCTGTAGTTCTTTATTCAGTTTCAGTCAACAGGTTATTTGAGATCATATGGATTACCACCAGATGAAGAGCACTAAATCTACTGCCTATAAAAAACTATTGCTTTAATTTTACTATAATTTTCTAATTTGGTTGGTCAAGTCTAACATAAATCTTTTTTTTTTTTGGTACTGTGCTGCTGCAGCTTCTCTTCATGTCTACAGCCGTTTTGATGTAAATGCCATCATGTAATGCTGGATATCTGTTTTTAACAGGTCTAGCACTTTATGTTGGAACTGAAGTACCTCCAGTTAGATGTTTTGTTGATTTTCTAAGTGAAAATTAAATACATCCGTTGTATGGAATTAACTTGAATATAGTATTTTTCAGCAGATTTCTGTAGTCATTTTTATATATGACTTATTTAACCTTAATATAAACTCTGGCATGTGCAAATGTTTTGGCATATATATATATATATATATATATATATATATATATATATATATATATATATATATATATATATATATATGCGCATGCCACAATCCTTTCTTTATCAATATGTCAAACTCTACAACTGCAACCTTTATTGGTGCATCAAAGTGTATGGATGTGTTAACTTGTTTTCATTTAGGAAATCAACAAATAACATCATTTGATCTGGCGTGCCCAAACTTTTGCATGCAATTGTAAATGGGGCAGCTCTTCTGAATAGTGCTATCACGCTGATAGCAGCATATAACATGAATAATATGATTCTGTCCTCCCGTTACTGAGCACATGTGTTTCTAGCACTTCAGTTATTGCTGTTCATGCGGAATCATCTGCTACATTACAGAGAGCAAGTAATAAAACCCCCAGAGTAAGAGAAATATAATTTCTAATTTAAGACTCTTGCTGCTCTTGTCTTAGCAGACTTCCCCCTTAGGACCTCAAAGAGAGTGATCTTTGGACCTGGCTTCCTGCCATCCTCTCCAGAGCTAAAAAAAGAGTACTACATTTATCTGAAAAGCAAAAAGAAATCCATGCTTTCACGTTCGTGAAGAATTCGATAAAATGTTTACGTTTTTATCTATTTTTCAGAGGATTACACCAGTGTAATAAATCACTCTGCTCGAGCAAACTCTGTTAAAACGGACAATGTTAAAAACATTTATGCTTTGCTGTAGATGCTTGAGTAGTTATAGCAAGAAGTAATAAAATGTATCAAATCAATGGCCATGCTTAAATAAATTACAAACTACATTTCATAGATTTGGGGATGGATAGAAAATGAGTTGTAAATACAGTGACAAACTTGGTCTTAGACATAACCTCTTATTTTAGGACAAAGCAGTGAAGTTGCAACTCAAAAAAAGCATTGCCTACTTCTGAGCCTTAACAAGGGCCATTAATATGATTAAATAGAGTGTGGCCCAAAACTCTGAGACCTTATTTAGCATTTGAATAGAATTTAAGATAAATTGTCATAGATTTTTTAAACCTTAAAACTAAGTTATGAGAATTAAAATAAAGAAAAATTCAAAATTCTGCATTATTTCTAGGGCACGATTCAGCTCAATCACTGAAACCCGACGCCTCTCGGGTGGATTTGATCCACGGATTAGAAACTTCTACACAAACTTGCAGAGCCTATGCAGAGGTGTGCAGTTAATGCTAAATATGAAGAAATCCAGAAACTCATGTAAATATTTCAAAGGATCATACTTTTTAATTGTGGTTTTACTGATAATACCAAAATTAGAATTTAAATTAAATTAAAAAAGAATGTAAAATTTTCACTGGTGCTCTCAGTCTTTATGTTTTTTTGTTTTTGTTTTTCAATAGCTTTGTGTTCATCACTACTGACTGTAAATAACTAAATTAAAAACTGTAAACCTGGGGGTGGCAGGAACATTTTTGTGGGGCTCTTTGTGCATCTACAGAGATAATTATGAGTAAGCAGTCAACCTGATAAACAATTACAGTTGTATGTAAATGTTTGAACACTCTCGATCAAACATGTTTTGGTGAAAATCCTTTTTTTTCCTTCTACAGGGAACAACATTAAAAATGGCATATGAATTTCTATTCATTTGCAGAGTTTCACACACTGGAAAATAAAATATAGAAAATGTATAAATATTCTGTAAAGGCCAAAATTATGTTTAATTCTCCCACCAATATGTTAACCTCAGCAAAGAAACAGTAATTGTCTATTAAAAAGGTGCAGACGAGTGTTCCCTGTAGAGGATGTGTAAACTTAATTTTACTTTATCAAAACATGTTATTTGACCAGGAGCACCCAATCCTCAGCATAAGACATTAAAAATAATGCAACTTAACACTGTCACTATTTTCCTGCAATCCAGAAATATAAATAAACTAGAATAAACTTCAGTTTTATTGTTTGATAATGAACTGTCAGCTACATTCAAACAAACCTACATAACCATATGATGTGTACTTTCTTATAAGTATATATATACTTAGCAGCAGATTTGTGAATATACTAATCTAACTACCAACACCATAGCTCTATGTCAGTTCTGCTCATTTAGCCTGTCACAGGTCTGAACAACTGCTTCAACCTTCAGTAAAAAACAAAAGCTGGAAATAATGGGAACCAGTCACAGAGGTACTCCGTAGCCTGAAGAAATGGCTCATTTCTGTAGGCTGTTAGTCTAAGGAGCGGTGACAAGGACCCAGGATCATTTTACCAGTTAGATCATATTTTGGCTTTACAATTTACATTAGTTTCAACCAGCATGCAGGCTGACAGAACGCTTCAAAAGACTGCTTCAACCAGGGCACGTTTAAACCTCGCTACAGCAAAACCAACCAAAACTGATTTGATTCCTCCTGCGCTGCTACATGATACATATCTGAAAAACAACACTATGGATATTAATTGCTTTGCTCCAAGCAGTCAGCTTAACAGGGGGGTGGAAAGAAAAAAAACATAAAAACAAATGTTCGGACAGACAGCAGGCTTCAGAACCAAAGGACGGTGAGACACATCTTTTAGTTACCCATCTGGTTTTGACTGGATTCTGCCACAAGCTCAGAGGAAGGTGATCAGTTCGTCCTCTTATAGCATTCCATTACACTCGTAAAGCACATCATTGGCCCACTGTGGTTTTAAATACTGCTCGGGAGATTCCAGGCTTCACTAAAGGATAGGAACTATCAACTGCTAAACAAACACAAACGAACAAAGAGACAAATGGAGTAAGGGGAGCTGGTTTAAAAGGTTTAATTGTGCAATCACTGCAGTAAAGACGTGTCTGGTGTGTTTAGAAAATTGTGGCAGTGCTCCATGTGCCTGGCCCTGAGGATGTTCCAAAGTAAACCACAGTTGGAATTATCCAAAGTATTATTTTAAAACTGGGCACTTTAAAGCTGATTTTTGGCCTAAAGCACCCCATCACTCGTGGCAAAGATGACTACAAAAAATTACGTTGTGTTGTAAAGTATCGGCACCAGTATGGACTGTTTTATTTGACTGATAAAATCGTCCAATGTGTCTTATTTGAATGCCTTCAAATGATGCAAAAACATGCGTCTGCTATCGCATGTCGCTGCTGACCAGGTCAGAGTTTAAACAGTTCTTAGTTTAAATCATTTGGAACCTTACATTCAGAGAGCCCTAGATGAGTCGAGAGAAAGTGATTTATCGTGAGCCGAGGCTTTAAGGAAATGCTGTGTTTTCTTGCACAGCGTGTGCTCTTTGCTGCTGCCTGCTGGGATAAATCTTCCCCCAGGTCTAGCGGAGTGTTTGGACTTCTCTGTGGATACCTATCAGATTCTCACTACTGTGCTTTTTTTCATTCGGCAGCATCTGAGACAAAACTAGACCTCTACCCGCAACCACTTTCTTTTCAATCGTTTTGCCTGAGCGTTTGAGAACAGAGAACTGTGCCTCCCTCCGAGAGCAACATTTAATGAAGGTATGTGAGGTGATCTTTAAAAAAAACCTTCAAGTAAAAGCAGGGAAAAACTATCCCCGTGCTGTGGTCAGGGTGCAGTATATTGGACCCACAACCAGAGAGGGGAGAGGAAAAAGACCCGATTCATCAGAGCTGCTGCTGTTCCATCTGCCTTTGGGCAGGCGATTTGCTTCGGTTTTGCAAATGGCAGTGTAGGCAAACGTTTACTAATGAGGCAGCCCTTCTGGTAATATGTTGTGGTGTTACGCTCACAATCACCAATAAAAAAAGAAAGAAAAAAAAGTTTCCATCATTTCCATGTGCCACCAGGCCATGTCAGTCCTCTTATTTCAGCCAGTCAGCCATGCCCAAAGACCTGTGTCTATGCGTCCATCTGCAAGAGCCTGAAATAATTGGGAAGTGGAAGGAAGGTTCAGGCGGCTGGCTAGGCTTCAGAGCACTAAGCTGCCTATTACGATTGTCTTCATATTTTAAGAATGGAAAACAAACCCAATTAGAGACGCAAATAAATGCTGAGAAGAACAAACAGTCTACACAAATTTCCTTTACCCTTCGGCTTCCAGTCAAAACACGGATAACGCCTGCCTGGAGATCAAGCTCATATTCTAAAAGCGTTCTCTTTTCCTTATTTATGTGTTTTAATATTTCAAAAAATTTGGCGGGTGTTTGTAATATTTTGCCATTAACCCTTCACAGAAACCCTGGGGTGCCTAATTTATAGTGTTTCTTTTATTTGCCTGCTCCTGACCCTGCCCATCAAATTCCATAAAAAGCATAGGGGATGCCCTGCCGCTTTATAGCCAGTTAAATTACACTTTGATGTATTTCCCCGTTTTCAACTGGGACTAAATGGCTGCCCCTTGTAAAGATATGACCCTCACTAACTTAAGAGGTCAAGCACTGACATCTTACGGGCCAGGAGTCTCTGGCGTCTCCTGTTGCAAGAAAGGCACCTTTTTTTTTTTTTTTTAGGGCACACAGGTCTGGAACTACTGTTTGAACCATTCATGCATATATTATGAAAAATATATAGGGTGCCCTTTCTCGAGCCTTTATTGGACGTATCAAATGGCAGCCCATTTGAACAGATCCTGCTCAAAAGTCAGAGGTAAATGTAGATGCAGTAAAATGGATTTACAAGCCCCATTCTTGCTATGCAGGCAGGTGTGAATCCACTCAGGTTAAATAGCCAATTAGTCTCTCTCCTGAACCTCACCCTCTCCTAACCTACTGATGAACTCCCCTCTCAAGCCGTTGCAGCCTTTCTTCACCAGTCACGGCATGACAAAATGAAAATTGTGGACCAAGTAGAGGCAATTTATGTGGTGCCTTTCGATCAGAGCTCCATCAGCGTAGATGCAATATGTCACTTGTCTCGTCGGGTTGGAGCAGTCAAAGAAAAGCAATCGTCTCCAGACCTCCCTTTCCGTGTCAGCGCACTGTAATTGGAGGTGATGGGTAGAGTTGGATGCAGCGTTAAAAATGTTCCATGGTTGTGTTTAAAACACAACTGTAGAGCAGACATTTGTTAAATGGGAAACACGCATATACTGAGTGATTAACAGATGAGATTAAAGCAGCAGAGTGTACGTGAAAGAAACACGCCAACGGCAAAGATTCAGAAGTAATAGATTCCTTTTTGCTTGTATGAACAGCTTACTAACTATTTATTCAATGGCTCAGTCACTAACACGTCTACAATAACGCTAAAGAATAGGAGACTTCTTACTATAACTTGGGAAAGGAGATTCTTCCACAGTCCACGTTGATTCTAATATACAGCAACGCCCTAGTTCAACACCAGGTCTGTGCTCATGCGCTGCCCTTTTACTGCACTGTTCAACCACAATTCCCCTCCAAAACTTTCTCATTCTGACAGAAACAATTTGCAGTGAGGTTTCATGCCTAAAAGGCAGGTCATGTTACTCGCCCATATGGAGGAGCTCCGGGGCAGCCAACTGCTGTTCACCTTGGGCAACGGAGAAGCCTTGCAGCCTGGCTCGATCGCACTGGATAACAAGTAAAGGATTGTCACAATACCCTATGTCTGCCAAAAGCCCTCAGTGACATAAGGTATCAACAAGAGCCTTTGATCGCCAGGCACTGATTTCAAACAGTCTGACAGCCTTCCCCATGTGGAGGCACGAGGCACAAAGCATCTGAAGGCACGGGCCAAAAATATTTATGTTCGAATAAATACACTTGCTCCATCTCACTTAACAGGATGTGTCAGTCCTGGGCAGGAGGCAATGTGGGAGCCATTATGCCCCCAGGCCTGGCTCCATGTCTGTCAGGACAGAGGCCACAGTGACCAGACAAGGCAGGCAGCCCTAGTGAGGCAGCTCTTACATGACCCAGGAGCAATAGCAGATCTCTGGCTTATTGACGTAACTGATTGTTTACAGAGCCAAATGCCTCTGCATCCTTCAAGGCCCACTCACACAAATCCCAGCTTATCCGACAGAGATGAATTTAACCAGACAGGTAACTGAATGCCGAAGTATTAAGGAAAATGTTGAATCTCAAAGCCACATTTTGCAAAATATTACTGCTTACCTGGAGATGTTCACTATGTGCATACTCTACTCTAGCTCTCATCTAGAGGCCAAAGCTAGTAGCATGATTTCTGGCTTCAACATGCGTGGTGAGGTACATCACTAGTTGGGCTTTTTGGTTATTTTGGATGTTTTGCAGGCCCAATTCATTCACAGGCCCATTTTTTTTAGAATTGCTCCTTAGGCAATAAGATGCAGAGAACCTGAGGCAAAATGCAGTGTAAATAGGCTAAATTCCAGCTATTAGTGAATTTATGACCGACAGGCTGACTGGGGTTTCACAGCTGAGCTGCTGCATGTTTCCAGTGGCTTGACACAAAAAAATTACCACTCCAGAGTCTTGTCGCAGGGTTAGTTTGGCCTCATTAACAGCCAGGCTTCATTTTGCACCAGAGCCACAGACTTTGCGCATGTAAGAGGCTTGTGCCTGTTGGTGGAGCGCAGGCACTGAGGAGTACCCAGAGTCAAGGAACCTGCAATTTTCTATCAGTCTGCAATTACAGCCAGGGTATCTGTTTCATATGAACTCCTGATTTACGAGCTGAGACTGGCAGCTGTAACTGCAGCAAGTCAGACATGTTTAGATATTACACAAAGCCACAGCCCTGACACACACTGTTGCCTGAGGCATTCAACTGACCTATCAAAAAGCTCTGCATAGTAAGATGGTTTAAAACTCATTTTAACCTTACATTATGATACACCAGTTCTACATCTTGTCGCTGTCTGTGCAATTCTCTTTTAATTCCTGAAACGTCCAACCCTGTCATTTTGTGGTACTGCTACAATTTTTAAAATACTATTAAAAGGTGGCAAACTGATAAACTGTTTCAAAGTTTAAGGATCCTAGACCATTATGTCCAAGTCAGGAACCATTTATGCAAATAAAAGAGATGTAAACAAAGTCCATATAGTCTACGTATGCAAACCAGGCTTCAAAAACAGCCCACTTTGATTTCACTCTTTTTGTGATGAAGAGCAACACATTTACGTATATCTACTGATTTAGCTCATAGTAATTTAGTGCCATGCTAAGGAGTTTCAGCCCAAGTTGCTTTTTGAATACAGGGCCAATCAGAATAGAGCTCATTTACATATTTTTCAAGGCACAGCACAAAATCTCATTCTGTGGGATAACAAAACGCATGCAATTCCACATAAACTAGACACTTAGTGGGCAAAAAATATAATACATGGAAAATAAGGATATAGGAATATCTAGGCGTAAGTGTATTTAGTACACGTGCTGCCATCCACTGATATTTCTGCTTATTCTTTTTCCAGGTAAAGACAGCACAGGGCTAACAGAATCTGAGTTGCCCCCAAACACTGACCCTGCAGGGATGGACGGCAGCTACCTCAGTGTGAAGGAACCAGGAGCGAAGGGTCCTCAGGAGAGGCCAAGCTCTGAGCTGGCCTCCCCCCTGGATAAGGGCGAGGGAGAGAGCAACAAGGGCAAGAAGAGGCGCAACCGCACCACCTTCACAAGCTACCAGCTGGAAGAGCTGGAGAAAGTCTTCCAAAAGACGCACTACCCTGATGTGTATGCCCGAGAGCAGCTGGCACTGAGGACTGACCTCACAGAGGCACGAGTGCAGGTAACATGCCTATCACATTCTTTCTTTAATCTCACTTTTCCTAAGAATCTGTTATGTCGGGTACACCTGCACTAGACACCTCATGTCCTTTCAGATGAGCTCGCATTAACAGAAATAAATCATAGCTGCAAATGCTAGTCAAATGCTGCTTATACACATTCTTGCCCAATAGATTAAATATAGGCTGCTATTTAGCAAATAATTTCCAAAGTTTGTTAAAAGCATAAGAGAACATGGTGATATACTGATCAGTCTTCTTATGTTGAGAGGTCTCTATGTGTATAAATACAGGCAAACAAACTCCAAATAACTCCATCTTGTATGTAAAGCAAGCGGAAAAGGTACAGCACATACATAGTTGCTATTGGTTTTCACCTACAACCTTCACCAGAACCTCTGAAGTCAACACTGCTCCACCGTACATGGGTTTGGAAAACCAGAACCTCTGACCTTCCAGGCCCTCAACCCCATATTTGCATATAATCCTTCCATGACTACTGCTGCATTCCAGCACTGACTGACAGACAGGGAGACCCCTTTGCCCAACCCCACATGCACGCTTTACTAAGAAGCCCAGGATTTACACTGTTTGTTTTTCATTAATGTCCTGCTCAGGAAAGAATGTGTCCCTCCCTATTCTCAGGGGTAGGTGAGAGAACCTGGCTTGAGGCTTTGGATGTGGTGAAGGTTGCTCATATCCTAAAATGTCTCGATTACTCTCGACACAGACAATAAAAATATGCACAGATGCATTTTAAGTCTTACAAGATTTTCTTAAACATCACTGGAAAGTGATCATGGACATTTACAAATCAGCCTTTTTGAAAGTAAGCAAAAGCAAAAAAACTCAAAAGTTCTGCTTATGAAGCTTATAAGCCTTCTCCGCTCACTGGTTGATACCAAGTCTACAATTTCCAAGTCTGTCCTGTTTTGTAGTGTATTAAATAAAGTTAATATTGCAAATAATGACAATTGCTCTGGATATTGATGTAATTATTCAACAAGTCATTAAAATAATGTAATAATAAAAAAGTAAAAAACTGTATAGCACCTTAGACGCAATCCTGTTAAATGTAAAGGTTCAAGCAGAGCATGTAAAGTAGAGTTGCCAATTTGCCAATTTGCTTTTCCAACCAAACAGTGGATGCAAGATTAACTAGATGTGTGCACGCCAGATACATCTGAAGGTCAAAGGTTAAGAGCTTTAAATACCTGCCTCAATCTGGCAGCCAGCAGTTTTTATATGACAGAATTATTTAAAATGGAAATAAAAATGTCACGGAAAGAAAAGCATTCCAAGACTTGGCCAAACTGCTAGGCTAGTCCCAGAATTAGCACAGATTTTTAGTTGTGCTTAATCTTACTGTGGAATAAACACATACTTAATCACTTGATCGGTGAGAAACTATATTAATAGATTAATTAATTAATTCATACAATATCAATTAGACTCTTTTTTTGCATGCATTGATTATTCAAACTATACATTTCTATTTTCTTATCAAGCTTAATTATGTTTCTATTTTTGACAGTACAAAATTATTTTAAAACCAAAAAAAGAAGAAAAAAAAAAAGAAAAAAGGTGAATTTGAGTGACAGCAGAGGCAGACTATCAATCCTCAAAGCTGCTCCCGACTTCAAAGCTGCTCTTTCCCCTTTTCTGCTGGGCTGAGTTTAGTGTTTCTGTTCTCTCTCTCCTCCAGTGCTGGAACATAAATAAAGCTCCATAATAAGCCTCTAAGCTGCTTTAGCTGTCAGCGTCTTTACCAATTACCGTGTCACTACCACGCGTGCTCAACATACAAAGATACATTTTTTTTGCCCTGCAACAAGCTATTTTCCAAGCAGATGTTCAGCAAAGAAAAAGAAAAAACAAACAACATAGTACATGTTGGCAGAATCCAGCGTGGACACGGCAGCAGGGTCCTTGGGAGGGAGACGGAGGGGGGGGGGAGACGGGCGCAGGGCATATATGAGTGAACTATGCTCCCAAACAGTCCTCCCTCAAAGCTTTCTCCTCTCGTTCTCCCTGTCTCTCTCGGTTCAAAGACGGGCTTTTGGTGAGAGCAGAAACTCTACACGCCTCTGCATTGGCTCCTGCGTTTGAGAAAGAGGAGAAGAGCGGAGCGAGGGAATCCGCCCGCCCCTCTTGTCTGCACGCCTCTCCGGGGTTGGAGGAGCAGCGTCGGAAAGCCGGGGGCTTAGGCGTCAGGAAATTAAACATAAAATGAAAACAAGCTCCAGTTTGAACCCTCTCCCATCTCACTTTTCAATTTCCCAACTTCCCTGCTCAGATTTATGGAGGGGAAGAGCGTCAAAGTAAAAGATAAAACTAGAGTGAAGGACAGGAAGATAAAGGGGACAATTTTTTTGCACCACTGCACAATCCATTACATACATCTCTTAGCAAAATATAGCATTTACACTGGCTTCACACCACTCCAACCGGAGAATGGTAGGCATCTTCAAAATTGTATAAATGTTAACTGGCTTGTAAAAAAAAAATATGGCCTGCCTTTTGGGGATGCAAAACTTTTTTTTCCTGTCTGAACTATTAAGCTCTGTAAACATATGATGCGGAGTCAGGGGACTCTGATGTCCACCGCCACATGAAGTGCAATCAGAGGCAAAGTGCTATCGGGTTACGCAGAGTGCAGATAGCATGGATGACGTCTCGCTCTTTGGCTGAAGAAGGGAATGCCAGGCCTACAGCCTTTGATGGAAACTTAAACATAATAATGCTCTCATAAACAACGGTTTTAGAATCAGTTGTCAGAGGTAATTACAGCACGCTTTTGTCATGAGAAAATTGCTCTATCCCAGTTTGAGCACAAAAGCCAGGGGTGGGGGTTCAGGGGGGGATATTCATGTGACTTGCAGGATCTGCTAACATTTTGTTTTGAGAGCTCATGTGAGGACCTTCTCCCCACATTGTCTATATTAGAGACCATCATCTATTCTCTTTGATTGTCTGCTCCGCCCAGGGAATTAGATGAATGACTTTATTACTTGCCTTGAATTTTAATTGTGTGAGAGTGCATGCATGGTGCATGTGTATGCAAGTTTATTGGGGGGGGGGCGATGCCCACATCCAAGTTCAAACTGCCGTACAAAAGAAAAATACTCACCCTTCTTTAAATCAGCACATTAACAGAACACACAGATGGAAGCATAGTCTGGATGAACAGAATGAGATTCTGTCAGACGGTTTACTCATGAGACAGCGATTTATCTGGAAACTGTCCTGTAATTTTTCATACTGAAAATGACCAGCAAGACACTATAAATGACCCTATATCAAAGTAAACGGGGAGATAGTCCAAAGCTGAAAATGCAAGCGCCAGACATGCTCTACTACCTAATATTTGTTACGAATGTTTGTGGGTTGAAATCACTTAGACAGTGATTCACGTCTCCCTATGTAAAAAAGTCAACAGCATTCTTCAAATCCATCAAGGCAGACACAGTGGAGGAGTGACACAGTTCTCAGAGGCCTCTGGCCCTGGTGGGTTTCTGCACTCCCCTCCTTACCTCCTGCTGCTGCTGATGGCTCCGATAGGAAAGAAACTCAGAGGAGGCCATCACAGTCTGTCAGCTCCTGCAACATCAAACAACTGCCAGGTCTTGCTGAACGTTTTCCAGGAAGAGATGCTGAAAAATAATATAGCGCTCTGCAACAGGGACTTTCGGCAGGACCTTTGTGTCCAGAGTGCCTGGACCGTGCCTCAAAGTACCAAAATTTCTCCAAGAGGCCATTTGACTCCAAAATGAATCACCAAGTGATCAGCGTCCAAGTCTCCTTAATGGTCAGGGATGGGGAGGTGCATGAGTGCTGATATTACTTACCGTAGATAATGAATGTTTCATCCAAGTGTCATGATAATTCATCATTAGGCAAACATGTTTGAATCTATGACTGAAGAATAAAATGCTCTTCTAAAATGTTTACATTCTGCTGAGCTTCAGTGTCCATTGACAAACTTCTGATCACTGTTACTCTGTTACCTGCAGGTATGGTTCCAAAACCGCCGAGCCAAATGGAGGAAGCGAGAACGTTTCGGTCAGATGCAGCAGGTCCGAACGCACTTCTCTACAGCCTACGAGCTTCCACTTCTTACTCGACCTGAGAACTATGCTCAGGTACAGTTAACTTGATGTCTCCATGTAAGCTAAGGATACTCTGTGGCTGTTGCATAAAAAGACCTGAATGTAGATCAAAACGAGGAGCATTAGACATTTTATTATGAAGGACAGAGACCATCTGAGCTCATGGACATTATCGAAAACTAAGAAAGAGACCAGAATAAGAAGTCGTGCGCACCACTAACGCTGTGTAGGACAAGATGAGGCCACCTTTATGCCCCTACCCCACCTTGTACTCTGCTGGAGGCTCCCCCCTGCCCCTGGAGTCAGGTCAGGCTTGGGGCTGCGGCTGAGCGAGACACGCCCTCACAGGAGACCAAGAGAATCCCCCGGATTTATTATGAATCTGCAGGAGGGTGGGAGGGCAGAGGCGGCTCTTCGGGGAGCAGGCCTGCAGCTGTGGAATGCAGCCCCGCGCACATCTGGGGCATCTCCCTGAGAGGGCTTTCATCTCCCTCTGCAGCACTCCCTCAGATCCCCCTGCCCCAGTACACGCCACTGCCCTTTCAGTTCACTCCACGCTCCCCCTCTTCAACAGAAGAGGGCTGCTCTGTGGAGGCACACGAGGTGTTGAAGGAGAGCACAGACAGGCATTCCTCCTCAGCTCCCACTCAGCACAAAACCAGACGAGTGTCTCAAAGTGCCCGATAAATCTCCAAGTAGAAAGCCACTTGAGACTCCGCAACATAGCTGACTCAATATTTCAGAACAAGAACACAAGAGCAAGAACAGAATGCACACAAAAAGCATAACACACACTCGCTGCTTTTCATTTGGAAGCAAAAGAAAAGACGTCATGTACAGCACATGACTCAATGCTCTATAGAATAGTTTAAACCGTTCAGAGAACTGAGTTGTCTCAGCTGCTTTTGACTACACAAATTAATGTTTTTGTACATTGTTTTCCAGATCCAGAACCCCTCATGGATAGGCAGCAGCAGCGCAGCATCACCCGTACCAGGCTGTGTTGTGCCCTGTGACTCAGTCACGTCCTGCATGACCCCTCATCCACATGCTGCGAGCGGAGTGTCCGACTTCCTGGGAGTACCCAGTCCTGGAAGTCATATGGGACAGAGCCACATGGGCAGTCTGTTTGGGAGTCCAGGCATGAGCACCGGCATTAATGGATATGATCTTAACATGGACCCTGACAGAAAGTCATCCAGCATTGCCACTCTGCGAATGAAAGCCAAAGAACACAGTGCAGCAATCTCCTGGGCTACATGATTCCCCAACAGCCACAGCAAATTATCTCTGAGCTTCCCATAACGCCCCAGTCACAGAAATAAAGCAGCGCAAAGAGAGCAAGAACAAGAGTGTGTGTGTGAATATCGGCTAACCACCAAGAGCCACGTGTGGAGAGAGTGGACCGACTGGAGAAAAGAAAATTGACACACAAACCCTGTGAACTTAGCCTCTTAAGGAAAACCAGAGAGACGGGTGGGAAATCAGAGATGATTGGTCTTAGAAATGAGAATCGATCAGAAGTAGTTGTGGTAATAGAAAGGAAGTGGGTTGCTCTACAAGAGACGGCAAATGAGATGGTGTAGAATGGAAGAAAGTATTTAAACAAGCATCAAATTCTAAAAATTCAAACCCTGCACTTATCATCTGAATATGTAGGTCCTGTTTGTAAAGATAGTGTCGGTGTTACAGAAACAAGTGTATTTTGCAGACAGGCTCAAATTTTGCTGTCACAGAATCATGTTCCACATGTGTCCAAATCTAGCCCAGGAACTGTCAACAACCAATACATGTTTGTGCATAACCGCTGCATGCATTTTAAGACATGAGAAATATGAAAGAGCTAGCCGCAAGACCAGCTTTCTTCTCTTTTTCGGTTACTGAAAAAAGTTTTTTTTTTAAATTGGTCTCACACAACAGTCTGCTGCACACTGTATTGCACTTGAGAAATGTAATTCTAATTTGCTGTTTGAAACCTAATGTAAGCCTGTATGTTAGGAGTCCAGCACCACAGTCTGAAAGGAACATGAACGTTTAACAAGAACATGTACCATCTAAGAGAGCTGCACAGTAGGCCTACCAAGTGTGCGGCCAAAGGGAGCACTAGACAAGGATGAGGAGGTGCTAATTTAAAGTGGCCATGCCACTGGCATCTCTACAGATAACTCTCCCAGGTTGGTGCAGTGTGGCCTCAAAGGAAGTCCTACATTTGCAATGGATTACAGAAAGCGTCCCAGAGTTTTGCAGGGTTCTCCAGCCTGGAATAACAAAAGCATCGACCTCAAAGCAGTAGATTGGAGTTCTTCTGAAAGAAGGCCTAGTAAGACACAATGCCTCAACCACGCCAAAGTGATGACCAGCACTCCTCTCTCAATGTCTAAGCCTAAGCCTGGCTCTCAACGTCTGCCTCAAGCATCCAGCCTCCACCAAAATTGAAACAAGGCGCTCAATGAAATACTGCTCTCTGTAAACAGAAAATATATTCTCCCTCTGCATAGATTAAGTGGTCAGTCATACACAAAAGTGAGTGAAAGCCATTTTCCATTTGAAGGGCTTGTATAATGATCCCAGGTGAAATGGTTCTGAAAGGCAGGCCAAGGCCGTACATTAGCAAGTTGATGGATTTGTGAAAATACATTACCCCCTTTTTACAGCTCAATCTCAGTTTATTTTCCCTCCTGGAAAGAAACATCTCAAAACATTTGGCCTAAAGTGATGGCAGCATGCTCTTCGATACATCTCTCTGATAGCTCAGGGGTTGGGGGTATGGGGTCATCCTCATACATGCAGCCAAAATCTATGCTAAATGTCACAGTTCTCTATGGAGAGTGAAGGTTTCTCAAAGGCGATAAATTAAGAGTGTGGTCATTTTCTTATGGGCTTTCTGGGCTTTACTTTGTTAGATGACTGTAGAGAGAGGCGCTAAGAATCAACGTAATATCAAATAAATAAATATGTAAATGATAAAATAATAAAAAGAAATAATTAATACATCACATACCTGCAGAACATGCCAGATTTTTAGAAAATGACTATTCTTCCACTGGCAAGCTAACTAAGCAAGGAATTTTGCTGACTATTCATAAGAGGCCCTACAGTCCACAATCTAAATACATGATATTCGGGCTGTCTGAACATGATATGTAGAGTGCTAGGGCAGTCTGAAGTTTGAGCCCTGCTTCATTAATTTTTTGGCAGCAGTAACCCTGCAGGAGAAATGTCCAGCATGCCACACTGGGCATTGTACACCCCCTCTTACTTGATTCTACCTCTCCTATTCAGTGATTAATCCTAGCAGAGAATAATGTTCAAGCAAACATTCTTCAAAGAGTTCTATATTCTTTCATTACAATTTGCTAAACTGACCAAAATAAATCTATTCCATCAAGATTAGATTTATAGGTTCTGTTGTGTTCTGGAGTTTGATACAGGTACGAAAAAAACAAAGCTGTTTTACATTTGGTGAAAAATCTGATACACCTACACCTTTGGACAGACCATTTCTAATTTCTAAATAAGCACCACGTTTTCTCTATTCCAATGGGTTGCCCTTAAGGTTCCTTGATCTTTGAACCTGAGCTTAACAACTACTACAGGAGAAACATGTAACATGACTTTATCCCTCTGACAATGTTTGCTTTAGAGAGAAAGTATATTTCATTACTTAAGTGGAGGGACACAACTTGTGATCATATTTAATGATTTCAAGGAGTTTGTGAAGGACATTGATGGTGATTAATCACTGTATGCGTCTAACACAACCACACTCAGGCTTACACTTAGTAAAGATGCACTCTGATACCAGAACCAGAATGATATTAGCAGAGATACATGACCAATGTTTAAATTTGACCAACACTGCAAACATTTTAGAAATGTTTAAGTATCGGCATTAGCTATGTACATGACAAACTGATGGAATCATACTACTACAATTCCCACATACACCCCTACTTGACAGTCCACAATGTTAAGCTTATTTGTCCTTGTTTTCAACAGAGGTAGACAACAGGAAAACGTACTAAGAGATATCCTTAAAAATGAAGCAACCCAACTAAGAACACTTTAATCATCATAAGAACAGCTTAATCACATGATGCATGTCCTTACTTAAGAACGTTAAAATCTTTTCACCGTGTCAACAGAACAGCTTGCCCTTGGGAGTGAAAACGGCATTGGTGACATGTGCATTGGTGATGTGCGTTACATTGTCAGTAACTCTATACCGCACTAAAGCGGTCCAGTTTCAAGTTGGATCCACTTCATGTCTGCATTAGAGCTACAAGCTTATGGATCTGCTGACAACTAGCAGTCCTCTCGGAGATCCCTGAAGTGTTCCTCTGCAATGTGGAAACACAGGTTTCACTGCTCTTGCCCCTGCCATTAGGGGGTTACTTAGAGGGCAAAGCAACTATAGCGTTCCGGTGTTCTGAGAAAGGACAGTCCACACAGCTGTGTGCGGGGTAAATGCAAAACAAACATGCCTTGCACATGCTTCCCCTCAGCTGTCATGGCTCCTCTTTCAAAGTCCCACAGTGCACCGGGGCCTGGCTCAGTCCCATGGCTAAATAATCGACTCTCAGTGGCGATGAGTCCGTGCACAGGCCATACTTTCAGGCAGTCTTTTTAATTAACACCGGGACATCTGTGGATACAGATTCTGTGACAGAACAGAGCTGTCTGTGCTCAGTGTTAGTCTATCTCTGACTGGCAGGGGAAGGGGGTTTAGGTGGTAATCAGAGCTCAGCCACAGAAGCTCAGGTCAACACTAATATGGCTGTGCTCTATATTGCATAGTTGGTAGTCTATTGAAATAAACTCCAGCCTCTACTGCAGACTAACAGTTTAGTCTGTAATGATCTACATTTCAGGAAAAAATAACAAAAAACAAAAAGACAAATTTATTTTTTTGTTTATCACAAAACCTACATCTTTAAGACAGAGACTGTATGGGTAAAGATAAAAACACAAATGGACACAATGATTGTTAGACAAAAGCCTGCAGATGTCCCAAAATAAGAGTGGTGCCATTTGAAGTCCATCTCTGCGTGGTCCCTTGTCACTTCTAATACTACTGAAGCAGGCATATCCAAGTACTAGAATAATATAATGCTTTTTGTGTGTGCGCATGTACAATTTTCTTTGTGCATTAATTAATTTTTGCTGTTTAGAAACACCCTTGAGAAATGTAACTAATATGTTGTAAAGTATCCTTGTGAGGAATTTAATATTATTTTGTGTGTGACTGAAGGTTCTTGTTAGTGTTAGTACAGTGGGGTTTGGGTTTAAATGTGAGCTTTTGGTTTGGAAATGAACAATACAGAATGTTTTTTTTTTTGTTTTTCTCCAAAGCTTCAAGCTAAAATGTATGGCATCTTAAAAGAATTATTTACTTTCAAGCTTGTTAATGTTTTATATATATTGTGTGATTTTCAGTAAGTTATTGCACTTACATTTTTTTAAATTTGATGTGCAAGCAGAGCATTTTTTTTATTATTATTTGGGTCATTACAGATCTGGGTACAATAACACTAATAAACAGCTCATACTCCAGCTCCATAAATGGATAGATTTCTTTAAAATGACCTTTTCCCATTGTTCTGGATCTTGTCAGGTCAGGTTAAAATGTTCATTTTGACACTGAAAGGCCATCTTACACAACACTGCGTGCGGCCACAGTTATGCCTGACTCAGCTGCAGACCATACCAAGTTTCTGAAACTCTACAAAGCTTCCAATTGCTTTGTGCGAGTAATCTTGCCCCAGGACAATTCTTTCTTAAAATAGGGAGACTATTTAAAGATTTTGGTTTGTGAAACAGCATACATTCTCAAAGCCCATCCACTGTCCGTGTTCCATTCATAATTCGGGGTAATGGACGTCCAACAGAGGAGAAGAGACAGTGTGGTTTTGACCATGTCTACCAGCAATGGGAAAATAATAGACCTTTAAAATTTGAGCATTTTAGAGGAAGAAAGTTGTGTTCATATAAATGTTTTATTTGAGACTTTGCGTGTGTTTTTTTCCCTCTAGATACTGATCAATAAAAAAAATAATACGTTTAACATGCTGACGGCTCTTTTTTTTTGGTGTACTGAACCGAAGCAACTCTTTTGGGGCTCTCCGCACAAATACTATTAATAGAACATCGCTGACTACTTAAAAGTGGTTGAGAACAGAGAATCTCCAAGAACCTTATGCTAATTGAAGCTGACAAAATTACTAACACCACCTTTTTGAGCTGGTCGCACTGTACAGTGTGGATTAACAAGAGAACTTTAATAACAGGTGACGATTAAGCAACAACAGTAGTGCACACGAAGTGAGATGCCTATTCACAAACTCGTGCAAATAACGAGATGCTACATTAAACACTAATGCTTGTCGTAAATACGTGCATGGTGTGCTCTTTCGCATACAACTTTCACAAAGTAGACACATTCAGAACACAGCAATTGCAGCACTCCCACAGGGGCTTCCCTTGGGCTAAATAACAGACACTTCATAAGGAAGGGAGCTGCAGACAATCTGGCTCTCGCTATGTAATTGGTCATTTGCTGACATTTCCAATAGTCTACATGTTGCTGAAACCTCCTTACCAGATTTTCTTACTTTGTGAGGGAAGAGTCAGAACAGGAATACATTTCTCTTCACAACTTCACTCCCCATAGAGATGAAATGCATTTATCTCAGACACACAGGCTCCTGCCTTTAAATCACTCACAGAGCTCAGACATCTGCTCAATCCCTAGACAAAAGAAACGACCATAAAAAAACAGCTCAGCTTTACAATAGGATTAGACCACACAATCTCAATACATCATCAATTATATGTTTTAAAATTCCATTTATTACACGAAATAGACCTCAAGATAAAAAAAAAGAAGAAATAAACCACAGAACAGTGTAAATAACTGACATCTATTTAACAAACAAAAGGTGACATGCCCTCCTGGTGATATTCTATTAAAGAACATTCAACAGAATGTAAGTAGTGTGACTTAACGCAAGGCCGACCTGCTTGAAACATATGGAGAAACTGCTACAGACAAAACACCACTTCTGGTATTTCGCCATGTCCGTATACTAAAATGACAGTACACACATAAATATGAAGATGCTGCTAGTGACGCATGACCAGCCCCACAACTAAACACCTCAACATTTTCTTAACCTCAGGATGTCCTGAATGCATAGCCTATAAAAAGCAGGTTTAACAGTTAGATAAATTAGAAGGATATATTACTACCTTTGCTATTTATCACATCATATAAATACTGGCAGTAGTATCTCTAATAACAAGAATGCTACCGTTTTTCTGCCTGTGCCATGTCCCAAATGGCAAACTGTCATCATCTGCAACGACTAGACATCATGATTTTGTTTGTTGATAATCCTAATTGGTTGTTATTGCAGTAGCCTTGAAGTGAGTGTTTTACAGTATTCAGTATCACCATTAATTCTGTTTTGACCAAACAGAGATATAACAAACATTTGTTACATCCTCACTATAACTTCTTGTGTGATGCACATTCAACACAATTAACTTTATTTCATGTTAATATGCTCTTGTTTTCACTTATTACATCAAGACAACTTGGGTCTGATAACTGGTTAGGGGAATACTTAATGTAGTACAGAACCTAAGCATTTTTGTGCTGTTGATGTTTTGTTTTTGTTTTTTTTTTCAATTTGCCATCTGTCTGCTTGCACATAAATGGTCATGACAATACATTTAGAAATGACTTTGAATAAAATTCTGTCACATTATGTTAAAGATATTTTTTTTCTTTCTCCAGTAAAGACGCTTCTCGGTAGACATGAGGCTGTCCAGACAGAATCAGTTACATGCCCTCTACGGGAATCCAAGAAAAGTCCAACGCTTTTGCTCCCAATCATGGTCTGCAGCACTGGCACAATGGTTTAAACATACTCCCACCTTCAATGTAAACTGCAGCCATAGGATATGTCCATTGTGTCCGTTAGTTGTGTCTGCTAACTGTTCCTTCCAGTTGCCTTAGAAGTCTGTCTTTGAGAAACAGCATGCGGATAAAAACAGCACATTTCCCTCCAGCACATTATCAAACTAAAGAACTTCACTCTTAAAGAGTTATTATGTTACAGAGAGAGAGAGAGACAAAGACAGAGAGAGAGACAGAGAGAGAGAGAGAGAGAGAAAGAGGAAGTCAGTGAACGCTAGAGCATCTGTAGCCTGGCTTACAGGACAAAGGCATAAAGAACAGAGGCTGGTTGCTGTCATAGACTGCCGATGTTGGGGAAGCTCTTGAGTTTCTCAGGGAAGTCATCCTTATACAGCACTGGATCAGCACGATGTTCCACAACCTTGAGAGGCATGGTGCCAAACACGGATGCAAATTTGTTTATACATTCAGACCTGAAAAAAAGAAAAATCTTCATGAAGTAAAAAAGCAAAAATACACGTACTAATGAAAATAAATATCCTTAAAAATGGCCTCTGTAGCAGCCAGAACAGACGAGCTCAACAGCGACATGTTCACTCCTTTAAGGTCTCAGTCATGAGGATACATTTATTTCTTTAGGTTACTGATATCTAAAAGAGGAGATCCTGTATTTCTTTGCCATGAACAGATTTCAACCATGTTTAAATTATCTGGGATGTAATTGTAATGACATCTTTTTATTCAGTGGACCTAGTTTCATTATATACATATGAATAGTCTGCATGTAATTTGGTTCAATAAAAACATGCTAGAGTCATCATTAGGAATTCAAAGTGAATTAAAATTTGTGTCTGATAAACAACCAGTAATTAGTAAAATATGGACTGTGCATGGAACACAAAGCAAATGAGCACAGGCTACTGGGGGTCCTAAGTACCAAATTTTTGGCATTCTCTGAGCTCGGAGTCCAGCTTTTATGGCAGGAAACGTATTCAGAGAGAGAAGCACGACCATAGAGACCTCATCAATCTCCCCTAAGACTGCACTCAAAGAGCTGCATGGTCTGTGAAGCCAGGCTCTACTACTTATAATCTTTATTCACTTCCAAGGTCAAGCGCTTGCTTCCAAGGGCAGCTATGAGTAGACCATGCTCTTCAGCACCACTTTTAAGCAGTAAAGTGATCATTAGCGTTGCTTCTTTAGAGACTGTTTTCTAGGTAAAGTTAGTATGTTAGTATATATAATGATAATTTTTCTATTGTCAGCTCATTACCTGAACTGAAATTTCAGGGCTTGAGGGAGTCATGTCTTAAAGGTTTCTATGAGGCATAGCAAACTTTAAAATAAAACACGTTCCATTACATTTTTCAAATTCCAAATGATACAGAGTGCTGTGATATCACTGCAGTAAAACATTTTTACATTTCTATGCAGTTCTATGCATCTTTTGTCTATTCCCAATGTTATAGAACAGAATAGACAAATGAAAGAAGCTATTTTTTGAGCTCTGGCATAGCGTGAATCTCGCAGTGCTGTTCAGACTACAGCTTGGCACGCAAGCCTAGCCTGTCTTGGATGGAGAACTTCTTCACTCTCTGGCTGCTGGAGGCATATCTCTCCTGCAAAAGGCCACAATGAGGCGATTGTTGGTGAAATACACAATGTGTTTCAGATGTAGGCGTAAGCCATGCCAGGGCCAGGGAGCTGCCAGAGCTCGCTTTGTCCTACACGCAGAGAGCCCAATTCATACTGTACCTCTCCACCATGTGCGTCTGGTCTAAGGACAGCCCGTCTATTGCTGTGCACTCCGGGCACTTGAACTTCTTTCGAGGAGTTACCTACGTGGAAAGAAGGCAAATATGTTTTTACTTGTCGTTGTTCCACTTTGTGCATCCGAAGTTCTGAAACTGTGTTTCTCAGATGTTTGCGATTTTGAACGTGGTTTTGGCTCAGACATAAAAACTGCGCGGAAGTCAGAGAACACCGTTCATGTAAAACACATAAAAATGGTCATTATGTAAAACGTACAGAATTTTCAGGAGACTTAATGTATAAACTTTCTACTCTGAGAAGACAATTATACGCTAAAGGTTTAAAAAAGTATGGGCTGTTAAAGAAGCAGTTACTAAGAAGGAAAGCAGGAAATTAAATTAAAGATTCCAAGGTTTGAAAAATATTCTTCCAAATTCCTACTTAATGACAATGTTTTGACTGGAAATCCAATGAATTCACAAAGAGTGGTTTCTGACCTCTGCACAGTACTGTATATAAACATTTCCAAAATTCTAATTTGAAATGTCATGACACACTCCTGATAAAGAGCAACACTTTTATACTGACAACTGTGACATCTGAGCAAGAGACAGCGGTGGCATGTGTTTGTGTATACTGTAGGGAGGAAAAAGATAAGTTGGATGTAATGGAAAAGAGGTGTGCTTTTGCAGCCAGGAGAACCTGTCACACTCCTCAGAGGAATGATGTACGACCCACCCTCTACATTAATACAACATAAAAAACATACATAATAAAAAGGCATTCTGAACAATACAACCAAAGATTTAGCCCAGGAGGAGGTGTCCGAAACACAGATGATATGGTAAGGAAGCAGAAAACTCAAGATCTGACTGACTCGCCAGAGTGCACAGGCTTTGGTGAGCTTAGGAAAACATATCGGACAGGAGAGAGGCAGCCAGTGACATCCAGATAACAAAGGTTAAGGCTGGGTCTATAAAGGGCGCGCTGCACCTGGACATAGTCACAGTCTGGAGACTGGGGAACAGGGGCGAGAACTGATCAGAGGCAAAGCACCGGCGCATACTATCAGACCGCCTGCATTCTTTAAGTAACCACTCCTACCCCCTTCCACCTTTGAGAGTCATTACAAATAACTGTCCTTTTTTGCAATGGTACATGTAACAATATGATAATTTTCTGAAAAAAAATAATAATAAGGAAATAATAATAAATTTGGTCATGTTTGTTGGTTTGTTTGGTTTTTAAACTGAGACATACCTTTATGGGCGCTTTTCCTGTGATATTGGCCACAAGGAAGTTCATGGCAATATCTTCACAGTTCATATGGGCATCTACCCAGTTCTTAATATCTCCTGGCATCTTGTATGTGTACAGGTAATTGAAGTACTGAAAAAGAAAAAACAAAATGTTATATATACAGCAATTTCACAAAACCAAACAGTGAAGGCCCCTGCTCTGTATGAGTGCAACAACTATGCTGAAGTGGATTACATCATTAAATAAATAAATGGAGACAGAGAATGACATTTTGATGAACTGATGTTCTCACTGAGGGCCACATAACAGAAAGGGTTATGTGTTAGAGTGAGATAACCCTTCACCTCTGAGTAATATTGAAAAGGGACAACAAAAAAAACAAGATATATACAGCCAAGACTAAGGCAAAACTGTGTACATGGGTCTATTCATGTGTTCTGTACAACTTAATAGACTTTGGACAACAGACAATGCATGCAAGTTACTACACCTTATGGTAAAATGCAGCTCCAGTCAACACCATGGACACTTCATTAGTCCATTCAGACTCATACTTCCACTTTCCCATTTCATGGTCCCACAAGTGGAGTCGACCAGGGTATCCCACAAGCCGGTCTGGGAATTCACGCCACACCTACAGGTACAAATAAAAACATATTATAGAACAACGTGTAGAAATAAAACTGCCCATAGTTTTAGACAAGTCTCCAAACAGAAGCAAACTTTTGCAATCACAATGTAAATCTGTAAGCTTTCTAATATCAAAAGTTCTGGCACACCTAGAGTTTATGATGGAGAAAACCTTGAATGCCACTGCAATGTGACACAGGAACTTGTCTGGTAAGCCAGACAGCCCTATCTTAAACTGCCTACTATTTCATACAATTACCCATAAATTATGCTCAATTCTCTCAATAGGGTATAAATGGCTGCAGGTGAGCTGCAGGCAAGCCTGTTGCAATCGTCGGCACAAGCCAAGCCTGTCATCAACCCACACACATCAAAACCCTTGTCAGAAGCCTGCATCAATAATTTAATATAAAGCATCCAGAGGTGCAGATGGGTTTACACCATTGAAAAAGAATCAGCAGCATTGTATTAAACGCTATGGAACTCTCTAGTATAGGTGATGAGCAAAACAGGATATGAAATTATGTTTTTGTTGCTCATTAGTTCGTCTTACATCAAAGTAAAATTATTAAAAGACAAAAGTATTGGCATTTAATACTTTCTGTCCACACATCACAAAGCCTAGCATAGTTGGAATAACACACAGTTATTTGAGAACATTCAGCTATCTCTCCAGATGTTTTCAAATCTTTGCTTTGCACTGGCTCTCCTCTTCAGTACACCCCACAGATTTGCAGAAAAGCCTAGGTCAGGATTGCTAAGCATATTTAATGGCCATTGAAAACTTTATTCTACCAATTTTTCAACTAGATTTTTTTTTCAAACCAGCCTTTCAGGCAGTTCACTAACATGGAAGTGGCATCTAATTGCAATTCTAGTTGCAGTCAACTATTGCAAATGTCCAACTGTGACCCTTAGCAAAAGAGTAAACATGGTTGCTGAGATTTTATTGGAATTGTGATGGAAAACTATACCAAGCAAATGTTACTAGTTGCATCAAGTGCAAACAAAAAAGGTAATAGGTCAGACCCTATAATGCATCTGTTACTTGATTCACTGGAACCACAGCTTAAAACATGAACAACTTTTCCAGGGCCAACTGTACTATAGTGGTTATCAAGGCAACACTCTTATCTAGAAGCCAAGTCTAATAAGGAACGGGTTTCCCCAAAGCCAATACAAGATTGTGCTGTTTGTTATTAACTGTGATCATGTGTGTTCAAATCTTCTTAATGGACAGATACAGTAGTTGTCTTTAAGACCCTCCTACCTCATATCCAAACTGCAGTTCATCTGAGGTCAACATGATTATGTCATCGTCTATGGCCAACACTGCCTCTGTCTCAATCTCATCAAAGGGAAAGAAGCGATTGCTGAGCTTGTTCTCCTTGGTGCGCACCACTCTGAGTGGCACAGCAATCTTTGGCCAAAGGGATTCTGCATTTGAAAAAGAAAAAGAAAGACAGAGAGAGAGAGAGAGAGAGAGAGAGAGAGAGAGAGAGAGAGAGAGAGAGAGAGAGAGAAATAACTAAATGAGTTAGAATAAATAGCAGTGTGACATTAATGTACTGTAAATGTGTTCTAGGGATGAAGGAAAGCTATGAGAGATGATAGTCTGTGGAAAAAAATATGGGTGGTGTGGTCTAAACACATCACTGTCTCGTAGCACGTTTGAATCTGACCACACTGACATTCCTCGAAGGGCAGGAAAGGCAACACTCTGTATTTTCAGTTGTGTAATGGCTTGGGAGAAGTCCACAGCACGGAAAAGATGGATGGCACATACTGTGTCACCTAATAAAGATGTGGGGAAGGACTAGCTTACAGGGGGCAGGGGAAGCATATCTGGGCAAGCATAATTTCTCCTCACTTATTTTCTAAATCTATCTTATGTAATCAGAGGGAAAACTCCCAAGAGGTAGAATTAGCTCAACTCCAACTCAAGATTATATCAACCTCAGGAACACCTAATGAAGACAACCTAAAATGTTAAAAGCATGATGAAATGAAACAAAGACAAAAGCACTCAGCATCTAAACTTCCTGCAGTTCTGACTGAAGGCTCAGAAACAAAGAGCAAGGAGCCAGCTTTGGCTAATGCATAGCCTATATATCCAGCGCACAAGAGCATTTACAATAATTAATGGAGAAAGGACAAAGGCAAGCACTGTTAATAAATATACTGCAATTAAACCGAAACAAAAAAAGAAGAAAGAACAACATACCATACTTTATTCACACATCATTACAGTCTATTTATAGAGCTATAAAATCAGCCAGAATCCTGTCTCCTGAAAACAGTTATGACACCAAAAAGGCTCTTAATGCCTATAATCACCTTCATATGTATTGTAATGTATATAGCAACTGCCAAAAAAGAAACGTTAAGTCAAAACGTACTTTAGCTAATAACGTCCCCAGTGACAACCAAACAACAGCCTGTACTTCACTGGGAGTGCATTACACCAACTAGGGAAGTCTCTAGAAAACATAAAAATAAATTAATACTACGAACAATGCTTGCCAGCACCACATCGTACAAGACAAACAGGCCAGTCTTGAGCATCTTAAACCACTCAAAATAAACAAACACAATCAGCGATGGCAGCGAGGAGGAGGAAATCCATCCTCATCTAGACCTGAGCCTCATGTTGACCCGCGAACAGACCTTATTAGTTCTAATGGGTCACAAAGCTCTAGCCTGGCTCCACTGACGCCTCTAATCAAAGGCAACGGTGGCCCATTAGTCCACTTCAAAGTATATCCCAGTGTAATTCCATTACTAAAATCTATGCAGAGGATATATTTAATTTCTTGTTCCTTTTCCCCGTTTACTCCAAGCTGTCAGTGTAAGGGCCCCATAAACAGGCACATACCTAATCACCTTGTTAAGTGGTATCATTAGAAAGAGAGAGAGAGAGAGAGAGAGAGAGAGAGAGAGAGAGAGAGAGAGAGAGAGCGAAAGAGAGAGAGAGAGAGAGAGGCTCAATAAATAACTACTAATATCAGCTTACTTTGACACATCTCTAATAGGCCATAAATGTGTCCAGGCTGTAGTAGAGGGAGTTACAGGAATAATTCTTTTGGTTTGACAATAAAATTAAGAGTGCATGTCTGGTGAAAACTGTCTGTATATCAAAATGAAGTAAAACTTTTTTAAATGGTCATGTCTTAAGGATGTTAAGACATTCACAGCTCAGATGAAACAAAGATGGCACAAAAGACGACACTGGTACATGGGAATTTTCCGTATCCCCCTCAAAATCTAAAGCATGGCCTGCTTTCTCAGTTTGCTGGTGATGCTGATTTAGAATCAAAGTAGTCTATTTGAATATACAGTGTGATGTACAGTAATGTAAACAAGTCACAGATAGTAAAAAAGAAATTTTTGTAGGAATATTTTTCCAGGGGTCACTTAAGACAGACAGCACTGCTAGTAATGAATGGAGGGGGACCCAATCAAAATTACACAAATAAAATCATGCCGTCATTTAATGAACAATTACAAGCATAGATGTATGTATGCATGAAGACATATGTATTCACTAGTTAAATAAATGTGTGAATTGTTCATTTGCAAATTGTTCAAACCTTCAGGTGGGCTCTTGTTCTGGTTGTTCCACACAACCAGTAGCTTGGCCAGACTGGGAACTTTAGAGATCTCAGTGATGACCCTGAAGAGACTTTCCACGCGGTCATATGTCAGAACCACAGCAGTGAAGCCTGGTGATCGAGGAGGTATAAGAGGAAGGAAGAGTGGGCTGTTCACACTGGACCACTTCTGCAAAAAATAAAATCACAAAAAACAGGCATTTTTATATCATTAGTAAAAAGTAAAGCAATTTGATGCAAATGTTTTAATATTCGGCCCTTTAGAATAAATGCAAATATTTTCCATGACTTTAGTCTACTTGATGGTTTAATACAGAATGAGGTAATGTGAGGTGCAGGCCAGATGATGGTTTTAAATGGGAACAAGCCTGATCTATTAAACTTAAAGATTGCTTAGAAAAGTACAAACTGGCAGCGCCGACCGCTAGATTAAAAACGGTGAGGAATGTCAAGCACACACAACAGAGATTTTTTATAAAAAAAGAGGTAACAAAACAGCTGGAGGAGTGTGCCGTGACCTTTTAGTGTGCCAACCCATTTGCCTAAACCCCCTCTTTCAACTTGGGCAATATTCAAGCACCATTAGTCCCAGTGAGCAACAGCCTGCTCAGACTGCAAGAAGCCAAGAATTTCCTCCCAGTAATCAGGAGAAACGGAGCTCACTGGACCAAAAGCTGCTTATAAAGCATCTCCACCATGGAAAAGTCCTCTGAAAACATTTACAGTTCTATCAAAATCTAGTCTTTCATGTGTTGTGTGTCTGGCCACTATGTTGTTTACTACTGCGCTCCCACCGTGAAGTTTTAGAAAGGGATGAATGTAGAGACTTTTCGTTTTTTTTTCCTCAGCCGGTCTAGGTGCATTTGGGTGGCACTTTTAGGAGTAGGTCTGCACGGTAAAACTGATACAATATGTGGGCAGATATTAAGAGCTGTGTTTGTATTGGCTAAATAAAATACTTCCTTGCTTCGAGCTCTGTCACTACACAGCTTTAGTCCATTATTTTCCTGTTAACTTTCATATATATCTGAATTTGATTAGAACAGTGGTGTTCTTTGTGAACTGAAATGCAAACATCTGTCATCCACCAAACCTTGACCAAGACATCTAAGACTTTTAAGCATTTCACTCTTTTGCCCCCAGGGAGAGGAAGAACGCAGAAACTGAAAACACTGTACTAGAAGCTTGTTCTAAAGGCATCTTTCAAGTACGGATATGTGACGGGTACAACAGATCACTTTACAGTGTCTTTGCATCTGTTTGTTAAGCACTTCCGTCTTTAAGGCCTATTTTGCAGTGGAATTTTATGACTGCACTCTAGTGAACTCAGTGCAGCAGGGGTGCAGATGAACCCTGGCAAGGCCAGGGTGAAGCAAGGGGTGCTGGGACGCTGTCGGCGTCAGTGGTTGTCTCCTGCCAGTGTGGGGCTTGGCTCGTCTTCCTGGCCTGCTTTAAAACAGCCTGTAAACTCCCAAAGATGTACGGACTGGAGCGGAGATCAAGTGACGCTGTAAAGTAAATACTGAGAGAGCTTAGAGGCCCTCTGATGCGGTCATGGAGATTGCTGCTCTTTACTAGCACGAAGAAGGAGGCATAAGCTGAGACTGTACACATAGCGATCCTAGTGATCTCCCCATCCATAAGGTGGTGATGCAGATCCAAATAACGAGACACTGTTTATGTCTGTATGTTAAGCTCATCATTCTGAGCAGGTGATAATTAATTATGACACTGAATTCAGAAATTTAGGAAGGGCTATAGAGGGCTATAGAGACTTAAAACGTGTGACGAGACCACCCTCTTACTACAATGTAAGATTGAAGAAGCCTCTCCAAGCACAGCAAATGCCTGCTGATTTAAAATATTGACATGTAGATAAAGTATAGCATCACTGACAAATGAGGTTTTCCAGAATAATCCCATGACCCAACTTTCTAGCGGAAAATCAGTCTGCAGGAAATTGGTTAAGTAGAAGAAAATGTTGGGGTGTAAAAAAATATGAATATTGAATATTGTGATATTAAGCTTTGTGATACTGCGAGGCTGTCAAAAGTACAGTATCCATTTTTTATTCATAGTTTAATGTAAAGACTTATGGCAGGCAACACGTCATTTTGTGTTGTAGCATGTGGTCCAGTAGCACACAAAGGATGTTTTTTGGGGGGGTTGTTTTGGTCCTTTACAATGTCTCATAACACATCTGGCTTAAGTTTGATGCTGTAACGTTTCTTAATTGACTGGATGGAGTATGGACTTGGCAGTTTTCAACATATTGCTCCTTTAAGCCGGCTCACTAAGTTTGGCCCTGTTGCTAATGAGGATAATGCAGTGGAGCAAGAGTCCACATTTAAATAAAACAGCAACGCTTAGGTTTTTTGTGTCTTTATTCTCTTATCTTGCACCAATAAATGCTCAGAGAGCCAGAAGAGAACCTGTGTTCTAGACTGTGTTTTAAAAATAGTTTGGCCCCACACTCGTAACATTATTACTCAAACCATTACAGGTAACTGTAAAGTTTCCACTGCGTGAATTTGGATGTGCGCTAGCTTCGTTTTGTTTCATTATCATTATTTAAATTTACAAAAGTCAGGCACCTACTGATCTACCTAGGTCTCTTGTGGCTCCTCCTAGAGCAGATGATTGATATGTGTGATATGTGAGATTCCTCCACAGTCCAATAATTGTGACTATAAGCCAAAGGAAGTGGAATCGGGACAGGGATGCATGGTCAGACTCCACGGCAGAATTAAACTTGTGCCATGGTGCATGAAGCTGAGCATGTCAAGCTATTGCTGCTCGTGAATATTACTTAAATATCATTTATTCATTTCAGCTAACAGCTAATTACACAGTCCAAACATTTCAAACAAGTTAACTATGTCCATGCAGGCAAGTTCTATTGATGTTACTTTCATGTTGCCAGTCTGTCATGTTTTAGTATATTGGACTGTGATAGGTTCAAGCACCCCAAACTTGATTTCATTACCAGGAAGTACAGTAAAAATATGTATCTTCAATGTTTTCAAAATTGAAAATACACTGTATGCTATGCTCAGGTAACACAATTGACACAAATACCCACCTATATAAAACAGAGAGGTTAATCATTAAAAAATGTTTTTGAGTGCAGGGGGTCTATTAATGCACACACTACTTCTCCGAGTGTCATTTAGGTATTTATGGAGGCCACTATGGAGGTATTTATGGAGGCCACAGACCCGGCAAAGGAGCTGGTAAAAGTCTGCACACTCCAGTAAAAACACTTCTTAGCAGAGTAGAGTGGGAACCTATTCCTGGGTTCCAGGTTTGAGCACCAAACATGCCACGTGCCATCCATGGCTCGAGGCCCACATGAAAACACCCACTTTTCCTTCTGGAAGTATATGATCTACTCTAGTCTACTCTACTACTACTCTAGCACTAGTTTAAAGAAGAGCGTTCACCTCAATGCACATTAAGGCAGAAAAAGGAAAAGTCAGGTGCCTTAACAGTCTTAGATGGTGAAATTGAGAGATGTATAGGAACTGGAAGCCAACAAGAACTTAAAAGAACTTAAAAGAAAATTATAACTGTAAACCTTATTTTGAGTGAACTGTTTTCCATGGTTATGTGTATCTGACATCTGCTCATGCAAGGCATTAAATTTAGCCTTTAATTAAATGTTTCTTTAAAAAAAAAAAAAGTGTGTTTAACGAGCAAGAATGTTTAAAAGCCCCCACACTCAGGACTGCAGGACGAGATGCTACATTTCACAGGCGGACTAAGCTGCCGGCTCCCTGAGCTCTACTTGTGCAGGTGCTCACAGAGACCAGTGGTTAACCAGCTCCCTAGCTGTGTCTGCCACGCTCTGTCACCACAGTCACAGCCATCCTTCGCTCAACATCAGTCAACCATCACACTAATAAAAGGAAACTATATTACCCAATGGAAATTTCTTTGAAGTGTCTCACACTGACACACAAGCAAGAGGGGAAATAATTAAAGTACCACTGTGACATATAAGTGGTAAAGTAAATAAAGAAGAACACAGGGGTGTGGTACATGAAAAGTCAGTCTGGGGCTGAAAACACTCTGGCCTAATTGGGCAGGCTTCAGTATGATTCAGCATGTGTGCTGATCCACTGCGATTAGTCAAAGCCAACAAGGAAAAAGAAAAACCCAAATTTTTCATTCCAACACACTGTCAGGAAATTTGCCAGTGGCATTCAGTCTGAATTCACCTGCTATTCGGAATGTGCCTCAGAAATAAATGTGTTGTCAGATTTTAGCTCCTTACTGGAAAGATAGGTTGGTACTTATCCTAGGCTACTACAATCTAAGCATATAAGCATGCACCAGTTCTGTCTGGTATGTCAAACATTTACAGCAATGGAGAACCCTTATAAAAAAAAAAAGACAAGTTGGTCATTATCATCTCAAAAACAAAAGTATGGGTTGATATAATTGCCCTTGAAACCCTTGTTACTGGGTACGCTTTTGTCAAACAGTGAAAAGTGGAGGTATGGGCAGCTTGAGTGACGGTGAGGGATTGCAGGCTGTTTCATGTGGGCCGAGGGGGCTTGGCGAGTCCTGCAGCTGGGATCATGCTAGTATAGCTTTGGGATTAGGCGAAAATGGAACCCAGATGAAAGCATGGATGCCTGCTCAATCGCAAAAGCCCTACACACACAAAAATGTACGTTGAAACTATCACTGATGCTGATGGGCAGTGAATGCTCAAACAAGAGTGACTGTCTGCCGCACTAACTGGCATTAGAGCAGCAGAGAATTTAGACCATGAGCAAGAGAGCAGTCGGCAAAGCCTTCTCTTGTGGATTTCTTAAAATGTGTGTTAAAAAAAATAATTATATAAGTGGGAGAGACAAACAATGTATGATGTGATTCATATAGTTTACACCATTGTGTATAATTATTGATATTATTGCGAGTCTACTATCTATCCCCACATAACACATTCTTTATTAATAAAGAACCTTTCCAACAAAAACGTAAAAAATAAGATAAACAATATATCTGGCTTATAGTGTCTATTTTTGAGTTTCTTCAGAACTGCAACACAAAAAGCAGCCTGTCTTGACAACGTCTCCAAAAGCACCAGCAGAGTTCAAGAAATGTGCTTTCAATTATGTCCCGGTGGATATAGAATGGCAGAAAAAAAGTGTGTGATTTATTTAGTGCTCTGTTCCAGTTCTGCTCAACGTGTTTCCACTGAGTATGTTGAGAAAGTATTTCATCTCTCTAATGCTAGAATGGTCAAAGGACAGAAACACAGCACAATTAACCTCTCATGCGTCTGGGTCTCTCTCCGCAAGATCAGAGTAATGCTGACTGATAGCGAAGGGAGAGAGTAGGGCAACGTCAAGTGCAACTGCTAATGAGCTGCAAACTTCTCTCATTTCAGATTTGGATCTCGAATTGAAAGACTGATTTATTTTATTAAACCATTTCAGATTTTTAAAGCAAACAGCGCAACCCACAACTTAGGAGGCTTATGCCATTATATAAAACAGTGACAAACAGCCTTACCAGATTTAATGATGAAGGATAAACCAAACTAGAAGAGTGTGTAATTTCAAATTTGCAGTCACACTTTTGTGGGGCAGGAATTAGGTTCGTCTGACCCCAGAAGCGTGAGGTGACAGGCACACAAACCCAGCATGTGGTGCTGTGCTCAGAGGCTCAGATTGAGGGTGATGCCGCAGATGATTAATGCTCCCACTGCGGCAATTTTTCTGCCAGGCTGTCTGCATCTCTGCGCTGCCACAACTACAGCGACGCCATTAAGAATAACACTGTGTTGAAGCGCATACGGTGTTCAGTGATCTTTTTTACCTGGCCTTTGTCTCCTTCACCTTCCTACCAGGTCTACGCCTCTACAAATACAGAAGATCCGGAGAAACACTGCCTCTAAACTAAGAAAACCAGGCCACAGCAACACAAAAAAAAAACTTGGGCAGAGAACTTGAGGCAGTCATACTCCATTATCACTGTTGTTTAACAGACACACTTCATATAGAGATGGAGAATTAACTGCAGCTGCATGACAGTCAAGACACATTTACTAGGCACAATCTATATCTGCCTTGGGGGCTTTGAATGAACCAAACTCCTTCCACATTAGACATTATGAGGGTATGTGCACACTCTCAAGCTGAATTTGTATGCAGGATACAAAAAAAGAGCCTGGAACTTCATATCATTAATCAATTTAACCAGTAACTGACAAACAACTAGGTGTGATTCCCCCACCAATAATGAGAACCTTCTAATGCAAATGCTTTGTTGGAGCAGTTCAAAACAACCAGCATTAATCAACAGTGCTCTGTAGCATGTTTCATATTAGGTTAAGCAATAATGTAGATACAGTTATGCACTTTCTTCAAGAGCAATTTGTTCAAAATATTGTGAGAATGATCAAAACATAATTGTAAAGAAGTGGATATCTAAATCAAAACATACAAGGAAGACACAGTTTCTTAAAATGTCTAACTTGTTGTGCACTGACAATGATTACACAGGCACACTTTTTGTAATTTTGCAAAAAAATGCTTCTCTTCACAGGTTACTTTCAAGACGTACACTCATAATTCCAGTCTTCTAAATGTTATTAAATTATGTTATTTAAATGCTAAATGTTAAAAATAAAACCTTTTGCCAACTCAGTACTAACTAGAACTGAGTACTGAAAAGAACCTTGTGGTAATATACATATTTGTACATATTCAGTTTAAGTAAAACTGTCATATTAAAAACACACCACCATATGCACAGGTTTGCTAATACTAATGTAAGTGATACGCCCTTATGCCATGTGTTTATATTGGAGTGAAAGAGTTTCATGGCTCAAAAACCGATTATAGTCTGCTATCCAGCAGTTGGTGGATTAAACATAACAAAATTGTCTGCCACGAATCTTTGCATGCAAGCTAAATCAATACTGTGTTCTTAAGAATCATAAAAAAACATAATATTGCAATGCTAAATTGCAGAGTTTATTGTACAGATTTTATTATACTCATGTTACTATTTAGACAGATATCTATCTCCGGTCCTAGAGAGGCAGAGTAAGGCACAGTTTGGTGTTTTTTCCTCCTGTTTTAACACTTGAATTACACATATTTATTCAAAAGATGCCTGATTTAAATTATAAGTATATTTAATGCACATCATAACACAGTACTGAGAATCAATAAAAAGCATGCAGAAAAGGAAAATTCTTAAATGCTGTAGACAGAGCATCAGTTGTGGGCCGACTCACCACAACTGGAGGATTGTTCCACTCTTCATATGTACGAGCAGCATAGGGGTAAATGCGATCGTTGATGATTTGCAATGTGGTCAAACCAATAGTCTTCATGGAGCGGAAGTAGGCTTCCCAGAACCAGCGAGCCTGTAGATCAACAGAAAACACACATACTTCAGCATTAGCATCATGTGAACAGCAACACAGAGATAATTGTCTATAGATTTGCACAAAAGAATTCAATGTCAAAATAAATAAAAAATAATTAGGCAGGAGACTAAAGCAGTGGAATGGTCCTTGTGCTTTTATGACCCACAACACTTTTTCAAAGGCAATGCAGGCCATTAAAGTCTGGTGACATGACGGCAGGGACCATTCTGGACTGTTACGAGCACTTCAGCCCATCAGTCTTTAAGCCTTTTCCACTGAAGTGGCACGAGTCCAGCTCTGCAGTGTGACTAGGGCAAAAGCTCAAGTGCAAAGGTCAAGCAACATTACTTCTTGTCAACCCCAAGGCTAACAATTCAATAGTTCAACTCTGGCCATGCATGTTGTACACAAACGTTGCAGATACAAGGCAACTGTTGCGCAGATAAGATGAAAAAAATATGTCCTTTACAATCTGAATGACGCGGCTGCTCCTTGAATTCATTTAATCTATTTAATTGAATTCATTTAATAAATGTCAACAATTTGGAGGGTTTAAAAGGGTTTTAAGCGCAAAATAAAAACAGCCACTTGCAATTTTAGTGTTTCCATTGTGGTTCAATTATCTGTCTTTTATCAAAATATAGTTAAACAAGCTGCAACGGATGGAGGTGTTACAGTTTTACATACAGTTTTTGACTACATCACAGTATATTTACCTATGCTGAAAAACCTAGACATGGAAATGAGGAGCATGTTGTAATAAAATGAACTTGTGTGAGATCTGTTGACTGCAGTACAAAACACAAAGAAGATCTATAAGCAGATAACTTTGTACACCATGTCAACCATTTAAGCAAAGATACCCTACATAGTGTCCAAAGTCTACTGTAAACAGAATTAGCCGAGGGAGCCGTTACTGAACGTAAACCTGAAGAAAGACATGGCTAAAGTTAGCTTCTTTATGTAAATTCCGCCTTTCCACCTTAAATGACGCAGCAGTTAGAGGCGGCGGAATGTAACTTCTATACTATTTAAGGTGGAATGAGGTATTCAAATAAGAAGCTAACTTCAGAAAGCAAGCAACTGAGCTTTTCCAGCAAACTGATAGCGAGTCTAAGTTTTACGGTAACCCCTAGCCGAGCACGACATCAGTGTTTCAATGTTTCAGCACGTCCAGTCCACACACAGTAACCATAACATTAAGCCTAAATCAGTGTGATGTTGAGTTGAGATGAAGGCTAGTAAAGTGTGGTATGTTGATTGTGGTCATATGTAATGGCTGTGTGATAGCGAGTTATGTCCGTAAATGATCTAAGCTTTGCTTAAGAACATAACCACAAAAAATAAAAGCCTGAACTTTCACATTATCGTTTTGATTACAGTTACAAACAAACACACCCTCACAAGAACATACACCCCTCACACACATTTTTCCCACCCCTGTAATGCATAAAATACACAGTAAAATAACTATCAGGTGGTGTTCGTAGCAAGTTGGAGCGTAAAATGCACCAAATCCAATACAGCAAGTATATTCCGTTTAGTTTGTTTGCAAGTGGGTCAGCAAGTGTAGGACAAGCTTTAGCATAGTAACTGAGTGTACAGTAGCCAGTCCTGTGAACTGTGAGATACATAGGTCTAGTAGTAAATTTTAATAATAGTAATTATTAAAATCTTTTCTTTTAAACTGTACTATATGCAATTTAAGCAATAAATGTTAAAAAACCTGTCTTATTCCATCTGATTACTCGATTAATCGATGAAATAATCAATAGAATACTCAATTACTAAAATAATCGATAGCCCTAATACATACACGTGTGTGTGTGTATGTGTATGTGTATATATATATATATATATATATATATATATATATATATATATATATATATATATATATATATATATATATATATATATATATGTGTGTGTGTGTGTGTGTGTGTGTGTATAACGTTTTAACAATAATGACAAATTCGGACAGTGCAAGAGCAACTCAGAACTACAAGTTCTGCAAGTCAACTGGTATCCATCTATATAGAACATAAAGAATAATCTAAATTAAGTATTTTAAGTACCTGGTATTTTCATATGAATACTGCAATTATATTTGTAGATACTCCGGTATCAAATATTTGTACAATTCGCATAATGTTTAATTCTGTTGGCCCAATACAGGAAAAAATGGAGTTTGAGCACCATGTTATTTAGAAGGCCATTCTAAGCATACAAGTGTATCTAGACTAATGCATTATTAACAACTTAGTTGATTAAGAGAGCAGAAAATATTGTATTGGATTGTATCGGCAGTTTTGTCTACAGGACCAAGCAAGGGCATTCCTACCTGCCTCAGGAAGAGTATTATCAACTTAATGAAACTGAAAGAGCTAGCCTTCTCAGTCCACTCCTGTTGATCGATTAACAAACTGAAAACCCCTCTGTGCAGAGAGAGGCATTCATAAGAGTTCACTGCCCAGCCCAACTGCTAAGCAATTGAATACATCCAATTACTGCCATGGCCAAATGCAGTGCACAGTTAACTTAATTTCATTTAATAGAATACACAGAAATACCAAGTACTAGATCAAGAAGGGGTCCTGTGGTGTGAGCATGAGGTCAACGATATTTTTTCTGCCCACAGGTTCTTTCCGTCGTCGTGCAGATCGTTTTATTGACTGGCATGTTTGTTGTCATATGGTCTACAGAGAACTCAGAGCGGCACATTATAAGAGCACTCTCTACTCTCCCCTTCACGGCCCCCGCGGCCCCCATGGCCCTTAAACGCTTTAGAAATACAACAACACAAAAACAGCTTTTCTTTTTATGGAGAAGGGAAGAGGATTCAAAAAGACTTTCTGATCCCAGGGGGAGCGCAGCCGCCCATAAATCAGCACGTGATGAAAGTTTCCTTTCCGACCGGGAGGAGGTAGAGAGAAAACCGCACCCACTAAGCTTCGAACCCGCCCCATTCAAACGCCAGCAAGAATTTTTATGAGGGAGGAGAGAGAGTCTCGCATGAGAAGGAAGAGAACTGACTGCTCTTCTGTCACAGTCACAGGCGTAGAAAACTCTCAAATCTCCAAACAACTGTCCTGTAAGGGCGTTAACATACAACGAGCACATTTTTAGCGCTTACAGTAACTGTGGTCGTTGCAAATAATTATGACAGCATATTATTTTTTTGAGTTCTTAAGAGGACAACCAGTGCATAAGTTATTTTAAAAAAGTGTAAACAAGTATTCGTTCAACGTTTTTTTTTTCCTGCAAAAGACTATTTTGTGGGTGAGGCATTTCTAAAACCACAACTCAAGAGTCCCTTGATGTCATAAGAAAAACATGCAAGCCTACACCCCAGGAATATCAGTGCTGTGAGAGAAGGTCATTCCTGCCTGCCCTGCCTGTCTCCGGCACAACTCAGCCAACACTCAAACGTGGCTTCACACAGGACTGCCGCTGCACAGCGCCACAGCGATTTGACTCACTCGGACTCTTACCCCTCCCTAACGAGGCGTGTATGTGTTCCGTTCTGAAGGGCTGACCCAAACAACACTCTAGGAAGTTTCTCTCCAGCACACTTTGTAGAACACGGCTGAGAAGCCAATCTGAACCGCTGTTAACATTCAGCAGCTGTTTAGCGCTCAGCTAACAAATTGTTTAACCTAAATCAATGCTGCCTCCTCAAAAGCAAAAACAAGGTGGTTTTCCTGCTATAAATGCATATTGCTACTGCTTACAGGGGCAAGCCGTTTTCTTTTTCACCACAATTACGACATCACAAGCAGCAGTGCAACCATCTTAAAGAAGTGGAAGATCACTTAGGTCACCACAAATTACAGTCAACAAAAGGGGGGACCAGACCACACATCTTAAAAGAGCACATTTACAGAGTTGATCACGGGTGCTAGAGTTCTATGAAACATGCAACCTCTAAACAAGGGACCATACAGCGGTGACTTTGCCTAAAGTCTTGAATACTGAACGTGGAGTGGTGAGCAGAAATGGGCAACTGCACCCTCTGTTGGTGAAATATGAAATACCCAATTCACTCTTAAAGTCGCCAGACTTCTTTACAACAATGGAAGCACTTCAGTGACCTCTCGAAGGTACAAGACTAAGCACCACAAAACCAGGAATGAGCTTTTTTTATTCTGCATCCACCCCACACTGGCATGAGGGCTAATATGGAGGCAAAAAAAGAACTAAGATGCACACAAATGTGCAATAATTAATTAAAGGTAACAGTACTACAACACACCATCATTTCTGAACAAGTTGAATCTCTATGTGCATATTCCTGGAGCCACACTGGAGTTGGGCCTAATCGCTAAACTCACACATTAAAAGAACATAAAACCTATTTATCACTAAGAGTGATCAGCTCGTTTACATTAACAACGTCGAGGGAGCTATTTTCTGACAAGTACTGAATACAAATAGTTATTGCATCTCTCTTTTGGCGGTACTTTTAAATGGTTTAAACAAAGGGTTCACTCTGGCAACAGGCATAAAGTTAAGGTTAAATAAATACACACAACACACATTGTGCGGTTAACCACTTGTTTTGATACAAGTATATCACAGATTGTCAGAATTGCCTTATATCACTATTAAGTACAGTATAAGAAAATATATCTTAAGAAAATCAAAAGCACATACATAAAGGCATATTATTTTTGGCCCTAGCCTGTCTGTCTAAGTATATTATGTTCACAATGGAGCTAACACTCCATTGAGGCAGACACATTTTGAAGGAGCACCGAGAGGAATGTTAGTGCAGCAGACCAGAGGTCATGACTTCTTTACCCTTAACTTCACACTGTATTAAACTTGAGATGACAGCTTGCACTTTTGTCGGTGAGGCCAACTACACTGTGCTTTAAGTTTCAACAGCATTTGGCACTGGTTAGGAACTGTTACACTGACGATTAGTTGTGGTTTGCTTTCTTCCCCATGCAAAAAGCATGTCTTAGCCATTCTACTGTGTCCAAGATATTTCTTAAAACGCTTCCCTTCTAATCTGAGATGCTCGTTTCACTTATCATGACAACACACACTTGCAACACAACCACTTTCTTACCTGTCTCTGCATCTCCTCCACCTGCCTGTGAGGAATACTTTTTAAAATTGTGTACATCTCTGGAAGCTTCTCTTCTGGAATTACCACTGATGCCCTGAAAACACAAATGAAACTAAATTATTTACAAGTCACCAAAAAACAAAAATAAAGTAGCCATGGTTTTACAAGCTTTGCTAAGATATTAGAGCTGAGAGGTATGTGCCTATAAAGAGTTTTTCCAATTCTGTGGATACCATGTCCATTTAGAAGAAAATTTAATTCTAGGACACCTAAATCTGTGTTTACTTTCTAATGAGATTAATCTTGTTCCTTCAAGTAAACAGAAACAATATACATGGCCAATATATGTATTCACCATTTTTCTATTATCTCAATGTAAACTGGGTGGCCCTAATCTTGGGTAGCATTTCCGTAAGCATTCACCTTACCTATCACAAGGCCGCGCCCACACAAAACAGTTTTAGTGAGAGTAACTTTATGGGCTAAAGTTAAACCAGCATACCCAAACGCTAGACCACTTGTCTGTAGCTGCATTTATGCACTGCTTCATCTGTTTATTTGTTTATCAGTGACTTCTACTTACTGTTACATAAAAAGTAGAAAATTGTTTTAGTTCTGTATGAGCGGCAGAACAGGGAAAAAAAATATATGGAAAAAAAAAGATATATCAGGCTATTTCTCAGACTCAGATAAAGCCCAGGCATTGCTATAAGAAAACAAATAATAAAAAGAGACAGCTTTAAAAAAAAATGAAGAAACATTTAAAATATTTAACACACAATCTGGTCACTCCCCATCTCTTTACTTAACCCTGACAGAAAAACGCAACATTTTCATATCATTAATAAACCAAAACACTAAGACTGACACATTTGTGACATGTTGAGGGTAAGACCACTAAGTCCTGCTTGCAGTCACTCCTACATTAAGCAGCGCAGCCTTTTATGCTAGCAGAGTGGTACCATGTATAAAGCAGATCTACTTCTTGCCAGTATGCCAGTAGAAAGTGCTGGTGCAAAATCAAAAAGAATCTTTTGCCAATAACAACATGTTACCACATATTATTACACTGCCATTTCTCTTTTCAGTTGTTGGTCACAATCTATTGAGCAAAGTATACATGATGTCAGTAAAAAAAAGCAAGGAAGAATCAGCTCATAAAACCCATGAGGAGGAGTACTTTTATTACTACCAATTACTTCTTGTTTCACTTCTGGCATATTGTGATATAAAGTAGTCATTGTCCAAACAATGGGAAATAAATTTGACTCCATGTCATGCACAACTACAGACATATGGTATCCATACCTTTTCCAATCCAGCACCTCAGAGAAGGGCAGAATATAGGAATCTGCCATGATGACAGGCACACAACCTGCCTGCAGCACATCACTTAGAGTGGCTTGCCCAAGTCGAGCTCCTCGCAGCACGACACAGAATGAAGACTCCTACAACACAAAACAGAGGGACACATTAATGTGTAAATAACAAATATGTTTGTTCTTCTTATGTGCAGCACCCAAACACTACTGCAGTGCAGCAAATGCAATCATACATCATTCTATGATGATAACGTGTGTTGGTCATGTGGGCTCAGCTTGATATGTCAGGTAAAAGTTGGGAAGGTACCAAAAATTGCTCTGAAACCAAAATAGGGCTGTGTCCTGACTGCGGAGGGTGCTCCTGCAGGCACTGGACCTCTGCTCCTCCCCTTTCAGGCCCTTTCCCCTGTGGAACATCTCCCAGATGTGCTGCTGTACCAAGCCCACATGATAAGCATGCTTCCTGTCTAGACAGGACTGGACAGGAGATGTGCACTGCGGACAGCCACAGCTATTACTTCAGCTTATACCAAGAGATAAACGTGCTGAGGGTGGCAAAGATCACCACTACTCCACAAATTCCATATCAAGTTTGATAAATGTACATAAATAAAAATACAGAATGATAATAAACAGATTAAATATATATAACATAAAAGTTCTGGTGATAAAATATATATAAAAACATACATAGCCAAAAATGCAATGTTTATTCAAATACAGACCTACAGGCCTACATAACTGAAATGCCTACTCATGAGTGAGTAGTATTGCTTTATTGATTTACTGGGTGTGGCATTGAACCTCACCTGCAGGATCTGGGGGTAGTCATACACCTGGCCCTTGTAGCAGCGTTTCCTGGCTGAGGCCATACCCTGAGACAGGTTACTACACTTATCTAGAAGGAGCAGGGCCTCTCCATTTTCTTCTTTTAGTCTCTCCAGCTCTGTGCGGTACTCTCGATGAATGGCTGTCTGAGAGGACAAGATGAAGTAGCGACGAGGCCTGAGAACAAGCACAAGAAGTTATGATGATTCATCTCGGCTCTAAATTATAAATATACAAAGTCAGCAAATGAAATAAAGAAAATGTACACTGGGCAAAAACTCACCCTGGCTGCTTTTCAGGAAGGTCAACCTCAGCTGACAATGGGCTGTATACAGGGATGCTGACATCATAGCCTTGTCTATAGGTCCATGTGGAAAAACCTCCCCCAGCTAGTAGAGCTCTGGGCAACAAACACCATATCATACTTTTACTGCTGAGTAACAAATCCCATAAGACCATACAATTTTCTACTAACATCTGTCAGAGCAAACTAGTGTTTGTAGTAAAATACGGGAGCATGCTCTTATAAGGCTCCTTGGTTTCATTATTGCCGCTATCCATTCTCACTTACACTAAATTTAAACCAATAGAAGTGAAACTTACATGAACTGTGGGACACGACACTGATTACAAAACGAACTATAGCAAGTGAAAAGAATTCTGCAAATATGGACCCGCAGCACACACTGTCTTTTTATCTACCCCCACACAAGCACACACCAGCAGCTGGTTCTGATGAGGCTGCACGCCAAATGGAGCACAGCTGGATGAGCCCAGGAAATTCCCTACAGCTCCAGATAAGTGTTCGTCGTTTCAGGGCTTTCTAGTACATAAAACTCACCTTTTTCACCCAAAACGAGACAGTGGCCAAGGAAGAGGCTGGGAAACATGGCGTATGCAGCAGTAAATACCAGGAGATTATGTATGTCTCCTCCAGGCACAAGAGAGCTGTCCCCATTTATGGCTGCTCTTAGCTGCACCTTTGATCTCCTCTGTCTGGAATATGCCACTACCAAATAACGCATGGAACCCATTGTGTATTTTTATAGACCATGAACTGACTTACTAAATATCAAATGCAATTTTTGAAGAAGATGCAAAGACTTAAGGGAAACTGTAAAACTAAATTTCAGCCTAAGCTTATAGAGGATACTACTTTCACGTGAACACTTCTCGGTGTTTAAGTTCTTAAAAAACTAGTACACTGGATAAAACTGGATAAAGACTCAATAATACGGCATATACCCAGACTAATGATATACAGTATGCGTGAAGAGCTTTATGATTTGTAAAAGTTCACCATAAATCACACAGAAGTGAGAAGTCTTAAGTCCCTGCTTCCCTCTAGTGGTCTAAAACATTTAAAACTTTGATGTTTTTCCTCCATCTTGAATATAGAGTCCAAAGGCAATGGAAATGGCATGTATAAGTGTTACAAAATATAAGGAATAAGGCTGTTTCCAGCATATTCAAGCCTGTAGAACAATTTTATTTGAAGAGCTAAATAAAAGAAATCATGCAAACAATCTAAAATTTCATTTTCATAGGCTGAGTATAAATATCATGACCCTCCATGAAAAAAAATGTTGATGAGATGGCACTAGAGGGCACTGGTAACTGACTTTCTAATCTGTTAAAACAAAAAACCCAAAGAATGAAGACGAATGAAGACGAATCTACAGGCGAATGAAGACGAATGAAGACGAATCTACAGGATGACAAGTTACCCCATTTCTGTAGCTCTCAAGTATGACAAAAAAAAGTTATATAAGTTGCAGCTGTTCTCCAAAAACTCTGTTTCTCAGTCCATTAACAGCAGACTACATAAAAGAAAGGTCTGTTAACCTTTCTTTTATGCAGTCTAAAAAAATTGTGATACACATCAATCCATCCATTCATCATCTTTTGCTTTATCCTGCTAGTCGGGTTTTTTTAAAAAAATTAAAAAAAGTTCACATTCTCCAAAGAGAACACACTTTTTATACATGAGGGCGTAATTTAACATATTAAGGGACCAAAATATTTTCTCAGGCACTAAAAATGTGAATAAACTTTTTTTTTCTCCAGAGAAAAAATATTAAGCCACAACCTCCACTTTGTGGGACCCACCTGTCTCTGGGTACATCCAGGGCTGTGTTGTAGTCTGGAGGTCCTCCTGGTAACATGTTAAAGAGCAGGTGATTCATCCCTTTGTCCCATCTGAAAACATACAGACAAATAAATACAGTGCCTTTACCCTTTATTTTGTCTTTATTTTAAAGGTCAATACCCTTTGACCTTTTACACATTTTTTAATGTTACACCGACAAACCCAAATGTGTTTTATTGAAATTTGATGTGATATACTGTCACAAAGTAGCAAGTTTTAAAAAATTAAAAGTGTGGTGTGGGCTTATATTCAGCCCCAGGTACTCTGGTACCCCTAAATAAAATCCACTATTGCCTAGTTTGTTTTTGTTTATTTACCGCACACAGTGTGAGCTTCAGATTAAAAAGAAGGCTAATTTGGCTGTTAGGAAATCAGAAATGTAATCTTCCTTAAAAAATCCTTAATACTTGTAATAACAAGCTGAGTTGATTTTTATTTATTTAACTTTTATGATGTAAATATTACTGTAAAGTAACAGTGACTTTAACTAATGAAAATATCTGCATTTATTGATCATTTTCCCCCCCACACATTTTCATGCTCGTTTAGAATCAGTCCTAAACGAACCAACTACAATATGTTCAACTAAACATTCAATCAGGGCTTTAGCAGCTAAAATATTCTTTGTCAGCTGAGGAACAAACACACTAAATTATGAAGTTTTAGAGGCTTACTTTCCCAGGTCTTCACAATTTCCCCAATATTTCTATGACAATTGAACAAATTTCACATTTCCAGTGTTTCCACGGCTCAAAAACTAATACAGATAGCCCAGGTTTTCCAGGATGTTTGGAAAAACGATTTATCTATGCTACAACTAAAGACCTGGAGCAAGAAAGAGGCTCCATATTTTCAAAATAGCTCAATTTGAAATGCCGAGAGCAAAAACAAATATTTTTAAAAGGTCATTCAGCAGGTTTCCCAATTATATTAAACGCATGCATGAAATTTTCTGGGCACTGGTCAGGAAATACTAAACGTGCAGTAGGTGGAAGACCACGCAGGACAACTAAAGTGGATGATCACTGAATTCTTTCCATCTTAGTCAAGCCAAGGACATTTTAGAGGATTTGGATGTATCACTGTCAAACTAAATAGAGAGGGTTACTCTCAAGATGCAATCTAAAGATAAAATTTATGAACAAAAATGTCAGATTAGACTTTGCTAAAAACGTCTAAAACGCCTGCTCGCTCTGGAACAAACTTCTCTGGACAGATTAAATCAAGATTGTACCAGACTGATAGGAGGAGAAGAGCAGAGAAGGAAAGGAACTACATCTACGTACTACATCGTCCGTCAAACATTCTAAAAGTGTGTTATAGAATAGGCATGTATGGGTTTTCAGTAGAACTGGATCACTGGTGTTTATTGACTGATGATGTGACTATTGATAGAAGTAGAAGGATGAAATCTGTACAGCGCTTCACAGTACACATGATTAATGACCCAAAACAAAAACTGCCAAAGCAAGCCAGGAGTTTCCTAAGGCAAAGAAACGGAACAGTCTCCTGACCTTAACCCAACTAGACATTCTTTTACTTACTAAAGTCAAAACCGATGCCAGAAAGACAAGCAGGTGAAGGTGACTGCAGAAAAGACCAAACAACTCAAGGGAGTAAACTCTTTTTTTATTGACCTCACACAGTCACTGACTGCAAAGGATTTGCATGCAAGTATTAAACATAATCTTTGTATTTATAATTACGTTATTTTGTCCTTTACTTTTGAGCCTGTGAAATGGAGGAACAATGTAAAAAATGGCTATGATTACTATACAGTTAATATTTTGGTTATATCACTCAAATACATTTACATTTCTATCATATACTGACTGCATCATTTAAAATCCACTGGAGTGGTGTAGACTAGCAAAATTACAGAAATGATGTCACTGTTCAAATACTTATGGAACTGCATAGCATATATGGTATCTAACAGTTTTAAGTGATACCCAGCCATAGCGCACACACTATTTACTATCAAACATTTACTTTTTATAGTAATCACCATTTTTGTCTAGTATCCATCATTTTCCGCTTTATCCAGCTAGTCAGGGTCATGAGGGGCAGGGGCCAACCCCAGTATCATCAGGCAACGGCGGGGTACACCATAGACAGGTCACCAGTCCATGGCATGGCCGGCACACACTCACGCACACACTCACACCTATGGGCATTTTAGAGTGACCGATCAACCTAACATGCATGTGTTTGGACTGTGGGAGGAAACCAGAGTACCCGGAGGAAACCGACTCAAGCACAGGGTGAACATGCAAACTCCACACAGAACAGCCCAGACTGGCAATCAAAGCCTGGATCGTCTTGCTGTGAGGCAACAGTGCTAACCACTACACCACCATGCCGCCTGTCTAGTATCTAACATACAAATAACCAAGCATCCCTATTGCTGCTTTTTGTATGTAGGTGTCATAAAGAAGAAAAAGATGTAAAACGGATTATACAGCGTACCTGGGTAACATGGCCAGAGCCTGAGCCGTTTCCCGAATTCGCAGGGAGTTCTGGTTAAGCACATCAATTGAAGGGACAAACAGGCATGCTCGTGTGACGTCATCTGTGTAAAAGTCACTGTCCGAGATGGCACTCAGAAGGTCATTATACTCCCGGGATAGACCAGTACTGCTGATAGGCACTCCCACCTCATCCACGAACCGCTGGAGGGGATAGATATATACCTGGACACACAAGTTCAAGGTACAGCAAGTTAAAAAAAAAACTAAGAACCATATTATAAAACATATCAAATAAACAACCTGAAAACTCCTCAAAGGTCACTAATAGTTGACTTACAATATGAAGGAAGTGTTTTTTCACAATAACAGTATCATTTCACTAAGCACCAGTCACAATAGTGATAACTTGATTTAAGCTTAAGCTGACCATTACTAAGTTTCTGCATTAGCACATACAAAAACTGGATGAATTTTGAAGAACAGAGCATGATAGCAGGCCCACATGAATATCTGAACCTATTTTGGCTCCTATGCTAAAGTTCTTAATAATATATTTACAGAAACACACTTCTGCCTGTGTTTGACTGATCAAATAAAATAGAAGAATGAACCTGAAACAGTTGTGATCACTTTGCTATTAATCTCACCTTAATTCGGTTTTTAGGATTGTAGCCACAGCGGTACACATCAAAACATGTGTGCATGCGACAGCTGAGGTCTCCTCGCTCAGGAATAGGGCTGGACACAGGCAGTTTGACTAACGGAGCATCATGCACACTGCGACGGTCAAGAGTCCATTCTGGGGAGGACTCAATTGAGTGTGGCCAGAACTGGAACATCCCAGTTGCAATCAAGCCCAGCAGCACCACAGAGAACAGCGTGATGTAGTAGATGCGGTGCTTGGTCTTCATGCGGGGTATCAGAGCAGGGCCCCGAGAGCTGTACTTCACTGAGGCACACATGATGAGGCCAAAGCTCTGTAACATACAGCAGAATATAAAATAAAGATACGTTATGGAGCAGAGTTCAACTCGACAAAGTGTATAGAGACAATTCTGTGATAACACTGTCAAAACAGTGGTAAAAACCACAATAGCTAAAGTAGCATATCATCACTGACTGGAAAATTCTTCTCAATATACTTTCAGCACAAATAAGTAAAACAGTTATTTCAAGTGGGATGGTTTGAAATTATCCACTCTAGAGTCAGAATGGTTCATAGCGGTTGTGATAAAAGCTACCACACAGACACAAATAACATGTTGTACACTAAAGGAGATTTCTGTATTTTTTTTTTTTTTTTAACTGAGAGACACACGCAGGCCAGAGCATCTAAGTAGTGTGGAGTGGGAGCAGAGAAGAAAATGAAGAGACTTGAGTTTGAGTATGGAGCACAGATATATACATACACACTATATTACTAAAAGCATTCGCTTGTCTGCCTTCAAACATACATGAAATTGAGTGACATCCCATTTTTAATCCATAGGGTTTAATATGATGTTGGCCAACCCTTTGCAGGTAGTACAGCTTCAACTCTTCTGGGAAGACTTTCCACACAGTTTAATAGTGTTAGAACAGGAGATCCCCAAACTGTTCCCACAAAGTTGGGAGCATAAAATTGTCCAAAATCTCTTGGTCTGCTGAAGCATTAAGAGATCCTGTCACTGGAACTAAGGGGCCGAGCACACTTGACACAATGCAGTCAGACAAGTACTGTTCTACTGACAACCACCAAACCCAGACTCGTCCATCAGACAGAGAAGCATGACCGGTAACTCCAAAGAACACATCAACACTGCTGAATACGTCCAGTGGCGGCATGCTTTACACCACTGCATCCCTTGGTGATGTAAAGCATGGATGCAGCTACTCAGCCATGGAAACCCATTCCATGAAGCTCTCTATGCTGTTCTTGAGCTTATCTGAAGGCCACATGAAGTTTGGAGATCTGTAGTGTTTGACTCTGCAGAAAGTTGGTGACCTCTGCACAGTATGCACCTCAGCATCCACTGACCCCGCTCTGTCATTTCACACGGGTACCACTTTGTGGCTAACTTGCAGTTGTTCTCAATCGCTTCCACTTTGTTATAATACCAGTGACAGTTGACTTGTTGCACTGGCATTCTATCAGTTCCTGAAAGCGACCCATTATTTCACTTATGTTTGAAGGTGTAAGTGCTTGGTTTCTGTGGCCATGGAAATAATTCAATATAATGTGTGTGTGTGTATATATATATATATCACACTATTAGATAAATAACGAATATAAGTTTAGACGTATGTTATTCAGCAGTATAAACCGTAGATATTTCTCACATTTAGGCTTTAAAAAGGACAAATCCCAGCATACGATTTAGCTAACGTTAACATCTGTGCTATGTTTACACCGAGCTAGCCAGTGAGTGAAATGCGAGTAGTTTCGTTCATATCCGAATTCCTCTGGAAGACGTGTATTCGTTTATTCAGAAGGAGACCGTCACCAAATAATAACCGACAATATTACAGAAGGAGTCATATGTAACGTTACTAACCCGACTGGTGTGACTTTAACGTTACATCTCTCACCAGTGTCTGACTAAGCTAACGTTAGCTACTAGGCTAACTATAGTTGTTGCAGCTGTTGTTCTTAAATCTGCAGAATCTGAGAACAAATAACTTGTCAGTTTATTATTGCGTCGGTTGTTGGTACATGTTTGAAAACGCTGTGAACAAAATAAGTGAATAACCGTTACAGGTTTAGTTAGACAACCTTTACTAGTAGTTGGCCAGCACCATAGCAGGCTGGCTAACTGTTCACTATCAAAACAAACTAATCCTACCTTGGCTCGTCCCGTAAACGCACCTTGAAAAGCGTCAAAAAACTAATTCATGGTTGCCGAATCTGAAGTTAGCTGCTGAATCACAGCTACAGATTGTTTTTGGCTCTTTTACAGAGCTAAATTCACCGGCTAAAGTGAACCAGCTAACGTTAGCTCCTCATTCGAGCCATCTGATCCTGCGAAGGCGGCGCAGCTGAGGCGGGTGTCCGTGATTGCGTATTTGCTACGCAGTTTCCTTAACAGACATAAATAGACCAATATTAAATAATAAGATTATAAATAAATCAAATCATCCCTTTATTACGTGTATGACGCTGCTTCATATAGTGTACATGAATTAATATTTTTTATGCCCGCTGTCTAATGAACTACAAGTACAGTGGCAAGAAAAAGTATGTGAACCCTTTGAATTTACCTTGTTTTCTGTATTAATTGGTCATAAAACGTGATGTGAGCTACATCTAAGTCATAAGTATAGACAAACTCAATGTGCTTAACCTTATATCACACAAGCAATTATAATAGTCCATCCATTAAACATTCACTGTGCTGGTGGAAAAAGTAAACCCTTGGATTTAATATCTGGTTGAACCTACTTTGGCAGCAATAACCTCCAAAAAGTGTTTCTCAGTAGCTGCTGATAAGACCTGCACAACGTTCATGAGCAGTTTTAGACTATTCTTCCTTACAGAATTGCTTCAGCTCAGCCATATTCTTAGGATGTCGGGTGTGAACAGCTCTTTTGAGGTCATTCCACAGCATCTTTATTGGGTTCAGGTCTGGACCCTGACTGGCCACTCCAAAAGATGGATTTTCTTTTTTTGAAGCCATTCTGTAGTAGACTTACTTTGATGTTTAGAGGGTCATTGTCCTGCTGCATCACCCAACTTCTACTGAGCTTCAGCTGGCGGACAGCCACCCTGACATAATTCTGTAGGATACCTTGATAAACCTAATGATTTATTTTTCCCATGATAATGGCAAGCCGTACAGGCCCTGAATCAGCAAAGCCACTTCTAAGGGGAGTAGCTACAGTATTAAATCGTCTCCATTTGTGGACAATTTGTCTGTGAACTGGTTAATACCTAAAGTGGAGATTGGAGTTGTTAATACCTAAAGTTGGAGATTACTTTGTAACCCTTTCCAGTTTTATGCAAATCAGCAATTCTTGATCGCAGGTCTTTGGAGATCTCTTTTTTGCGAGGCATGGTTCGCATTAGCAGATGCTTCTTGTGAATAGCAAACTCAAAAAGTTTGAGTGTATTTTAAAAGTCAAAGTAGTTCTAGTTTCTCTTGACTCTGATTAGCTTTTGTTGAAGTTATTAGCATAAGGGTTCACTTACTGTTTTCCAAAAGCACTGTGAATAGATGTGTCCAATACAGACATGAAATATTATAATTGTTTGTATGGTATCAGGTTAAGCACCTTAAGTATAGTCTATACCTAGGACTTAGATGTAGATCAGATCACGTTTTATGATAAAATTTCACACAATGGAAACGGCAGTTCAAAATACATGTTTCATTGATTTTCTAAGTAAAATCTATTTGAAAGTATAAATAAAATCAAGGTGTATTTGTCATTTACTTTAATACAAATCTGCTTGAATAATGAGATTCGATATATCTGAAATATTAAAAATATATAAGGAAGATTAAATAAACATAAGATAAAAATATATTGTGAGATAATTATATCCTATAAAAGTAAGAATTTAATATAATATATAAAAAATTATACATAAATATACATAGATAAAAGTGAATGTGCATCTGTGGATGTGTGTGTCAGGTGGTCTTAGTTGCTTCTCTGGTTCTCTGGAGTCTAAATGGCCTGCGGGAAGAAGCTCCTTCTCGTCCTCTCTGTGGTTGCCTGACCTCAACTGAGTATACTGGACATTGCTATTCTGGGTATTGTAGCTCTATAGAAGCAGTGTAGAAGCAGTGTGTACCTCAAACACAAGTACCTGTACTAGTGTTTCTACAGACTTGTGTTTCTCAGCATTTCCATTGGTTGACCATAAAATAGGATGCTTTTTTTATCTTCTTAATGCAAACAAAATAAAAAATGACAGCCCGTGAGATGCATACTCAACAACTCCAACACTGTTTCTGAATGATCCTGCATTTGTTTGTCCTTCTAGAAGGTCCCTCATGAGAGAGTTCAAAGGGAAAAGCTAGATGTTTATTTGTTTATGTTTGCACTCAGTGTAGTAAATTATGTTTTGATCATTATTATTATTATTATTATTATTATTATTATTATTATTATTATTATAGACTTACACAAAATAAATCAAATCAGATGTTTTTTTGTTAAAAGTAGAGTCTATTTAAGAATGGCAGTAGCTGATGGTCTATGATTTTGATTTCTAGTGATTGCAGTGCAGTGGACTGTCTGCTGTACTGGCTATTGTAATTAGGCTAATGAACATTTAAAATTAACATACAATTACAATACAATACATTACAGTACAATACAATACCACACATTTGACCTCTGAGTTTAACCAATCTCCGCGAGGGGGAAAACCCACATATACACACTAGGGGGCAGTGAACACATCTAAGGGTTAGGTGCCTGGCTTCTTGTTGGTTCCGGGGATCCAACTGGACACCTTCCTGGCACAAGGCTGTACCCCTGAATACCCTCCCACCACTATTCTACATGTAAATCTATGTATTACGCAATATTGCTTCTTTAATGTTTTCTCTTTAATGACTTCAATTGTTTCAGCCTTTAGTTCATTTTAGACGCAGTGCTGTAAATCAGTGTATATGCTTTTTGTTAAAGTGTTCATATGTATTTGTTATTATAAAACTGATTTCATATTTTAAAAGCCATTCATGTAGAAGTCCAGGCAGAGTTGAGAAACTTTTGAATGCAACTGTATATACAGTAAAGAAAACATCTGCATTGTTACACTGGAGATAATAAATATCGTGGCTGTCCAGAAAAACATTACAGGAGAGACCAAACTTTACAGGAGAGACCAAAAACCTTCTTTACCTTTAATGTAAGTACAAGACATTTTTTCCAGGCTATTTTGGAGCATTTCTATTGGTCCATTCTTCATGAAATTATCACACAGTACAGAGAGCAGATGTTGTGTTCTATGATGTAGAAAAATAAGAATGAATAAAAATGAAGATACATGTTTTCATTGGAAAGCGACCATATGTTAATTGCTAAAAGCTTTAAATGTTCAGTATACAGGACACTGAAACTATATGTATTCTGATTAACCAAAGCAGAGAACTGAGAAGAGGAGAAGACGCATTATTGTGATGCACATGTGAACATGTATATAAAATGTGTCCTGTGTTACTAATGCAGCAACATTTCCTCTTGAGGATCAATAAAAATCATTCATCTGCTTGTGGTCATTCTGAATTTTTCATTTCATTACAGCCAAATTGACTCATGGATCATTTTTACTAGCCAGCTTCTTATTTACATTTTCTTTTTCAGATTAAATGATGCAGCAGTTGCGTTCTGAACTAGTCATTACAAATAACAACTTAAACTTCTACTTTTCCACTTACATTTATCTAATAAAATTTTGTTGTAACATAAAGTGTTACCCAGGTTTAATACAGGGCACCTTTTAATTCATATATAATAATAGTAAGGGCGTGTGGGTCAAATAAAATGGGTTCAAATGTGAGAATAGACCTGAAGATATGTACGATTAGCTATATCACAATATCTGTGCTGGCTAGAAGCCTAAACCACCCTGCAATCTAATATGTAATAAGAACAACACAGACAATAAATACATTTAAAAATACCTAAGAACAAAGTGATGCCTATATTCAGTTATCATTGTTGTTATACATCTAAAATATCTAATCTAATGAATGAGAATAAAGCCCTTCTCATGAACAAAATCCTTATTTTTAATGTTGTGAACATTTGAATACATCTGGTGTGCACAAATGGCATAAACATGCTTTTCAAATTATTTATAGTTGTACACTGTAAAAAGTGCTTCATTGGTATAACTTAAAAAATACTTACTGTGATAAAAAGCAATTGAACTTTTATTTACCCGAAAAATGTAGTTTGAATGAACAATCCTTTCAAACAAAGTCATATTTTGAGTAAAACTAGTTGGTGTTACCACATTAAACCATTTGTTTAGGTTTTACCAACCATTTTTAACTGCCATGTCAGTATGTGGGATTGGACGTAGTGATTGGTCAGTGATGACTGTAATTATGTTGCTACTACTACAAGGAAAGTAACAGTAATAATTAACAAACTAGCATCTATGAAATAAATACATTATAACATTAATTAAATGATTAGAAGTAAATTAAGTTTGTACTGTGCAAAGTGGTGCAACTGGCTAAACAAGATCAACCATCACAATTTCAGATCCTTATGATTTATAGCCATCAGTAGCTGGGAGTCTAAAAAGCGCTGGTTGCTCTTTTTTGGTTTGTGGAACGACTCTCCTCCGCCGGGTGCCATCCCCTTCTGTTCAGCTCATCCAGTAGATAAGAGAACAAACAGTTTTTAAAATAAAATGTTGTTAAAAATGACATATTATATAGTGAGACAGCGCGTGCTGGAGAGATAGATAAAGAGAACAAGTAAGAGCTTACCTGTGGAGAACCACAGCATCAGAAATTAACTCATAACCTTAAATCACATAGCAAAGCTGTCACACATGGACATCACTGGATTACACAGATCTGACCTGATACATAAAACACAAATACTACACAATAGATCAGGACAAAGATTACAAAAAGAGTTCTTCTGAACTGTAGATCTCCCACTGTGTTTCCATACTTACATGTACTAACCAAACCCTACCGCATCAGGGCTCTGTATTTATTAATTTCATATGCTAGCATTACTTTTCATTAGTTTTCAAATAGTAAAATTTAAGGTAGCTGTCTATTCTGTGTGCATGCTGGAAAAATCAGTGCTGGTACAGAGCCCTTTCTCTATAAATGGGAAATAAACTAGGTAGCTTGTTTCAAGCCATACAGCACCATTCCAGCCCAATCAGCTACAGGGGTGTTTGTGCTTGTGCACAGGACAGGAAGGGGAGGGGCTATCTTAGATATGCAGACACTGAATTTCTGCGCATACCATTCATAAAATACCGGAAATATGGAGAGACCTCTTTCAGCCAGAATCAGTGCTCACTTTTAAAACAATTCAAATGTATTTCTTTAACTTGGCTTTTAATTAACACTTTAACATCATAGTACCTATAATGTTAATTAAGTGTATGTTATGACTGATGAAAACTGTCTGTAAAGCCCTTTGAGCTGCCACTCAATTATTATTATTATTATTATTATTATTATTATTATTATTATTATTATTATTATTATATGCTGAGCTCTTAAAACACTGTAAAGAAGGAGAGATGGGCAAGAAACAGCCAAAGAAGAGAAGATCTGAAGAACAAACACTGAGCAGTTCTTAGATCAGGCAAGGCCAAAGAGCCGTGTTAACATCAGTGCAGCAGTTCTTTGAGAGTTGATGAGGCTTTAGTTGCTGTTTCTGTTTGACAGGTGGATAACATAACAGCTTTTTTACAGAACCAATAAATCAGTACTGTTTTATCCTGTTTATTAATGTTTGCGAAATTAGCTGATGAGCATCACAAAGCAATTGTAGCTGCTATGCAATTGACAGTGTATATATATATAATAATAATGTTAGTTACAGCACTTGCTGTGTCATTGTCTAATGGTAATGATTTTACCTGCCCACTATCAGTTTAGTTGGAAATGCATGTTCAAATAGCAACAAACGCTCTCCAGAATCATCTGCTGTGCCACTAATACATATTTCTTTTTAAAACAATGTCTGTAATGGTTTTACCCAACAAGACAATCTCACTCAAGCTCAGTGCTCTTGACAAAATTAATGAATGTTGGCAAAGAATACTGTTTACATCATTGGACCAAACAAACCAGTTCTCAGTACAGTTTGTGTAGGTCACAGTGTCTTTATGTGTATTTTACTTCTATGGAAAGGCCTCTGGGGGAATTCCTACAATGGGTTTAGATCAAGATAGTTCTATCATTGAAAATGTGATCAATGGAAATATTGAACTGAATTTCTTAGCAATTAGGAGACAGACTCAAAAAGTATAAGATGTCAAAGACAAACTACATTATTTAATTAGGACTGTGAAGAATTTTCCTTGTGAAAGAAAAATGAAACAGTCTTGGAATTTCCATGTTTAATACCAATCCAAGTCATGTATAGGTACTATAGCTACTAGTACAAACGCATACAGATCTTTGCTAAAATCACATAAAATACACACTATTCCAATACACATCACGTTACAATACAGAAGGTGGTGGCTTCTGCGAACAGGCACACCCACACATACACACGCGTGCTCGCACACACATATAAGCATCCATTGTGAAAAGATTTTAGTATGGCTCGGATGTGACCGTGTAGGAGATAAAGTATGTACACTATTTCTGTACAAATGAATTCATTGTTATCTATAAATATTCATCCAAATATCAGTGCAAGGTCTCCCTCCATTCAGGTTAAAGGGCCGCAAATGGACGCTGCCACTGGAGTGAAATTTTCTTTGCTTCTCTTGTTTGTAATGCTTTCCATTCTATGATCCGGTACCTCAAAGTTCCAGCTGTGAAGTACAGTTTGGTCACTGTTGGCAATTCCAACTCAAAAACAAAGAGATGACATATATACAGTTGTTACATCTTCTTTTTTAAAGCCATTTCCCTTTTGAAATGTCTTTCTTTACATCACAAATGGACTACTGGATCCCTCGGAACAAACACATGGCAAACACCATTGCAAAGAGCTGAGAAGAAAGAAAACAAAATAAACAAAGGAATTAAAAAGCAATCCAACAGTAACAGTAACAGTTAGTTTCAGTGAATCTAACTTAGTAGAAATGAGATGGACTACCAAAATGAACCTTCCTTTTTTAATTATGAAGACAATTTGTGGGAAAAAACTTAATTAATAGATGGAGACCATAACAGGTGCAGATACTTTCTAGAAAGGTGCACAGCATGTAGGTTCTGTGGTGTAAGGCCCAATGGCCAGAGCCTACAGAGATGTGGTATGTGGTATATGAAATGGTCAGCCATCCTTCACCATGTAATCCATAAGTGGGAGAGTACACATGTGCCATACACCAAAAGAAATATCTTGATTGACCAAAAGAAGTCTTGATTGCTGGAAGGTGTCTGCTGGCTCTATTTTGCTATGGACATTTTTTTCTATTATCATTTATGATTTGTCTGATGACTCCTATATGACTTTTATGCTGGTGTGATTTTTACTTTGTCCACCAGGTGGCGAGGTGGCATAACAAATTGTAACAGTTCTTCCACTGCAGGTTTGCAACAGCTGCAACACAATGAACACTATGGTTTGAATTTTAGTAACAAATTCAGAATTGTGATCTTACTTCGATAGTCAGCACCACAATAGCTAGAGCTCCAGCCATATAGATGTACGTCTCAAAGTAGTCCACCACCGCTGAATAACAGCCCTGTTTCAAAAGAATATGTTTCAGTATCACAAGCAGAGTAGCTTCAACCAGCACGGAAATTTTCTTCTTGGCAGGTCTTTCAATAATGACCTCATTGTGCAAGTCTATCGCCGAACCACATTTGAGTTAAGAAATAGTACAGGCTGCGTTGACTGATATAAGCCTTAGAAGTCACAGTGATCACTAACAATAACAGCAAAATTTAATTTAACATTAATAATTACTCACCACTGTTAAGATTATTAATCTATATCATGTTATTATGTTTGTTAAGCAGAAGAACCGCAATTTATTTTAAGTGAGATTACGTGAACGTAGACCCGAACCAAATAAAGGGTGTAAATTGAATATAAACGTAATTTATTCTGCAACTCTCTGTACGTAAGCAGTTACATAATTACACTTTAAAAGCAAAATGAAACTATATTTCTGTATATACTTATATGGTTCAAACATAATTATAAACAGGGATTCTCAAATTGAACCTCAAAAGGAAAAAGTGCCCATTAATTTTCTCTGAAAAATATGTTCACCCATGCATATTCATTTTAAACAGTTGCCCTTTGAGGTTGCTAACCTTGTTGCGGATGGGCATGATGCCCCTGAGACACTCATCTTTGTTCATTAATAGATCGTTCCTCTGGCAACAGACTTCAGGCACGGCTCTGCTGGGGTCGAGACGTCTGAAGAGGCTGTGTTGATCAAAGTCATCAGCGCTGTTTACCCCACAACATTCAAACTGTAGGGTGAGCAATAAGGGAACACCATCATCAGCACTTGAGTAGCAGCAATTTAACTGCGGAATATAAATATTCATATGGAATAGTTTAGCATACCGTGGTCATGATGGTATTCCAAGTGGCGGTGAAGACATCAGTGCTGTTACTGCCTTGGTAATATGTTTTCAGTTCCTTGGTGAAGTAATCTCTGGTGAGCTTTTGATGCACAGGAAGACATAATCAGTGGGGACTGAGGTATACTGCAGCGCAAGTACTTGAGCATATTAGATACAGATGATACTCACATGCTCCCGGAATATGAAGGCCAAAATGGCAGCAGCCAGCTCTGCGAGGAATATGATAAGGATGAGCAGGAAGAACTGTCCAAAAAGAAGCAGAAGTGTCAACCACATGCTTCAGACCCACAATACAGCACCACTTGGATTTGATTCTGGCTCTGTGCTATTTGAGTTCATATTTAGGAACCATGAGAAGTTTACTCACGAAGAGTAGCAGACACTTATTTTCCCGTATTGCTCCACAGCAGCCCAGGAACCCGAGCAGAAAGAGCATGCCACCCATAGCCAGGATCACATAGACACCAGTGAAGAGTAGTGGGTTTGCTGCTACAATCTCCCTGAAGCCTGTGGGATCCACCAGCACCCAGATACCCACTCCAAGCAGAAATGCACCACCAAGCTACAGGAGAAGGGAAATGTATTATATAACTGTATACCAGGCAAGTCAAACGTTATGGTTCTTGGCCGAGTATAAAATAATGACAGAAACAAGGCTTTATCAATGTGTTAAAAGTTTTAGATGTTATATGTTTATTTTGTGGTTTTCTATGCATTTTTGGTGGTTTTGAACTGTGAAAACATTGTGGGGGGACGCTATAATGGGGGAATTATCAATGGATTAGGCGAGAGTGCGAGAAACTCTTCAGATTAAACAACATCTTTCATTCCTAAGGCATTTGGTTTGGTAATTTATTTCAGTATTCAAAAATTGACATCGACACCAATGACTGCTTAGCAACTGTCTAACACTGGACATATCCACTTGCAACTTTGCCTCTTTTCAATTAAGAGTTGTGCCACATTATGCAATCCATTACATGCTGTGGTGTGGCAAAATCTGCCTCGCCTCATGGTTGTTTTTAGTCTGTGATAAAAACATTCTGTTTAAAGATTAACAGTAATGCACTCACATGCACACAATCCCTTTTATTCTTTGAGGTTTACTTAAAACCTTTTATAAAAAAAGACATATATAAAATAAAATGTACTTGTCTGGGAAAATTACTGTATTGTTAGTTCAGTGTTAATAAAGTTTCAGCAGTTCTGTTTTGGTAATAAATGAATTTCTGTTTTTACTTTTATATCAACAATCACATCACAGCAAAACAATAAAAGTGGTGTAATGATTCACAAAACTCATTATTTAGTTATTTAGTAGTGTTTATGTTTCTATGTTTACTTTATACAAGTACATTAAAAAAGTAACAAATAGTGCTAGCCACAAGCTAACATGTTAGCCTAAAGCTAATATGGTAGTAGAGACATTATAAAGATAGAGATCAATTGTTGAAAATGACTGAAAAAGCTTGTAACACTAAACATGGTGTCTATGTACAGGAATCGTCCCAGCTTTTAATATGATAAGCCAATGTTTAAATTACAACTGGGCGAAGCTCTCTCTTTCTTTGTGGAGATATGTGTACATACATTAGCCAGTATTTTGTTGATTTTTTGCACCAAACCCGAAAAAAATATTTATGCCAGATTTTATAAATGACTAAGATTAACATGACTAGGTTTTGCATTTATGCATCTCTTTCATTTCAAAGAGAAAGGAGTCTGGTCTGCAGTGACTGGAAATAACTACAGGGGTGTTGCAAAGATGGTTGCTAAGTGGACACACTTTCCTAGGAACACTTTGATGGTAGTCACAATACAGAAGACTGCAACACAATCCACTCCAATATGTAAGTATCCTCAGACAATACATATAGTGTAATGAAATTTGCGTATCATACCATCACCAGTAAACAATACTAACTCTTGATCCTCTGCATTCAGAATTTAGGGATCACCAGAGAAAGACTTCAGGCTACATCACTTGGCTTCTCTCTTGCATTTTTATACCAGTGAAGTTCACAAGACTGCTAATGCAACTCTCGCTCTGAGAAGAGGAAGCAGTGTGTTCTTGGTAAAACCCAAAATTATTTGGCACAAGAAGAATGTGCTTCCTTTAAGGCTGATTGAAGGTGGCAACTTGGATTGTTCTGGGGGTTTCGCAGACTATTTAAACCACATATGGTTCTAGGAAAACCAGACCCACTAGCCATAAACAGGCCCGGAAACCATCCATTAAACACTGAACTAGCTTAAAAAAACAGGAGGTGATAAACGCATTCAAACACAATTCAAAGTATAAACCATCATCTCACTTTGTGCTTGTGGCACACTATATCGGCTTGGAGCCTTTATATAAAAAATAAAAAACAACAAAACAAATCTCATAAAGATCTGGATATGCACATAAATATTTTGCTCTATATCCTCAGAGACTGCTTAAATTAAAGATTAAAGAGAAGCACTCACAAATATGAAGAAGTTGAAGATGAACATGAGGTACTTGATACAGCTGAGGCAGTCCCCCTCCATGGCTGTGCCTCTTGCAGAAGCTTCTCCTTGCCCCTGAGGACACACAGTGAAAGGATAGTCATTGTACGAGATGTAGAGAAGACACTCACCACATTTGAAGAAGTGGATACGGCTATCTCTATGTGCTGGGGGAAAAGCAAGAGCTCTGTGCTTGTAACTTAATTAAAATGAATGAGATCATTTTGTGACTTCCTCACTCAGAATCGCATCAATTTGCATCAAAACAGACGCTCTGTGTTTAAGCATGTGGGAATGCAAAAAATGATATATCAGACTCTTAAATGAGTCACTGACAGTTTCGGCATTCATTTTCACTGGAAGCTAAAACGAAGTGTCCTAATCAGATTTGCGATGTCTTGCGTAATGACATAACCAACGGAGACAAAAAATGCTCATAAGAACCAGAAACTCACAAACAAAACGTTAGGACTTTAAATCTGGCACACTGGAACATGATGACTTGTTTATGCAATGAAATATGGACAAGTACTGAAAATGGACGTGAGTGGGAGTGTCAGAGCGCAGAAAAACACCATCAGGACTGCTGGAGCACATTTGGTCCTGTTCGCACCAGGAGCAGGACTCAGCAGACTAAATAAACATGTTCTCCCACCTCCTCAGACCACATGCCGCATGTTACGGCCTGCCCATGTGATCCTTAGAATGCGTTTATTGTAGCTGGCCTCTTCTTTACATGTTTTCTTAACAAGTCCACACACCGGCCATCACTTATAGACGAAATATTATTAATCCACGTCACCCATGACACAGTAACAAAGCAAAACACGTATTAAAAACTAGCCTACTGTCTACTGGAGTGATGTTACTCAAGTTCTACATTCGGCTGGTCAAGAATTAATTGGGAATTTCCAGTGTATTTATCCAGCAGCCAACTTTCCAGTTACAAAAAATGAGCTTTTGTTTAATGCATTTCCTGCCCACGGCCATTTACATTAATAAGATAAGGGGTAGGCAGGCCCTCTGTGACTAGACGTCCCTCGCTGACAGTGCACTCTGGATAATTACAGGCCATTAGGGGGGATTTAGGTTAATGGGAAGACTGTTCATTAGTGCAGTGGGCCTTTGGTTTACCTCCAGCAGGTAGTTTTAATGCTCTTGCCGCCTCACAGGCTGACCCTTGGGACCAAATGATGCCTCAGTGTGGTGATGTCAGCACGACTCCAACTCCACGCTGCATGCAGTCAGTACAGGAGTGACTTACAGCAGTCAGTGAGTCGCCTGTAGCTTGGCTTGCATACAAAAATAGCCCTCAGCAGCTGGATGATTTCACGGACCTCAACAGAAGATAGCTGTGAATAATTCCAACTCTCTTCGTATAGAATAGCTCGAGCGTAATTTAATAATCCTTCCAGTGGGCTTTTCCAAAAGTAATTTTCTAGGCACAACTTATGCTGGTGCTGCGAAAGGCAGGATAGAGAGGAGCTCTACAGACTGGACGTAATCCAGCAGGTTGGGATGTGTGCATGGCTATCACCTCTGAGGATACTGAGTTCACATCCACAGATTGACTCAAGATTTATTAATTCACAGAGCGACAGGTATATCATTAGCTTGGTATAGGAATTACCCCACAGTTTGATATTATCATGATACTTGGGTCAGGATTCTACTGATTGGTAAAGATTAGTGAAATGCTGAAGACAGTTTTGTGCCAATGGTATAGGCAGATGACAAAATTAGAATTAAAAAGTTATCTGGGTCTTAAGCATGTGTTTGCTCAGGAAAACAGTAATACATTTCTGTTTTAACTGTAGTCATCATCCAATAACTGGTTTGGCTCAGTCACTGCTTCATTAAGTTACTTGTGCTAGTGATAGAATTTGATAAATCCATGTGATAGCTGGAGGTGTTAAAGAGAAATATGGAACCAAACTTTGTTTTGTCAAACTAGCTAGCAAGATCGATTACTTTTTTAAACAAATAATAATTTGATAATAATTTAATAATACATTTTTTGTTACTTAATGTTGAACATAGACTATAGTTCTACACAATATTATACTATGAGTAATCACTTATCATTACAGATTACGCATGCAAAAATAAACTTTTTCACTTGTTTTACTGATAGTAATGAGATAATGATATTCATTACAATCACTCACAGCAACCTACACGTTTAGAGGCTTTACAACATGATCTTATGGACTAAAAACAATAGATTTGGCATCTTAGTCTTAACAAACATTGTACTGTTATTAAAAGTTTCAAAACCATTGGCTCTACAGTCATCATTATCCTCAGGCAATCTGCTTTTTTTTTACTTAATTCTGCTATCTATTTTCAGACTCCAAAATGATCCTCCTAATGAAAGCTCAAAAAATGATTTTACTCCAAATACAGAAAGACAGAGAATGCCTGCTTTTTAAACACAGGTCAAAACCAACAAAAAAAAAAACAGTTTATTGCTAGGGAGGAACCTTATGCAACATACAAAAACGTATCACTGCATGAGAAGTTACATCAAAACAAAGAGCACTGATTGAGGGGCCAATAAAGAAGAGTTCTAGGCCTCAGCCAATCACACACTGCTTCTTTCCAAATAAAACATGTCACAGCAGCCTGGGGGGAAGTGTGGCAAACAGAAGAAGTGTTTTCCCATAGCTCCTGCAAAACAGCGGATTCAGATGGCCCTCATCCATCAAGAAGCAGCCACTAGAAGAAGCAAATGATACAGCTTAGAGAGACCGCACACAGAAGCTTCTTCATCGACTCGTCACATTCTGTGTAAACACTAATTTAAGCTGTTTTAGCGCAATGGGAGAACAATGCTCTTCAAGATATCTATGCCAGTTTCATTTACTTACTCACTGAGATCTGTTGGGTGTGCTTGAAATTCACAGTGCCTTAGTTTAATTATTTTAGACAGACAGAATGTCTGTCAGGTTAATGTGTTGTACTTTTACACTTATTAGAATCACTTAGGCTGATTGCCTGCGGCTTGCTCACTTGTAATTCTAGTAGTAAGAAGCATATGTGGAAAAAGGGTTTTTTTTCCAGTGACCTCAATACATCAAAAACTGCATTAATTCTTGAGAAAAAGCATCAGTAAACACATATACATATGCATAGACAGATGTCATCAACTAGTTTGCACAGCATGCAATAACACAAATTAGACAGCAACATACATGAGCATTACAAAATAAAGAAAATATAGTATATGACACCAGCAATTCAATATATTGACATTCTATAATGTGGTATGATCTGGATGTCACACTATTAATTTCCCTCATTCAAAGCTAACCCACGAGAGCTTTTAAAGCTAGGAGCATGTGGCTGATTTCAGAGGAATACATTCTCCAGTCTCCAGTTACACCACTGAATTAGTTGACATCAAAGGCAACTTTCAAGCCTTGGCAAGGCCTTGTATGTATTACTATTTTCTTTTTGCTTACTTCCACTGGGTCTGATTGCGTTCTGAATTTTTATTCCGCTACGTGATCTGTGCACATCACGTTCAAACAGCTACAAACTCACTTTAAAATTCCACTTCACTTGGTTCTTGGTTGCTGACCCATTATTCTAAGTGTCAAAGCACACCTAAAATTATTTGGCTCCTCAGGTAGCACTGAGTCACTTAATTCTGTTTCGCAAATGTTGCTTTTACAGCTGCCATGGGTCTGCAGTCCTTTCCAAGCAACACTTTTAACAATGAAGTATAACAATATAAGTAACTTATGACTCACTATGAGCCTCTAAATTTAATATGGATAGATCAAATAATACATTCAACAAATTGGAGCAGGTGGTCAGTTTAATATTGATTATATGCCATGAAGTATATTTAAACCCATAATGAGGACTCTGAAAACGTCCTCTTTACCACAAAAACAACAGCAGGGAGGAAACTCACAGTCTGTCAGAGTATACTATCTTAAGGCCAGTGCATTATTATAAAATGCATTATTATATAATAAATACATTAAAGACAGAAAGGCTTCCCTGATAACAGGAATATTTGGCTTTTTTTGGTGTGGGGCATGAAGCATGAACCCATAATTAAATATTACTTAGTTTTTTATATTATGCTTATTATTCGTTTTTTTTTATTTTATAACAATATATTTATGCTCTTGCTCTTCTGCAATAAGACTTGAGCGTTGCTTGTTGACAGGCGTACAAAATGCAGTAAGAGTAAAAATGATACAAATATGACTAAACATTACAGTCTGTCTTTAATAGTATTTAACTAGAAGTATAAACGTAGTTGTTTGAATATTTTTTAATATACAGATAATATTAAGGTCTGTATAACATCAGACAGAAAAAAACTGAGACAGAAAAAACTGAGATGCCTGATTATGTGTGCAGTCAAGTTCTCCTTAACATTAGCTAAAATGATATTATGTGATAGTATACAATATGTACAATAACTCAAGGAACTTCTACTTTTGATAATAGAGTTAATTCACAAACAAATACTTATGTGCATCTACTCAAGTAATACCATTAGTATCTCTTCTTTTCCTCAAGTGCACAACTACTGTATTTTGCCTTCCATTGCTTGTTGAACATAAGTGACTGAATATAAAATTAAGGCTGTGGGCTATTTTATCTTAAGATTATTTAAGTAATCTTACTAAAACTTATATGTGTAAATGTAGGACATTAGCTCTTTTCACACTGGAAAGGGCACTTTTGTACCATTTCCCAGGAAACAAACTGATGCGCATTTTTAAAAAAGCTAAAGTTGGCTTCCTCGCCAGCTTCTTAATCGAATGTTCCATTCCACCTACAATGCTGCACCAGAACGTAACAGTGTAACCATTTAAGGTGAAACATAAAATCTGTAAAACAAGCTGGCCAACAAAAAGACAACTTCAGCTTTTTTTTATATCTTCTATGTAGATAGAAAAGCACAAATAAACTACTGAAATTTATGTATTCTATGGCACCTTTAAAAGTAACACTTTTTGTACTTTATCTCACTCAACTTTTAGTATTACCCATTTTTGGATAAACCTCGGTGGTCAGGTTTGGATCAGCCATCTCTGCCATTAATCTCAATGAAAAAGCTAAAGCTTCTTTCTGAATCCTCTCCATGCTTGAGATATAGCACTACCAGAGTTCCACAAGCTCAACACAGATTGTGCCACCACTTTCTTTGATGATTAGCCACTGCACTTATTAAACTCAAATAGCAAATAGCAAATAACCGTGAACATTAAATTAACTTTCTCTATGCATTTCATATTAGATTTCCAAACTGTTTCAGCAGGACTCGTATTTCATCAGTGAAAAGCCAAACAATAAATACTCCCATGGATACTAAAGGCTCCAATGCGAATTGTATTGTGCATTTTCAAGGCCCAAATTAGAGAGTGGGAGGCCGAGAGCTTCTTGTCTGAGGTGAGCTGAATGCTAAGTAGCCACATAACGTTAATGCTCAGGACTTTTTAAGCGGAAAGCCTCAGGGGATTCGCTGCGGCTACCTGTGTTACCTCAGTCCTTCCAGTGCATCCTTTGCATCAGTGATCCAATGCCTGGAAAAACCCCATCAGTGAATGAATGCTATTCCATTTCTCCAGGCGGACAAAAACACAGGGTTGTTTTTCTGTGATTAAATTTTGTTTAAATTGATGTAGTTTTAGTCGACATACTGTGGCAAATTCGAACACCAGTCTAAACCACAGGAGAAAGACGGTGACAGTGGACTGTTCATTTATTCATCGAGTTCATCTGAAAGCTTCCGGAAGGCTAGGGAGGAACTCGTGCTTGGCATTTCATCCACCCCGGCATTCTCCGAGGACTTATCACCAAACACTGCTATTATTTATGACTTCTGCGCTTTGAAGTTAATGCCCAAGACTTTCAAATGTGCACATGCCTCCGCATTCTAGGCCAGACAACCATTGTGGAAGACATGTCTGCGAAGAAGACGCTTCAGTACCTAATTGTGTCGACACTTCAATCTACCAGGAAGAGACGCTAACCACCAGAGTGAGAACGAATCAATAAGCAGCACTGGCTGGCAATCGATCCTTGATTAATCACTTGCCGTGCTGGAATATTCACAAGGCACTCCTTTGGCATTAAAGATAAGGCTTCTAAGCGCTCTCCGTTCACAGCAGCAGACACCCAACAGATAAAAGCATCCGCTGTTTTTAGAGGACGGCGTACTGGTCTGTCAAAGCTGAAGATGCATTACAATCCTTTCCGACGACCTTATCAAATCATAATAAAACACTTTGTATACGACTTCGCCGAAATTTATCATGATTTGGTAAAACAAGAGTGTACAAACTGCATACAAATCACATGTTTATGGGACTACAGCCAGGCTGATATAGTTATGGTGCTTACACTGCCTGAAACAAAAGATTTTAAAAGAATTCTGAATTAACTTTGGTACAAGCAGGAAAATAGTAACTGCACAGATACCACTTTTCCCCTTCTATAAACGATAATTGATCCTCAAAAGGCAGTATGCACCTTTTCCACAAGTTAAACACAGTTCCCTGCAGTCTTAAGGAAATGTATGACATGCTTTGTTCAAAATACAAGGATCAAACACGGATTAAGCGCCTGCTCCTTTAAATAATTTGGAGCAACTGCTTCCCTTGCCCTTATCATTCACAGAGGGTGCCAACATCAATGCACACTCTCTCATCTTACTCTCATATTATTTACGTGTTTACGTATAAACCCTGAAATTTGTATTATGCCAGTTTATCGTCTTTTGTTTTACTCTAGTCATTTATCTCATGTAAGCTTTAGCATCTGCTTGGAGTTGTACGTATTATAGTCTATCGTTAACTGGTGTCTCCTTCAATATTTCCCTCTACTGTTCACTCCCTTCACGACTCTGCCATTCAGGTTTTTATGTTCGGTGCAGTTTCTGGCTTATTTTTAGTGGCAGGCTTGTTTAATTACTTAACCAACCCCATAAAAAAAAAAAGGTCCCCGAGGTGACATTTAACAAATGTATTTCTTTAATTGTAGTCATATAAGATGCTATTTCCTTATAATTGACTATAATAGGTGTATCATGTTGTTACTATAGTTACAACAGTCCTGTTATAATAACAGCTGCATTGGTGCTAACGCAAATTTCATGCTTTTTTTATTTAGACAGTTAGTAAAATCCAAGAGAGTGCTCTCTCCCAGTTCCACTCTTTACATCATTATGCCTGAAAGCCCTCGCTATGACAACAGCAGAAAGGCAAAGCTGAAATCCCTAAAACAGAAAGTGCATTAACAGTGTGAGTTGGGCGTTCTCGTGATTTTCCCAGGCCTAATTATTCTGAAAGGGAAAGGAGGTTGTTAGTCTTGGACGGAGCTCTTTTTTGGAGTGGTGTCTGAGAGCTGGCTTATCTACTATAAATGAGTGATGGACACCATGCTGAGCGGTTCCTCTCTCCAGAGGATAGCAGTCATATTCTGAGGGGGGCCAAAGCTAAGTGAAACAAGCTTGTCTGGAATGGAAGAAGCGATTCGGTACCCTGGCAACAAGTTGACAACATTTAGAATGACGGGTTGTGTGCGAGCTGGTGGGGAACTTCAAGCTTGTCTTCGAAATGCGGAGAAAATCAAAGGTTATGCAGGCACTCATGAACTGTCTAGTCGCCAAATCACCAGGAAGTGCCTCATACAGCAACAGCGCTTCTGTGAAACCTCATGTCTCGACCCTTTTGCAAAACCCAAAAGCATGTATATACACAACTCAAGTGCAACTGGCCAAGAAAAATTTGTTGTGAAAGGCCCCTTGCGTTCAGCTAAACATCTGTCAGTGCTCTATTGTGATCCGAAAGGACAGGCAGCACTAACGATCCAGGACTTGAGGAGGAAAGCAGTCTTGATAGTCCAAACAAGAAACCAGCTGGCAAGTGATGATGGTTGGGGGGAGTTTGGGGGTGTGGGCGCCAAGTTTCTCGCACGGTGAGCTCTGTACTTGCACCAGCTGCCCTCGATAATAACAATAATCTGAGTACAGGATTGCAAAAAAAATCCAGCACAAAAGAACCTCATAATGAACTAATTTGAAGACTGTGTTAGATGTACTGTCTGCTCCCCCAAAACAAGGACTTATGGCTAAAAAAACAAAAAATGAGCTTTTTTATATGAAAACACACATGACTGAAATACTGCACAGAAAAGTTACCGTGATCTATAGTAGTTAGCACTTACAAAAAAACACACTTTTAAAAACAATCTTCGATGTTCTTTAGGGCTCTGTTGCATATTCCAGCACATTCTTCAGCTTCTTTCCACTATGGAATGTATTCTGGTGGAACATCGTTAACGTTTATTGTAGAGGTGCAACGATTAATCGACTTAGTCAACTAAAATGTTTTGACATCACCGCTTACTGTTTCTGAGTTAACAAAAGCATGACGGCAGCTTCAAGCACAAAATCTTCAAAAATGTGGAAACATCTTACGCTTAACTCAGAAAAAAAGGTTGCACTATTTGTAGCTAGCATGGGAGCACATCGTCTATGCTATAACTGAAGAGAAATACGTTGATTCATTGAATGAAGAAGATCCGTGGGCAGGTTTGTTATGTTATGACCTGCAACATTTCTTGAATAATTAATGGAGTTAGACTGGATATTTAATTTTTATGATAATCAACAGATTATATGTCTATCAAAATCATTTGTTGCAGCATAGATCACTGCCAGTACCAAAAATGCTGCTTCTATTCAACGCTACAATCTCTGATCCTCGGGTTATTCAGCTTCAGAAAGATTAATGACATTCTGAGAGTATTTTTCTCTTATGCTGTCAATATAGTTTAACAAGCATCAGGCACAGCACTATTGATTTTCCTTAGGAATGGCATGGAAGAGATGGAGAGTGTACTGAATTATACAATGAAGCTGAAACAGCAGGATTACAACAATAATCAATGGAGAGGGGCAGCTAAATCAGTTAGAATATGCTGTGGTATGAATGTTAAGAAGTTAAAAAAGTAAAGTAAAAGTAAAGGTAGAGCTATGTACTGAGATGAGTTAGAAATGAGTCGTCATGTGAAGCAGTGTAACTTCCATGCTGTGTGAGTTGAGCCTGGTGGCAAGTAGTCACCAGCATTTGATGGTAATGATTTAAAATCTTTAAAAGTCACCATACCATATGTACCTGTAAATGTCTCTCCCTCTGAGCTGCCGATAAAGGTGAGGTTTCCCAGAATTCCACTTCACACCTCTTCTGTACAGCTGTGAATAAGGCAGAAGTAGAGAATGTCACGGACCATGTTACAACACAGTTATTCATACACTGTAGATTGTCTGATATCTTACTAGTGGATGTGATTTAAAAATTATCATCATTCTAACATCCTAACCTCCTATTTTAAGAACTGAATAGTTACAGTATAAAAATATGTCTGTTCTCATATTGGGTGAAGGAATGTGGTTAAAGAAACTTTGTGGTGGGCCAAATTAAACATCCTAATGAGCCAGCTTTGGCCCATGGGCCACACTTTGGACAGACTGGGAGAGAATGGCCACTGCAAATCACTACAAAGTTGACCTACATTCTATGTTGAAACATTCTTTATGAAAATAGCACTGATTTTTTATGAGTACATGTAAATGAGCTTGGGATCCGCATCAATGCATCCCTTGTTATGTCGACGATGATATGTAGAAGAATTTGCACCATATATAATTTCTCTAACCATGGTCTACCTAGTAGTACTATGTGTTTCTGTCTGTGTACCAGTGGTAGGACAGCTTATGAACATTTGGCTCCTTTAGAGTAGATGGAAAACTATGAAAGGTCAAATTACATTTGCTTTAAAATAAGGTTAGGTTACTCTTATACCACTGCATAGGAACATTATAATAATGTGTGTAGTCACAGATAGAGGGGTATCCATCTATAAGGTACTATAACTGGCATTTAAAGCAAGCTAATGTGAGTGCAGCACTACCATGAGCTTTCAACTGAAGATCACACAGCATCCACAATTAGGCAGAGAAGGCATATGTACAAGATACTAATTGCTCATTCATTACCTTGAGGGCCAAAATCAAGACTTCATACGACAGTGGCTGTCCCTAGAGTGCGCAGAAGAATTAAACAGAAAACGGGTTTTTACTTGAGCTTGAACCAATCGCCCACAGGGAGGCACGCACAGTTTATTAGCAGGGGCTGGGGGGTTCATATAGGGCACAACGCTAAAGGCCCAAAACGTTCATCTGTTTCCATGGAAACAAACAGAAGAAAATGAAGCATCCAATAAAATGCTGCTGGTTGCTGTTCAAGGTGGAGAGCACAACACAGCAGATCAAAGAGCAGAACAATGAAACGTACAGGGGAGCCAGAACGGAGATGTGAAAAGGCCAGGGCATTGTGGATCAGAGTGAGGAGAGAAGGCACTTCGGAACATGATCTATTTGCATGATTACCCAGTGGTCTGAATGAATTCATCTTTATGCCTGGTTCTGCCTTAATAATATGGGTTGAGGCTTGGCAGAGCAGAAAAAAGCATGCACACTATTTCATTACTGCTCTTTTTATATTTTTACCACTGTGGAAAATTAATCTTTTTTTAAATGTAATGTGGATTTATCAACATATCAACCTAAAAAAATATAAAAACCACACTTATCCCATATTGCTAATACCATTTAAGATATTTGGAAGGGAAATGCCAGAATGTTTATGAGCAGAAATTGTGAACCTAACCTATAACTGTACTAAACTTTGCCCTTCAGTCCAGCCACAGCTGCTGTGCTGCAGAGTGACACATCCTGCAAAAGGAAGCACTGCACTATGAGTCCACACACAGTGAATGATGCTTCCCAAGACCCCCACAATCTCTGAGCAGAGGGATGAATTATAGCACTAACATGAACTCACTGCAAATAAACCAGCTAATTATTCTCAATTAGACAAACGGAAAATGGCTACAAATGAAAGGCCTGGCCAGTTTCAAATGCAAAGGCTTAAATATTAAACGACATGCAGCCTATTTCTGTCAACACATTCGTCTAAGTAACCCGCCTTTTCCTCAATCTTCTTCTCTGCATGAGTGCTTACATAATGCTATTGACCAGCAGTACCCACATAATATACTGACTCATTTCCAAAGAAATAACACAAAGAAAAGTTTAGGCTTAGTTTGCCTCAATGGTGCACAGGCTGTACTGGAGCTTCAGTGTCTTTCTGGCAGCTGAGTTAAGTGAGTATTCATTAGACAGAAGGGAACTGAATCATCTGTGTGGGACAGTGTGGAGCCGATGTACATGGTGATGCCCACACAGCCAGCCGGCATCCACCAGCATTCACCAATCTGGAGCCCGAGTGTCCATCAGTCAAGGGTGATTAGAAAAGATCAAAGTGGTTTAGCCACAACTGCTGTTTTGGGCATTTAATAGATGAGGTGGATGCATCTGCTAATACTTTATACAGTTTTGGCTAAAAGGTATTAGACCTGAAATTCTGTTGACTTTATATGCAATATCTATGGATATTATTGTTTAATTTGTCTGTGTCATGTTATATCACCGTAGGACCACTCTGCCATTTTCAACATGTATTTGGTGTGCTATGCAGGTTAAAGAGCCAGCAGAAAAAAATATGTATACTGTACTGTAACCAGTACAGTTTTTTTAATTACTTAATATTAATATCAGTTACTGTGTAAATTATGTCAAAACACACATAATCACACTAATAATCACATGTCTTATGAAAGCATTAATATCAGTTACTGTGTAAAGAATGTCAAAACTAATAATCAGTATCCAACTTTAAATAATAATCTAGCTTTCAGCAGAGAACAGGAGTGAGTTATCTACTAAATACATAACGTGGGGCAAATTTACAGAGAGAGACGCAAATTAGACGTTCTTTTCTGAAACACGGTTATTTTGTAACTGTAAACTTAAATATTGTGCAAACTGCATCTGAAAACTGTGATACTGTAAAATCTCCATTTTATTTTATGGGTGCCTAGTTTGTAAATTGCAACAGCAACTTATTAACAACAAATGGATTTTGCGCTAGTACATCTGCCCCTAAATGTCTAACATCACATTAAAATGTTTTAGCAGATACCTGTATCTGGAGTCACTTGAACATGTCCAAGTAGTCAGTGCAATATGTACGTTAAAGACTTAAAAAAACTGCTGTTGCTGTTATTATTTATTTAGAGCTGATATTCACAATTTTTCACTTCACGTTCAGAGGCCGCAAGAAAAAGGTTTACATGACTGAGACAGATAAACTATACAGCACTCAACGCCAGCTCTTGAGTCAGTAGATTCAGTTTTCATAGTTCCTTCTCCCAATCACAATTAAATCAGGGGAGGACAATGTGAAAATATTTAATTGCAGTCTCCACAAAATTTGAGCACGACAGCTGTTCATGATGACTGGACCAGCAGAAATGCTCCAAAATTGTCTGGGACTTGTTATTAGGTATTTTTAGGCAAATTGGTGATACACTGTATTTTCTACCGAGCAGGATACATGTTCAGTTGTAAGTCAAAGCTCCATCTGAGATATCACAAGCACTTTTTTAAAACAGAATGATCAAAATAAAATGCTCAGACAGGGTTTCTTCAACATGGAGATGATATATTATATAAAATAAGTGGTTGCGACTGGGCAGCTGGCATCTTATCAGCTTTACAAGTTCTTGTTCCATTGTTGCAATATGGACTATATTTGTAGGGATGTGGTCGACCGGCACACTTTTCTTTTTAAAAGACGCGACACCCTCTACTTTTACTACCTGTGCGTTATTTAAAACACAGCAGATAAAATATTACAGTCATGCAATAATGAGGAGACAGAGCTGAACGTGTATATATTTATTAGGAAGAATAGCTCAGCATGACAAACATGGCAACTAAAACCTCTGAAATAGAAACTGAAAGTGAGAAGCGGAGCCTCCAGCTTATCCAGCTCTCCAGCTTATTACAATTTAGGTTTTTTATCTTTATTACATCCGTAACAGCAGCTCTAACATACATTTTTAACAATCTTTTATTTACATGTTTCCTAAATTAATTCTTAATTTACCTCTGAGGTCTGAATTTGTAAAAAAACTTTACAGATAGGATGTTTCTGTAATATGGGCCAAGGACGTCTTTTGCTTCGTCTCCCTCCATGAGAGCTTAAGTGCGTGGGGGGCAGGGCTGTTTTTGCACACAGATGAAGGGGGGCTGGGTTGCCTCAGAAAAGAGAAATGCACAGACATGTCTCACGAAAGAAATGTATGTTATCGAAATATAAACTACAGTGGCATAAAGAGTATTAACTCCTATATTTTACATCTCATCTGAAAATATAGCAATAAATATCAACATTTTAATTAAACTACATTGAACTGAATTTAAATATATTGTCGATATACCTCCCCGCCCTGATAGAGGACAGTGGTTAGTAGTTTTATACTCATTGTATGGATGTTGAAAACAACCAGTGTACAGTAACTACATGTTTTTATATTCTTGCAATGCGTTCATAATGTATGATTGTATAATTTTCTTTCTTGTTGTTTCTTAAATAGTTTTTCTTTTTTTGCAAAGACTGAATCAAATAAAAAAAGAGTTACTATAAGAATGCCTTGTTTTGCTAGTGCATTTGTTACATCCCAAAAGCTAAACACTGTTATACATTTGCACCATGATGCTTTATTTTTTCTTTATTTCCTTCTTTGTTTTTTTTTTATCACCCACCTACATAAAGCTATAAACAAACAAAGCAGTGCCACTAGATTTGCTATAATCGTACACTGCTTTCTTCATATTCAGAGATGGACCTCTGCACAGTCAGTAAACTGAATTGCCTTGTGTACACTATTATTATCTCTAAACAATAGAATCTCTCATAAACCCTCTTATATTGGTTTATAATGGTAAGGCAAGATAAGCTGCCCTGAGCTCCTGTGATATCTCCCTTCAGGAAGGAATATTTCATAAATCTGAACAAATATCCTGAAGAGTTGCTAAATTGAACAAACCTGTAAAGGATTATCTTCTTTATAACGGTGCTTCAAGCACTTGCGCACAATGCAAAGTTCCTCAAAGGTGACGAAAACTTGATGTTATTATATCACACACTTGGAAGAGATTTCTCCCACACTCTGCACTACTTCAACTGACAGAGCAAACAGCAGATGTCCAGCAAGTCCAGACATCTCCTGTAATGCCTCGCTGAAGGCACAACACAAACATGTTACAGACACATCAGGTTTCCCAAAACATGTAGAATTTAAATACTAAAACTGTCCGTTTCTGAAATCATATCATCATGTTCCACTTTTGTGGGTCATGTCTCTGTTCTTTCCAGCAAGAGGGCCTCTTGCCCAGTTCCAGAATGATACAGACCAGGCTGTGAAGCAAGCCTGTTTCAGCTGTTTCTGAGAGCACATGCAAGGGGAAAAACACGAGGGAGGAGAAAAAGTACTCTGAAGGCCAGAACAGGCAGTGGGACTCTGTACTCTTGGGACTCAATTAAGCTAGATCCTCTTCAGAACAATGGACAAGAACACAAAGTAATGGATCTGCCTACTTTCACTAACAGCGTTTTATTCCAGCTTGCTTGAAATAGAGAAAATCAATCTTTCTCCTGAACAGAACTGCAGAATTTGCTATTGCTGGAGCTGCAGAAATTAAAAATGTATTTGTAACAACACAGAATCAGGTCAGAATCAGGACACAGATCTGGAGTCTGAATCATTTATGAATTAGTACTTTTTAGTCCAGGCCATCCAGGAGCCAAACACTGGCTAGAGGGAAATAATGTCCCCCAGCGTAAGGCTAAGGAGCAGTTAAACTGTGTTCTCTAAAGTGATAGAGCACCAACCACTTGGAGTGACATTTGCAATCTAGAATTAAATCATCCAACACCAGTTGGATCTTTTGCAGCTAAACGTAATCAAATCCTCATAGCAATGTTTCACCATCAAGTATACAGCTTACTCAGAGGAAGAGGTAGAGGCTTCTACCCTTGATGTAGAAAGAAAAAATGGATGAGCATGGATGTCTACAAACATTTGAATCTGTGCGTCAGTTACCTCCATCCTAATATTGGCGTCAGATCATCTATTTTTTTTAGTCCTGTACAACAATATTTCAGCAGGAGTTTTCTCTTTTTTGCTGCTATCATTGACTAAATAATAACAGCAGGCTTCTCTGTTCATGATATTCTCTCTCAGGTGGCTCAACGCCTTGTTGTTTGCTTGCCTGGAGTCTTCTTTTGATCACAGTCTTTCAGCCAAACCAACGTCAACACGTGTGGGTGAAATATGGGGGTTCACTTTACTGTCTCAAAACCTGCCAGCATATTTTCATAATTCTATTCCACACTTACCGACTCTACAAAGCCACACCTGTGGAATTACATACACATACAGCTTCTATTATCATTTCTCAGAACAAAATACCCACATAACATTCTTTAAATCTTCCACCAGTAATTCATTTAAAATCACTGTTCCACTAGCTACCTGTCTTCTCAACTTACGTGTTCTATAGTATGTTACACCACGTCTAGATAAGACCTGTGAGGGTAGAAATTCCTTTTCAATGCAGCTTAATTCTTGTGAAATAAAAGCACAAAATAACTGTAAGAAACAGTGTGGTTCAATGTAAGTTGCAGCTGGGCATGCTGTCATCCTTAATTTTGCAATGAAATTGAGACTAATTTAGTAATAAGATAATAATGTCACAAAAAAAGTATCATTCTGCAGCCACTAAGCCTTACATGACGCCTTGTATTGATTGTATTAATTTAGCAGCACAACCAGCTACTAAGTAAACATAGCTAGTAAATAAGGTGCCTAGTCAGCCAATCCAGCCACTTTAGACATGTACTTTAATAGTTGCTAACAATGAACAAGAAAAGAGAATTAAATGGTTAATCCAAGTCACTTACATAACAATCATCAGCTATTATTTAATTAATGTGACAGGCCTGCCCAAGAGAGCTCAACATTAGCACTCGCTACTTGTGTGAGCACATGGCCACACACAAACACATGTAACAACAACCTAAAATAGGTTAACAACGCAGATTACCATGGGTTTTCTTCTTGGTAAAATTTAAAATAAGGCAAAATACCACGTGAAAAACCTAAATCAAACAAGGTCATGTTCACAGCAGAATCCCCCTTTAGAATTACGGCAAGTTGTTCTGCTCTCACACACAGTCTGGAAAGCTGGGCGTACTGTGAGTGTGTGATTTATTACTCCATTGGGTCACCAGCGGCAGCTGAATTTCCCACAGCCTTGAGGCATAAACCAACTAACCCTCTTTTAAAAGTTCAGTCTCTACACTCAAGTTCTATGTTGTCTTCCATTAACACTCATAAATCATTTCATTAGTTTTGCCATTGGGAGCCACAGCACCACAACAATCAATAACAATTATCCCTGCGCTGACCCATAATTTAAACTACATGGGGGCATTTTTTCCTTTACGTTAACTTGTCTCGACCAAATGGAGTAGCTCCATGCCTTGTGAGAGGACAGCTGAACAGATTTTATCAGTCCATCGAGATTTTCAGGGCCTAATCAGCTAGGCCACAATATCATTACCGAGAGTGTTTCTTCATCTCCTTACCAGCGTGCACTGCTGTTTTCATTAGAGCGCAGTAGGACACGCTGAACAGAACGTTGTGTCACATATCTGCTGAACTCAGGAGAATAATTCCTCTTTCTTCTAGCCCACCTTGAGCAATGTGGACCTACTATATAACTGCATTTTCATTAGCAGAGCAGGATCTCGAAGGTTGCTAAATTGGGGTAAGTCTGACCAAAGAAATAAAAAATATACATATCAGAGCCATTTAGTAATGCTTTGGAAATGAGCAAGAACGCTATGCAAATTGTTGCACAGGAAGCCACAGAAGAGATGCGGTTCTCACTGGGGGTAAGCAACAGAAGCATTTTGCTGCTGCAGTTTCACAGCTGGGTCTGTTGCAGAGGGGAAGCAGCCGTGATTTTAGAGGCTTGAGAGCCGTGTGGCGAGTTCATCTGTCTCTCTGTGTGGGTCTGAGCCACGGGGGATGCTGAATACACAGCGACTGCTATTACCTCCTCTTTCCCTGACACACTGACAGAGTAGCTTCTCTATCAGCGAGGCAGCTTCAAATGTTCTCCTAGGCATTACACTAAGGTTACAAATTCTCTTCATTTTCCTTTTCCCTCCATCTTTTTCCTCAACACATTCGAAACTGCACACAGCCACTCATCTATCATGTATATCACACTCAAGATGCATCTTCTGCCAAGACAGGATAGTATAAACTAACTGAGGAGAAAATTGCTTTATAAAAGCAAAAATGTTTCAGGAAACAAAATAGCTTGAAAGACTCTCATCACTGTTCGTGCATTACAAAGGTCTGCAACTGTGTTACTAGTACTATTTGCTAGTTGGCCTACATATATCAAAGCACCTCCACATGGCCGATACAAAAAACAGTTAACTAAATGCTCTAAATGCTCTACTACAAGTGTGGGAATGTGAAGGTTAGAATTTTCAAAGAGGTGAAACAGATAATCTGCTGCTGTCAAAGTTTCAAGAGAGGAAAGAAAGGCCTAGAGGCAGAACGAGGTCAGCCATTTTCCGATTCCATAGTCATGTAAACACTGAGACATTTATGGAAGAGGTGAAGCATCAACGAGTCCAAGAATCATGAGAAGGCACGAGGAGAGACTAAAAATGGATGTAACAAAGGTCCTATTTACGCTTGCCATTCACATCTGATCACTGAAATTTAACAAAGGTAATCATATCATCCAAGACACAGCCTGTTTACACTAACCACTCAAATGTAGCCTGTACTAACAGATATGGAGTCGATCTCATGTCTCGCACACTACTTAATCAGTTTTACATCAGACTGGTTTAGTGTGGGAGCAAAGTTGGCATAGCCTACACAGGCTTTGCTGTGTTTAATGCTTTATAAAAAACATTTTGAAATGTCGGTGCAGAATGTTCCAGGCATTTTAAGCGAGCAGCCACAAGTTAAGTTATGGGTTAAAATCACAGCTAGGAGTGGTGGCTGACTGACATTCAACTTTTTTATTTGTAAGTAGGAGTGGGCGATACTTTGTTATGATACCAGTGGCTTGATAACTTAGAACAGATGTAGATAAACAAGAATGTATTGATTCAAAATAGCAACCAGCTTCTAAGTAAACACAGCTAGTAAATAAAGCAGCTTTAGACATAAAGAGATAAAATGACTAATCATCAAACAACAAGTATTATTCCAAGAGGGCTCAACATTAGCGTCAACTACTAGAGCAGGCACACACATTAAGTTACAACAACCAAAATAGGTTAACAAAATGAGGTAAAGCTGGGGTAACTTATAGAAAAACCTGTTCCACGTTTAAAAATACTATACAAAATTGAAAAGCAGTCTTTTGTATTCCACAATTACATTTTACAGTGCAATAAATTCAGGTAAACAATACTAATTATGCTCTCTTTGTAATATTTGAGCTAGAACACTATGTTCTGTGGTCTAGAAGTACTCACTATACACAATACACTCCAAAAAATATTATAATATATATATTTTAAATGTCATATTTATTCTGCAGATAAACAGATAAAAAAAACATAATTTAGTAAATTTAGTTTTAGTTATATAACATCTGCACTGTGGTGGTCCTGTGGTGATCCTGATCATTGAAGAACAAGGTAACAAAATATGCAGAGAACTACAGTTTGTAAGTGCACCTATATGGTAATGAGATACACCTGCAAATTTTGATATTTTGTATTTTCTTAATTAGCTGTTTCATTAGTTCATTAAGTTCATTTAGTCTGACAATAATACACTGGTTAAGGACATTAAAGGTAGGGAAAAAATACACATCTATCTTCAAATCTTAATGTGGTGCTGTAATAAGAAGGAGACTGAAAATAAGTGCCTCAGGCAACATGTCTGTCTTCTAATTTGCATTTTTTTGTAACAACAGTTGTGCTGACCGCACAAGCTTGTTGTTGAGTTTCTTTTTCCAATTTTTCCATTCCACCTTAAACGCTAAAGTAGCTATGATGGTGACTCAGGCTACCTGTTGAGCCTCTTGTTACAACTTTCTTGTTGCGCCTTCAATGGTGCAGCACTTTACATGCAGGCACCTCAGGCATCATAGTAACAATTGCTATTTAAGGTGGAACAAGAAAATCTGAATTAATCTTAATTAATGTAATTATTTACCATACCATAAATTACCATTCACCATTTGTGTATCTAAAAAAACAGCCCAGCATTTCTCTAAGAGATGCCTGAATTACTACAAAACACAAAAGCTAATAACATGGTCATAGCAGCTTGTCAGGAAGAAATGTTAATATGGTTATGTGACAGACTTACCACTGATGATTTAGCAAATTTCACACATTAACAGAAACCTGAGAATTTTATAACTGCTTTAAAGGCTGTAATGCCACCACAACACACAGATATTAAGTTGTACAAACTTAATATCTGTGGATCTAAAATACCCATTTTAATTCAAATACCATTTTACTGAAATATAGATCCTTTTGAGAGTTGTAAAATATTCAGCACAGCTAAATGAGTATCAAAGACATTTCACTGCTGATCAACTGCTTTTCTCTGAGGCACTACACAGCTCATGATGAAATGGGGAGAAATCTTTAAACCATTAAAAAGGCAAGGCAACAACATGAATTGAGTGTATCTGTAAAGACTGTAACTGAGCTGAGGATCAATGGCAATCCACCACAAACCTACACTAGAAATCACACAAAGGGATCCACTAGTGCGCTGCCAGTGCTGAGAATAATTCTCCAACTGGTTATGAGTTTTATTGAATAAAACCTTGCATAAGTACTTCAAAACACGGTAGAGCTGTCATTTCTTCTATGTGTAACGCAGCTTTCATTTTTAGCTAAAGGCTTATGCCTTTTAAAATCCTGCTCTCCATGATGTTCCATGTAAACAGCTGGAGAAAGAAATACGAGAAACCCTTCACAAATACTTTGAAACCAAAACATGAGGTCGCTATTGTCGTAGCCATAGAAACTAGATGTCTAGAATAAGGTTCTGTCATAGCATGAAGAGGAGCAGAAGCTGAAGCTGTCAAATAGGCCACAGATCCACACTGTCCAATAGACAGATGCTGCAATGACAGTTGCAGGCTAACAAAATTTACTTAACGCAGCATCTATACATTCTCACTCTGTGTGAAACAAAGTGAACATATATAAACATTAGCTTGGCCACAGTTTCAGTACTAATCCAAGCTAATCTAACTGTTTACAATCCAATTCTTCACACTGTGCACATTCTTTTTTGGAAGACCGTTGAGACTTTGTTAGTGGTAATACATAGTTACAGAATTCACAGATCAGTGAGGTCATCCCATAAAGACAGAGGACATGTACTCAAAAGCAAAAACAATAAAAACACAGAAGAAAGAGGGAAAAAATAAAATGTAATAACGTTAAAAATACACCTGGAATGAATGAGTAATAAGCATTTACACAAAGACAGTAATATAAATGGCAAACTATATCTAAACCACCATTATTTGAAATGTGGGTCTGGAAAATGAGCAACTGCACTGGCGCCAGATGCTGTAATCCTGTGTGTGTGCATGCATTCTTTTATGGCAAATTATTTATTCTATTAAACAAAGTGCTTGAGAATAAGATGCATTTTTCTCATGTTCCATTCATAACATTGCAATGGTAACATCACTGGCTATAGGTCTCTCTCTCTCGCTCGCTATTTTTAAATGCAACAACATATGAAACCATTTTCGTGGCTCAACTCGTCTCGCCTAAAGGTAGCCTACACGCAGGCAGGTGGTTCTTGTGCTTACAATGAAATATAATTCTGCCAGTGCCACTGTGTGAGTGAACATTTTGAACAAAGGCTACAGGCATGATGTATGGCAAATGATGTGTGGTATATCTGTAAGGAGCCTGCCCTGTGATTTGTTGTTCTTTTGTAATTGGCAGCTGTTGGAGTCAGTCATGTAAAAGGGTAATGTCCAGTGCATTGTCCAGGTTAAGTTACATTCTGTAGTTTTTCCATTCATATAGGCTGGTTAGTAAGTACGTCAAGAGAGCGTGTTGATGTTTTTTCTTATTTCCTTAGGTGATGGTTTGGGTTTTCCTTGGTTAACCTGATTGCTGATATGTCACCTACAAAACAGAGTGATGGGGACTGTGGGATGAGTTGGTGCAACAGTGGGGTCAACTGATGAATGGCTTGTTGCCAAAAGTGTTATTAATGCATGAATTATTCCATATGAGATGTATGTAGTTATCTAGGGTGTTAAACAAGCACTGCAAATAAAAAAATTTTTCCACAAAACCCATTTCAAGTAACTTCTTACCTGTGCAGTGCACTCTGCAAATATTTTGTAGTGTGTAAGGTTTGTATTATTAGTCATGTTAAATGCATTTTAAAGAATCTATGTATGGAATCCAGCAGTGGGAGTAACTGAGAGATCGTCTTCCAGTTTCCTTCATGGTACTGGTATTGGTATGAGTCTGATTTGGATTTCAGACAGGAGTTTATTTGAAAAAGATATAAATAAAATTTCCTTTTGGCTTGCTCTTTAGCATATGGTGGATCCAAGTTGTGAAACTGGTTTCTCAGAATGCCTTATGTCTGGGTTAGATGCTTGAATTGCTGTTCTGAAATATGTGCTCAAAATCTGTAAATGGCTTTTTCTATTCACCTGCAGAAACTGTGTGTTTTGGTTGTTGGGAAGTCAGTGTTATGCCATATGGGAGTGTATTTAGAGGGTGAGAGTGAGAAGTTTGTGAACTTGTGGAGTTTCCACCAAACTGTCAGAGTTGTTACTATCATTGGGCTATTTAAACAGGAGTGGTGTTTGAGTGTTAAACTAATATATGCCCAAGTCTGAGATTGCCATTTCGCTACCTGGGGTTTGAACTGTTAAGGCTCATCTGTCTGATTAGGCATTATCCATTTGATCATGTACAGTAATTAATTAGTAAGAAGATACTGCTGAAAGAGTTAAAAGCCTGTAGTTGTAGGTTTTGTCATATGGTGTTTAATTTTGGGTTGTTTTTCAGTCATTTTTTCTGATATTTGCATGGATGCTTCAGAAATGCCTGTTATCACTATGGTTTCAAATTAATTTTGCATTAGATAACGGGGTGACAACGAAGGTGATTTTCTTTTGATTTAATTTTGGTCTGTAATCTCAAACCTTTAATTAAACAGAATATACACTTCAATATCTGTTTACACTTCAGTGCTTTAAGCAGATTGTTGAATACACACGGGCATTACTCTGTAAAAAAAGCAACTCAACCATAACAGGTAAACAACCATAACAAATATTATGGATCAGTGTTGCGTTCTAAAACAGTAAGGTTGTAATTGACTATATGACAGTTTAGTCATACAGTCAATGTGAAAAAACAGATTCGACCCACTACTACCTCTCCAAGCACCAAATGCCATCTTAAGAGCTTTGTAAGATCTTCAGAAGGTCATTTTAAAAGTCAGTCTGCACAAAAGTATGCATACCAGCAGCAACTGACAAGCCCTTCTTGCAGAGAATAGAAGGGTGAAACAGAAAGGTCAAGGTATTATTTGTAAGACACCAATGCAACAGAAGCTCCCTCTTCAAAAATAGTAAACATTCTAAAATGTATTATCTTTTAGGATAATACAGAAACAGATAAACAGCTAATTTTTAGCTATATGTACAGATTGCTGGCAATAATTAGGTATGCACCAAAAATTATACCTTAGTATTTTTACGCTGAATGGCCATATACAATATATATATATATATATTTTTTCTGTGAAGTGGGTTAAATGTTTAGTTGTAAGTTAAAGCTCAAAGTGAAATATCAGATTGTGATCAAAATGAAATACAGTGAAGAAGTTTTCTACAACATGTAGAGGAAAAAGAAGACAGGGCGATCTGGCCAAAAATATTATCACGATAAGTGCATATCAGTCAATTACCATGTTAAATGAAAATCCAATTTCTTTCTAAGTTTAGAGTCTGATTTGTAATGACAGTTGTAAACTTAAATTTTTTACCTTTTTTTTGATTATATGTTTGCGTTTCAACTGTGTGTGTATGGCCGAGTTCTTGGTAACTTATTAAAAAAACAAATGATCATCAACCTCGATCGAGTACTATGGAATTTTCTGGAGATAAAATGCTGTTAAGATAAGATTCCTGAACGATGCTAAAAATATGCAGCTCTAGTGTAAATTTTAAAAAATGTTCATTTTGTTTGGGAGTGGCCAGGTTTGATGAACATTTGTTGGAACTCCGAAAGAGCGAAATGCTTAGGTTATGCTGCGTTACTGCGTAAAACGTATATGTTTTATTCATTGTTTCTTATTTTGTTAACTCTACAGAAAAAAAGGTGGATCTAGTCCTAATTGCCACAGTTCATGAATGTCTATGTATCAGGATCGGCTTATGGAAATATGTGTATAAAAAATGTGGATATTGGCTTTGGCTCACATTTCCCACATGGTGCATCCCTAGCAAAAATCCTATTATGATTATGAATTTAGGCACAATAAAACATTGAATTTCTAGTGTAAAAGGCTAATCTGAACCCATACACAAACCTTTGAATATAATAAGATGTTAAATTAGTTTATTCCACATATCAGTGTAACTCGAAGTCCCTTCTTTGACAGCGCAATGTAAAGGAAAAGAAAGACAGTTCTTTTATGTTGAAAAGCAATAGCATAGTTCAAGGTCTGTTCCCTGCTGCGATCCCAGAAAAAGGCAAAGCAACGCTCATAAGCAGCAGATGAAAAGAACAGGCAGATGGGACTGCAGCTTGTCCCTGGACTTTTTGAAGGAGCCCCCTACAAAGACACCCATCCACCTACACACAGGGACAGGGCACGACGGCTGCCTGATTGTTACACACAGCACTGTGTCCTCGCTTTCGCTCTCCTAATTAGCTGGCGCTCAGCATGGCCCGGTTCCCTGACTTGCATCTGAAAGCAACCAGAAGCAGATACACCTGTGAGCTTTATCCACTCTCCACTCCCCATACTGTTTCTATACAAAGCTGTACAGATGGGTCTGGCTGGCTTCCTTCGCGCCCCAGCCTGAATTTGTAAGGGTGGATCTGGGCCCTACTGGGTTGCCATTGATCCCGGTTGGGAGAAAAACATTAGGGCTGCAGGCAGGTGGAGCCAGCACAATGAAGCTCTTTAATAAGGCTCTGATCAAGCCCTGCACTACTTTTGATGCTTGAAGGCAGACAGAGCGCAGCAGCTCTGCAGTAGCAGGGGAGACGATGAAGCATGCCCCAAATTAAAACATGAAAAGCTGTAGAAACCTACACTGGTTTTCACGAATGATAAAAGCAAAGTTTCTACACTGAAGACGTAAACAGTAATCACTGTTTCCTAGCTTCAAAAGTTCAACTGTGTGGAGGCTGAAGAAGTTGCCGACTTTGGGGAAAAAAGACCATCTGCTTGTGAATTGTGATAAGGCAAAAATATATTAGCACAATACTTCCAGACAAGTTCATAATATGCAACATGTATTGGGATATTCTGACACACAGACAGTAGTAGTGTCATGTTTAAAAACCATACAACCGTTTACATTTAGTGAGTCTTACAAACTGCTCTGCTGGTAATCCAATTAAAAATAACAAATGATTAGATTCTTCTATTGAATGTTTTGGATTCCAACATCACTTTTACTGAGTAATGGATATTTTTACATTTATTATATTCTTCTTTATAAACTACCAAGATTTAAACTTACCTATTTTAATTTGACGGCTTCACTTATCAAGTTGAAACTAATTAAACACTGTACGACCCCACAGGATGAAATACACAGTTAACACAAAACAAGCGTGAAAGGCCAGAACTGAGTAATAAAAACTAGCCCTATACTAGACCTTAGTCTTTGCCTAATGAGTATTTATTAAATTATAACAATATATATATACAGTCATGGCTGAAAATTTTTAGAATGGCACAAATTTTGGTTCTGCAAAAGACTTCTGCAAAAAATGCTTCAGCATGCTGGATATCAGCTTCTGGGCAAAATCTTGAAAGATGGCAATCCATTCTTGCCTAATCAGTGCTTGGAAATGATTACAGTTTCTGGGTTTCTGTTTGTCCACCCTCTTTTTGAGGATTGACCACAGGCTCTCAATAGGTTTGACATCTAGGGAGTTTCCTGGCCATGGACCCAAAATTTCAATGTTTTGTTCACCGAGTCACTTGCTAATCACTTTTGCCTTGTGACATGGTGCTCCGTCATCCTGGAAAAATCATTGTTCATCTCCAAATTGCTCCTGGTTCGTTGGAAGAAGTTGCTCTTGAAGGATGTTTTGATATCATTCATTATTTATGGCAGTGTTCTTATACAAAATTTTGAGCAAACCCACTACCCTGGATGAGCAGCAACCCCACACATGAATGTTCTCAAGATGATTCACTGTTGGCATGACACAGGACTCATGGTAGCACTCACCTTTTCTTCTCCGGACAATCATTTTCCAGATGTCCCAAACAGTCTAAAGGGGGCTTTATCAGGCAAAATAACTTTACCACAGTCCTGTGCAGTCCCTCTACTTCCTCTCCCTGGACTCAGTGCAGGTGGTGGTTAGCCAAACTGGCATCCACACTGGAGTATGACAGCCACCCTTGGCATAGGCCTCTGGCAGCACTGGATGGCTTCTCCAGCGACAGGCTGCTTCACCCCAAGTGTGTGAAGGAGCGGTATGTCAGGGTCTTCCTTCCTGCTGCTGTTAGACTCTACAACCAGCACTGCTACCAGCAGACCACATACAAACACACTTAAACTCTAGACACTGCTCCCAGCAGACCACATACACGCACACTTGTGGTGACCTGATCTCGTAGCTGCATCCTCTTTGGGAGACGGTCCTGACGCTTGCTTAACTTTCTTGGGCGCCCTGAAGCCTTATTCGCTGCAATTAAACCACTCTCCTTGAATTCGATAAATTGTTAATTGGGGTGCTGTCCTTGCCTGTGAAACCCTTTTGATGCAATGCAAGGATGACTGCACATGTTTCCTTGAAGGTAGCCATGGTTAACAAAAGAAAACTTTAAAGCACCACTACCCTTTTAAAGTAACCAGTCTGCTCTTCTAATCAGCATGACACAGTGACATCAGCTGTCTTGTCCTCATTATCCTTTTCTCCCTAGATCATCACTGAAATGATGTTTGCAGGGCTGACATGCAGCGGCTGGAATGCAGTATTGCTTGTGATAAAGACATTGTTCATGGCAGGGAATGACTTTGCAATTAATTGCAATTCATCTGATCACTTTTTACAATCTAGAGTCAGTACAAATTGTCACCATAGCAGCAAACTTTGTGAAAACCAAATTTTGTGCCATTCTCAAACCTTTTTGCCATGACTGTATATATCAGTCTTAAGCGGACCATACTTCCCATTTTTTCTTGCATTTATTTTGTCCTTACTTGTCCATATACAACCTTTGCCATAATACATTTTTACACAACCATGTCCTAACCTCTGTTTATCCACTAGAATTAAGACTAACATATGTAAATCAAGTTCTGTATTGACTGGCTGTATAGTACTGTGCACCATTCCAAAAGCACTCAGAGCTTAAACTGGGTTAAACTGCTATTTAGTCTTGTAGGACCAGAAATGATCTCGTAGTGAGACCGTCTGGGGATAATTATGAGACACTTTGTGTTAAATATGTGTGAGAATGTAGATTTATTAGGCCCAGAACAAACAGAGGGTGAAAACTCTAAACCCCACGCCTCATTAAGGCAGAGCTCAAAGTAGGGTGGTGTGTGATCGGCAACACAGTCCAATGAACAACAAGCAGTTCTCATAAAACCACAGAAGCATTAACCTCAAAACAGGCTGTTGTTTGTAATACAGTTTGCATATATATATATTTATATACATTGTATGGACTTTGTAGTGAATGGAACCCTATATTTGTTGTTAAATACCACAGAGTACAAAATTCTTCTACTGACCTATAAAGACTAAGTGAACTTATCTCTTACTGTGAACAGACATGCCTACTTAGATCATAAGGTACTGGTCACTATTAGTACCTAGAATAAATAAAGTTGCATCCAGGGGTAGAGCCTCTGGAATACTCTTCCAATCAGTGTTAAGGACACAGCCTCAGTTTTTAGGTTGAGGCTAAAAACATACTTATTTAGTTGAGCCTATGCTAATTAGTTTGTCTGTTAAATAAAAGGTGCAGACGTGGTGATTCTTTGATAGAGAGTATTATGGTTAACTAAGAATGTTTGTGCTGTCATCCCGCTGCTCTCTCATGTTTGTTGATGACAGAGAAGCTGACATCTCAGGGAGTCCTCATGTCTTTGTTACCTTCTTGCTCTCCCTTTTAGTTATGCTGTAGTTGTCAGACCTGCTGGAGTCACTGCTGGACCTAACCCAAACACTAAATACTGATCTAAGTCTGACCAAACAGAACAAACTAAGTTTCTTTGTGGAGTTGGACAACTGCCCATCCTGTGTGGTCTAATGCAGAACAACTGCTCATCCTGTGATGCTGTTGCCTTGACTGGGTGCCCCTGTTTGCCTGCATTCTAAACTAGTTTACCCACCGTGGAGCATCCTGCTGTTTAATGCCTTGCAGAAAGCTTCACTTTTATGGTACTGGCCCTCCAAAAGATCCTGCTTGCTTAATCACAGACATTTTCTTTCACTGCTTTCACAAACAAATCTTTTATTTCTTCCCCAGCCTTACAAACACTGAGCTGTTTTGTAATGCTACTCTGAGAGGACTAACAGTGTTCTTATATATTTGTAAACCTTATCCTGTTTGTATTGCTGTTGTACATATTTTGCTATCCAGTGTCAACCAGAGGATGGGTTCTTTCTGAGCCTGGTTCCTCTTGAGGTCTCTTCTTCTTGCTCTGAGGGAGTTTCTTCTTGCTGGTGTCAACCCTTGCTTGCTCATTGGGGGCTTGGACCTGGATTTTCTGTAAAGCTGTTTTGTAAAGGCGCTATATAAATAAACCTTGGGTTGACTTGATATTTACATATGACACCATAGTAACATAAACAGTCTGCTTAATTGCAAAGAAGAAGCTAAGGTTGGTAAATCATCGTGTAAATATGAATTACAGTCACTTTTTGGTATATAAACCCACAAACATTACAAGTGGACATCAAGTCAAAAATCTATTGCTTAAAAACAATACCACAGCACCAAGAAACTTAGAAAATGCAAAAACAAATGTATTTGAGCAAAAGCACAATTAACAGTCAGTGGTCGACACCACAGGCATGCTGATAAAGACTGGCAGCAGTGTTTACTTTGCAATTCCACAGCTCTCCTGCCAATCACAAGCAGATTTAACCCCCTTTCAGTAACAAAGCCTGACCAGGCCTTGCCTGCATTCAATACATTGACAGGGTGTGTAATCAACTTAAACTGTCTAATTGCCAGTCCTCTTTTTAAACGCCTCATTGTTGCAGGTGGGGATAAGCGTGGGAGCTGATGTGTCTGGTGGCGCAAAATCAGTTTGCCGTATTGGCATGTCAACCCTTCCTCACCTCTCTTTCTCTCTGAATACATGCAGCTAATCTGTTTAATCGCTGAGGGAAAACCAGGCCTCGACTGAGCCTTCTCTTCTCTTCTCCCACAGACACTGCAATAATCCCGCTGCCTGCAAATCTCTCTTGCTCACCTGCCAATCAGCTACCGGCCTGAACGGCTGCTCCTTTTAAGTAGCTTTGGCTGTCTTAACCAAAGCCTAGGGATGAAAAGCAATAGATAGGGGGGATAAAGACTTGTGCTGATCTAAAAAGGATTTTCCTCACAACTTTCGTTTCCTTAAATGATGAGCGGATCTCTGGCAGGCAGGTTTTAGCGATGAAGCCAAAGTCATGAAAGAGACCATGTGATGGGGGCTTCAGAGGGACAGCTCCCTCCATGTGGTGAAAAAAAACATGCGGCCAAGCTGTGGATGTCTGCCTCTGCCACCTGAATGTGCTATGCGCTCATTACATACGCTATTAGTGCATTAAGGGAGGAAATTACTCAAGATAAGCCATCAAAGTGACTGGCCCACAACAAAGAGTCTGTTTCCTTATGATAAAGACGATAGGTTATGCACCAAGAACTTCTTTTCTTGAGCTTGCCACAAACTTGCATCGTTTGGGAAAATCCATTGAGTGAGTCCTTGAGCTTGATCACAGTTTAAATCTACAGGAAGAAACTAAATGGTCATCTGAAAATAAGTTCAAGGAAAGGTCTGAGTAAGGGGTTGGCAGCTGCTTCAACAATGGCCAGAGACAGGAGGGAACAAGGACTTCATACTGGTTACCTAATAAAATAACAGGCTGTTAAGACCTTGCTGCCAGCAAAGGAGAACGCCAACCAAAAACAAGCAAATTCTATATGTTCAAACCATCAGCATGGATATTAAAGTTAAGGTTGCAGGACGTTATTATCTTATTATCTATTACTAACAGGATAACAACAGTGAACTAAAATAATCTCATGTTTTAGCGTTGAAATCTATTCAATGGGGTGTAACGTTAACGGCATACCATAGCAGACATGTTACACAGTAGCAACATATTCTAACATTATAGTCCAGTATATTATTGTCCAGTATAGCTCGAGCTAAATGGAACAATACAATAAAATCGGTTACATGTAGAGAAGGCTGTATTACAGGACTGCTCCTACTTCCAGTTAACTGCTGTAAGCATTTACACACAAAAGAGAATCACGTCGCTATACTTCGACCGATTTAACGTAACCTAAACAATACCTCTACAAGAACAAACACAAGGCACACAAAGAAATCATTCTGTCGTAAACCACACAGCTTCATGTAGTTACTTATAAAAGCCACAAAAATGCATTAGTCTGTGTGCGGTTACGGACCAAATACACGGCGTCCCAAGAAACTTAACGACTCCTACACCGCGTCAGCTGACATTAGTGGGTATAATTTCTGTGGAGAAGTGTTTTCCGCTTACCGCTCGCTGTTCGACCCAGTGAAGTAGACGGCTGACTCGAGGAAAAAGCTATCCAACCGCGTAAAAACGTGCTCAAAACTGACCCGTCGACTAACTGCCCGATCCTGTTGGCTCATCCCTACCGCTCTGTAACTGCCGAGCTCGAGTTGTGCTCGCCTCAGCTCGTGCAGCCACTGCCCAGGGGCGGGGACGCGCGCGTCGTACACGCCTCCGACTTTAGCAAGGCAGCTAACGACTTCGCCACGAAGTTTAAGAAACAGGGTAGAGTGGGGAAAAGTTTGACTCAGGTTAACGAACCGATTCACTCATTTCAATGATTCGACTGTACGGTAAGCGTTCCAGGAGTTAATGCAGGAAGTATTAATTCTGTGGCTTAGTGAAGTCAGACTCGTTCGTGAAAGAACAGTGAAATGCACATAACAAAAGAAACAGAAAGAGATAAAAACTATATATAACATTATTAATGAGTTGTTTTTATAACATATTGCGGTAAACCTTGTGGTAAATATGTGAAAGCTTACTGTTTCAATGTTATTAAACGTCTACAGACATAAGCGACGCTGGAAAGTAAACATTTGATGCAGTTGGGCTTTGGATCTCTTCGAATCGTTTTTTTGCAATGAAACGTTTCAAAACACTGATTCGTTTAGTCGATTCTCTACAAAAACAGCGCTGAAATGCAATTCCTTAGAAAGTTGTGAAAACGTTGTCTGACAACCTTGTGAGAACGTAGTGGTAACGTTGTCAGTACGTTGTCACAACCTCCTAGAATCCTTCATACGTTCCATAATAAGAATCTTGCTAATTAAACAGCTTGCTTAGCTGCTTTTCTGCTTACGTCAATTCATCTTAGACAGTTTTTTAACCAACAGTTTTTAAATCCTCTCTTTAAAGAATATTTTTTGGGGCAAATTACACATAATGGCCATAGTACATTAAAAAGAAGCTGAAAAAAAGATGAGAGAGGCGGTTTTTCTTTGAAAAACTGGGTGCAAAGCTTCAACTATTAGGTAGAAGCGAGATAAGTCCTCTTTACTGCTGGCTTTGCCCTGCCTTGTCTTGCATAGCCGTAATTTGGAATATTACAGAGAATCTGGCGCTTATGTATCAGTAACATGGTCAAGAAGTTTCAATTTGGAACAAAAAATTACAAAATTTAACTTTTTTGTTTGATGTTGTGGGGGGAGGGGGTCAATTCTACTCAAGGCAATGAGGCTAATGTTAATGTTGTCTGACAAACTATATAATTAAGAATGGCCGAAATCACAACTCACTGTAATTTAAAAATGCAGTAACTGACTTCAGAATTCTAATTCTGTATTAAAAACCCATGATAAACCATGGTAATCACAGTAAGCATATTAGTTACATATTGTGTCATTGTTGTCATTTTGATGTATGCGTTTTGTGGTTTTGCAGCCCGTTATGGGCATCATAGGTTTTTGCATGCTGGCAGGGCCCGGGTCATGTATTCAGTTCACCTTTTCCTTTTTTTTCTCCCCAGCCCCTCAAACATCCTGAGTCCGCCACTGTGTGACGACTGTTGTTCTGACAACAACGATGTAGCAAAGTTGTAAGAAAGTAGACGACATTGTGACAACGTTATGTGTTTGCTGGGCCCTGACGTTTGTTTATAAGGGGCCATTGTTAAGCTGTGACATATGGACCTTTACATCCAGGTCATATCTTCTAACTTACTGTACTGGCTGAGACTCTCGTCATTTGAAAAGAGACCAAACACTACTCATTTTAGTGCTTTGAGAAAGAGAAATATGTGGCTTTCAAGCAACAAACCATTAAGACACTTTAAAACACAAAATTGAAATCAGGGGAATCCACAAAAGGGTCTGTTTGGATTTTGCCAGCAGGTACAAACATAAGCTGGGTTAGTAGAGGCTCAGACACGGACAAGCAGATTAGAGTTAAAATAGTTTAGACCCATTTCAATCGGTAAAAGATGTTTACTGGTTCTGTGATTGTCATTTGTTTTGGCGGTCTGTGGACACGTTTGGCCCCGGAAATGTTTTTTTATGACCGACTTAACAATTAGATGGTTAAATAAGGAGAGTTTAGCACATAAAACTGGCATGCTACATCACACAGTGTTGTTTCTATTTTAAATGCAAGTCCCACGTTTGCAAAAGAGGATGATTAAACGGACCAATGGACCTTTTTCATGGTTTAGTTTAATGAAATAGCAGGGTAAAACTCCCTTCCTATCCATGTAATTCCTGGAGAAAGATACCAGATGTTATTATACACTCGTACAGTGAGCTTTAACAGCCATATTTTAGTTTCAGGCATTCTCATGACAAATACTGAGAATATTGATGAGGCAACTGAACTTTAAACAGTTAAAATACTGTCCCAGTCTTCAAAATCGCAACTTTACAGTAGAGGTGAAATTAGCTCCTGTAACATTAGATTGGATAACAATTTTAGATAACAGCCGCTGTTAGCAAGCATCTAGCTTATAGCTTATAGCGAGTGTAGCAAGATAAATATAAACATGGCCTACAAATTCATACTGTACAATACTGTATAATACTACTTGTTCTTCTTTATTTTATAAAACATAAGCAATAGGCTACAGATATCACTGCCAGGTAGAACAAAGACACAAAACCTGCTTACTGTGAGCACCAGCTAATTTAAACATGGCTGTTGTAGGTCTGTGTTTAAGCACTATGATATACTATAACATCATGTATATAAAATAATATAATTTGTGTGGTACTTGTTTGAACATGAAGGGATTTTACCCCACTATAACGTAAACTGCAAGTAAATGTGACTTTTTCTTTGTGAAAAGGTGAAAAGGGTCCATTGCGTTCTGTTCCGTCTTGACTCCACCCAAAATGATGCCTTGCAAAATTTACATGCACTAGCTCACATTCCCCCTCAGCAGGAAACAACAGCAACATAGCAACAGGAATGGTGAACTTTACATGCAGAAATGTACGCTTTTAAGTTGTAAAAGTAATGTCAACACTTTTCATACTCTTTTAGGAAAATTCTAAATGACTATGTTGATATTAATCTTTAAACAAGGCTAAAACTTGCTTCTTATTTGCTTCTTAAGTTCTTAACACTTTGATGCACAACCTGGGCCAAAAGTGACCTGACTGAGATTTTATTTTCTGTATTTTTACAATAAATAATTTCATCATTCAAGCTTCCATGAATTACTTAATTTACTTGATTTTGATCATCACAAATCCAGATTTTAGTTTTATTTTTTTACTTTTTTAATCAAAGTAATTTTTGGATCACTGCCCTTCTAACACACAACATAGGTCAGAACTAACCCTTATGTATTCAGTATGGAATGTGATAGGAGCTGTTGATATTTGTAAATATTTGCAGTCAGGAACATATTTCCAAAAACTATTTATGTTCATGAAGTAAATGAATTTAATTAATTAAATTAATTAAGAATTAAAATATTGATTTATTAAAATAAATATTTATTTTAAGATTTTTAATAAACACCTGAAACATTAAATATTGAAATAAACTGATTTCAAAAGATTTACCAAAGAGACACTCAGCAATACATACAATAAGATAGGAAATTAATACAACTTGTTTCATTTTAGAGTCAAATCACAAGGTGTAAATGGGTAAGTAAAACCACTTTTGAGCATTTTTTACCCAACCATCATCGCGTACTTTCGACATAGACATCAGAGAACAATTTTATATGCTGGAAAATGGCACATTTAAGGATTTTTCAGGGGTGTGTCAGCTATTGCTGTTTAATTCAAGAATCTCTAGAGTACATTGGTTTCGATTCCACATGTTTTTGATTTTCATATTTCATGCACGGGATTAATGAGCTAAATATTAACACGATCCAGAACTTAAAGGTAAGATTGCTAGGGAAAAAAGGATAGACTCTAAGCTAGACCATCTGGTCACCAGCAAACCAGCATATGTTGTGTTTTGATACTGGCATACTTGTCAAAAAGCACCTGATCAGCATAAACCAGCACAGACCACCCTAGACCAGCAGGAAATGCATGTTGGTCTGTGCTGTTTTTTTCAGCAGGGCAGATTCCTGCAGCTATTACAGATCCCTCAAAATCACTGGTCGGCTGAAGTGTAAACAGAAGCTGACAGAACAGTGGGAGAACAATTTTTTTCGGCATTGCTTTTATTTTTATTTTTATTGCACTTTTGTTACAAATTGTAATAAATTTTACTTTCCTATCTTCTCGATCCATACATATACAGGCAGTTGTGTTAGGACATTTTCAAATATACTACTTGGACAGCGACAGAAGAATATCTTTTTTGTGTGTGTGAAATAGAGTCCAAAGCTTTGGAGGCATTTCTAAAAAATGCATGTTCTATAGGCCTATAAATTACCAATATGCATTGTGCATTAAGAATATGCAGCATATTCAGTGTGCAGATATGTCTCAGAGGAAAGCAGGCAAGAGTCAGTCTCTAGCCATTTGCTGCTGATCCATCTTGGACGCAATTAATCCAATACAGATGGTATTCAGATGAGACACCATTGAGTTTTGCCTATGCATGTCATATGGGATGATCATGAATGCAGTTTAGAAGCTCAAGATATTCTACACAGTACGTGTTGATGAAATAAAAGCATATCAAGCGGTCTACAGACTCACCGCATTTTCCATTTTCCACCACTTTTTTTTAAAAGACAAATTCCACCAACCATTTGAGATTGTTTTTTATAATGCAATAGTTGAGAATTAACATGTCTTTTATAGTGCTAATTAATGTGAAATGGTTTATTGTACAGAAACATACAGTGGTGATGATGGGAAGCAGGTGTCAGTGCAAAAAGTCTTATTATTCACTATCCAAGATTATCAGTAAATCTATAAATCCTGTAACCACTTTATGTATTTACTTTCTGTGAATTTACACTCTTCTGGTTCCATATACTCACCACTGTGAGCTATCCTGAATCTGTAGAATTCTCTAGAATGCAATGTTTAACATCAGACCACTTTGCATGCCCTACATATGAATGTACATATTAATGTTTAAATCATTCCCATGTCGCTCATGTATCACACATTTGGTCTATTGTCTTCTTGGAGAACTTATGATTCCGAAGCATTGAACCAATACCATAGATGCAGAGTATAAGAGAGAGAACTGTGGCGTATATGCAGATATTACCTGTAAGTACCTTAGTTAGTTCGTTATGACAACAGTCCACTGCCTGTAGGGAGCTAAGAACTACAGTGTGTGAGTTTGTGTGTATGTGTGCACGTGCTCACAGCAGCCTACCTTCAGGCTTTGACCAGCAGACTTTATATTGACTGTGACATTCAGTGAGTGCTCAGCGCTGCCTGCAGGTACTCTAATTGACTGATCTGGGTTCTTGGAGGGTCCTGGGAGAGCTCCATGAATAATGCCTCCAGGCAAGGTGACCCAATCTGGATCATTACACGCTCGGCTTGAGGCCTGAGGCTGATGTTTATAGACAAGACTACAGGTACAGTGCTCTGTTGCCCACTTAACTTTACCTCTTTGCTGTCATAGTGCAGTTTCAGCCTCAAACCTGCTTTGCATTCTGAGCACAGAGGTGGTCACATTTTTTGAAGAATGTAGTGGTGGAAATAAGCTACAGGGCCAAAGCTTTGATATTTTTTTAAGGATTTAGAAGATTATGTGTCTCCTGCAAATACTTACTTAATTCCTAGTTAACTGAGAAATCCGGTTTTGATCCAGTGTTACAAAAAAAGGTTAATTTAGCTGTCTCAAGGCAAAATCGATTTACTGCTTTGTCTGTCAATCTGTCAATATTCACCTAATTTCTAGCCTCAAGCATCAACCCCTTAAAGAGCTCAGGTAATCTCTACAGTTGCACTCCTGCTCCATCTCCCTTAGCACTAATGGATAAACCAAGCCTTGTAGTTCCTCACAGATTGCTTTCTAGATTAGTAAGCCAGAGATCAGTACCCCAAGGGAATACTCATGACATCTGGAATCACAACTAGGCAGCAAGCCCTGTTTCCACCCACATCTCCCTTTCACCTCCTTCCTGACACAGGGACAGTAAAGGTAAATGCTCACGTCCGTCACTCTTTCTTTATGCACTGGAAACTTGTGCTCATGCCAAGAATGTAGAGCCCAGCGTGAGGTGAACCATGGTGCTTGTTTAAAGACAGTTTTTATGTCCCCTGTCTGCATGTGGATGTCATTTTTACCCTTTTTTGACAGCAATCAAGCTGCTCTATATGGGTTTTATAAGTTATTTTGCCTGGCATTTTGCAAGCCTAACTCAGCTTGAGATGCTAACTCCATTAGCACTGCTCAATGACTCATGATGTAATTGTAATTATCTTATTTTTTCCCCCATTGGGAGCACTGAGAGCACAGTAAATCACCCCAAAACGTGTCTGCAACACAGAGCCATTGTAAGTTTAAACTATCACTTTTGCCAGGGAGAGCCACTTTCCCCAGTGATCCCTGAGGGCAGTCATGCAGCCATCCAGCTCTCCTCCCTGTTAATGCTGCCCATTCAGGAGAAGTAAACATTAGTAGCTATGTCTGCATTCACAATATACTGTAGGAATACTGCTTGTTTGGCTGAAGAGTTTTGTTTAGTAATTAACTTTCCAATAAAGTATCATGAGATCTATTAACCTCACACACTATAGGGGCATGTGACTGTCACATGTATATAAGCTTGTTGGGCATTCTATTTCAAAACCACAAATATATTGTTATTATGTAACAAATTTGGTCCATTTCTGTATGGACGCTTTGTGCTCAAAAACACAGTCATGCAGGAACAAGATTTTTTTTTCAAATTGTTGTCACAAAGTTGTCTAAAATGTCTTTGTGCACTGCGGGGTTATTACTCCTTACTGGAATTTATCCCTCCTCCACCAATCTTTACTGTTGGTACTATGCATTCCAGCAAGTAGCAGTCTTCTGGCATCTGCCAAACTTTTCAACACATTTCAACACATTTCCCCTGCTCCAAAGATTAGTAACTTAAGCTGATACTTGGCAACGCCCCTAATCAATCAGTATCTGCTATTAAAACTTAATTGCACTGTTCTGTTAGTTTGCATAGTCTACCACTTCATGGTTGAGCTGTTGTTGGTCCTAGATGCTTCCATTTCACAGTAATAGCACTTACAGTTGAGTGGGGCAAATCTGTCAAGGCAGAAATTGACTTGTAGCAGGGGTGGTATCAAGGGGTGGTATATATATATATATATATATATATATATATATATATATATATATATATATATATATATATATATATATATATATATATCCAGAGCGTTGGGACACTATAAAGCACAGGGAATTAAAAAATTAATATATTAATGTACAGCACACTTTGAACTACTCCTTGCCTGATTTTGTTATATTGAAAATGCTCTTTATCAATTATAAAGCATCTAGTTTTATCAGTTAGTTCTGGCAATGGAGCTACTTCTGACCTTAGGCATACAAAAAGCATGACTGTAGTAGTGTGTTGGATTTCTCATGCTTCAACAGCTACAACAACGGTAAAAGGAAACACATTTTTTCTACTCAGCTCACAAAGTAATCATGTTTTACAAATGTCTTCCTTCCATTTCTCATGCTTCCCCACTCCAGATCAGTCATCTACTTCCTCCAGTTCTCTCCATGTCCATTCACTCCCTTGCTAAGCAAACAGTATAACATGAAGGTCCATGTTAAAACCCACCTTCAGTCTTGGACAATTTTAATATTACAATATTTACTTCGACTTTTAATTCAGTATGAACCCAAGAGATTTCATGCTTTGTCTGGTCAGCTTAATTTCATTTGTTAATATACATCCATTCCTGTATTTCAGGCCCAAACACTTTAAAAAGTTGGGACAGAGACAATTTTAACAAAAGTAAAAACCACAAAAGGCTAGGATGGACAGAGGATCTCCAGTTTGTCAACAAATGTGTGAGAAAATGGCTGAAATGAAAACCAGGGCTTGTCATTGTATGGGGTCAGTGTTTCATGGCCCTTGGGAAATGCAATTTACACTTTTGTGATGCAGCATTAATGCAGAAAAGTAGACTGAGATCTTAGATGCTTTTAAGAAGATTTTTTCCTATGACATCCATGTACTTTTCAACAAGACAAGTACAAAACCATGGCTTTCACTTGCCTATGATTTTGAAAGACGAGGGTATTGATATTGCACTGGCCTGCCTGCAGTCCTGACTTGTAGAGAATGTGTGGAGAACTTTACACCTAAAATAAAAAACAGCTACAGCAGGGTGTTTCCCGATTCTTTCTGGGGTGGAGAAGTAGAGTGAAATGGCAACATCCTAACTGAGGCTTTTCTGAGAGACTCTCCAAATGAAGTGTAATGAGAATTTTTTCCCAGAAACTCTAAAAATACACTGTTATTGCTGATTTGCACATGACAAACCTGCACATATTTACATATTTTCATGTCAAGTTTCCCCCTTTGAAGGCATATGATTTCTTGAATTTAACAAAGCTGAAGATAGCTAGTTAAACATAGACGAGGGAGAAGTTTGTCAGGTTTCAGTAAGAGGAGGGAATGTGACTGCTGCACCTTTTAAGGAGGATCAGGAAAATTTTACTTTACTGCTTCAGATTAGTATTGTTGCTTACAGAGCACTGCTAGTATCCCAGTAGTTTTGGGGTTTTTTTGGGTTTTTTTGCAAATCAGCTTCTTGAAGGTTTGTCCCATTTCATAGGGGATGCTTTCAACCACTACTTCTTTTAACTCAATTCCAAAGAGCACTTGAAATAGCACTTGACAAAAGAGGTAGAGGTAAAAAATAAGAAACTTGGGCCTAGAAACTTTACCACTGTCAGTCAGTTTCAATATAACTCCTTGATGGCATGTGTTTTATTAATGACTTGACAAATCCCTTCATTCCTGACGTAGACCTGGATTTAATGATGACTGCAAACTGCAAGTAGACCTGATTTATTTAATATGGTGCAAAAGCACTGTTAGAAGCACATAACAATTAGACTTCCCTGTTAAGACTGAAACAACTGTCTGTTTTTTATATGAACAAGCTTATTGCAAGTAAATCCCATTTGTTTCAACTTATTAATTGCTCAAGGGTACATTTTTGTGTGTTTTTATCACAGTATGACCACTGTCAGTCAGTGTCCAGGAGACTTACTAAGCCTGACATTCACTCAGTTGTCACAGGTGAGTCATCCTGCCATACGCACGGAGTGCTGCAGCATGCGCTTGTGGCAGACTATGTCAGGAAAAGGTCAACTTCAGGGGCAGCACAGTGATGTAATCACCACAGGTGGCCCACAGCTTCAAGCTACTAGCCAGAAATTCCTTTGAGAAGCATCTCTCTACACAACTCAGCTGACCTTTCTGGAGGTATTATGGACGTGAAAGAAAAAAAAAACTGTTGCAATGAATGAGTGACTGTCTTGCCTTATGTCTGGTGCTGCCAGAAGCTAAAATTGATGTGCTATCATTTTACACAAATTTCCCTTATAGTCAATCACCAGTGTACAAATTTGTTCCAAAAAAAGCAGTGATTTATAAATTTACATTGACCTGTATTTGAACAATAGCAGTACAAACATAAGATGTTGAACGTTTTATCTAATCAACTTCATAGTTTATCTGCAAAAAATATGCTTATTCTGAAACTAAAATATATACTCTGTGCCATGCAAGTCATATGTCTACTGTATCCACAGCTGATTTCTCTGGGCTTGAGACTTATTTCAAAATGGCAACAAATGGCAGCAATAGCAACAAATGGCGGCAAGTGGCAAAGAATTATGCTTTTAAAATTGGATCAGTTTGTGTCTTTAGTCCTCAAATGAAGCTCAACATGTTCTTGACCCAACTTTCTTCTAACAGCCTTTTGCTCCGAAGGACCTTAATTGTGTATATTGTATTAAAATAGATGATTTATTTTACTTCACTACAATCACTATAATCACTACTAAATGTACCTAATAAACTCAAAAATGATAGCCAGTACAAGTAGCAAACACAGCTTTATATATGTGCAGATGTAAATATATCAAATCATATTGTTTTTCAATAAAACACTAAAAGTTTACTTTATTCTAGAAAATATGTGTTTTGGCATTGACAGTTCTTAATGTTGCACAGAGAATTTTTGGATGCTGGGATACATTTACTTAGAATACAGTAGGATCTAACTGCTGACCATGTGGCCATGAGGAACAGGGATGCAGTCTTATGGTGCCTTACTACTTCATGATATGGCTTGACTCAAATCTTCTCTTATCGGCTATGTTTTCAGCTGCAGATAAAGTACCCCATGGTCGTCATAGCAACGCTGCACGAAACATGACATGACATGACAGAGACAAGTGTTGTTCAAAAGAGGCTGATGCCAGCAAGACAAAAGACTGCTGAACAAAAACACAGGAGAGTTTGGGAAATACTACATCAGAAGTCAGAGCCATGTGCTTTTGTTTTTCTTTTCCAGCTCCACCTTGGCTCCACCCGCTCACCTTCTCATTCACACAACTGCAAAAGATCAGCGTCCCATTATATATACATTTTTGTTGTATTGGCAAAGTCTCTGTGTTATTTACACAGAGTCTTCTGGTTTTCTGTACACATCTGACAGGGTTGAGAGGATAACTTTCAACAAATATTTCATATTAGATTACTGATTACCTGTTAAATGTGATTGAAACCTAATCCATAGGTTTACAGCATTACAGTTACATAATCTGATTACTTTCCTCTACTTTTAGATTGTTGGTCTTCAAGTGAAAATATACAATTACATAAACAATAGAGAAAAATAATTTTAACTAGACCAAAAGACATGCATTCCTGTCCCTCATGGCCACATGGTCAGCAGTTAGACCTTGTTGTGTTCTTAGTAAATTTGTCCTAACATCTGAAAATCTCTGTGTAATGTTAAGAATTGTCACTGCCGAAACACATATTTTCTGCAATGAGGTAAATTTTTAAACAATAATTTACATTTAACACATATCAATCACAACATTTTCAGAAACAGAATGAAGCCTGTAGGTGACAAATACTGTGGCTCACAGAAACAATTATCGATATCAAATTTAGCAAACTGGCCAAATCTAGGTTATATATATGTTAATATTTAAAGCATGAAGGTGACAAATTTGTATAACAATAAAATTTGTTTGGGTTTTGTTTGGTATAATCAAACAAGAAACCATTCACACTGAGACAAATCACAGGGGAAGCCCATGTCCTGGATTATATGCGTTATAGTTAGAAATCTACTGCTCTGCTGACTTTTCTTTATTTGCCTTAAATGTTAAAAATCAGTAGTTTATCATATTAAAGTCAAACAATCTGCCTGGTAGAAATTAATTATAATCATAAATTGAGGTCATTGTTAAAATTCTAACTAACCAGCATATGTGTTCTGTCAGCTAAAAGGCTGAACTGGCTCATGAGGTTTCACACCATACTTGAACTAATCAGTGGTTTCAGCAGTTCTTTTGCAATATATATATATTTTTTACAGTGAGTTTGCATACTGAATTAATTTAGATGGTCCATGAAGTAACATAGGACACTAAAGTTGTGCTATCTAAAAAATGTAAAACATTTCTCATTGCTCAAAAATACATTAGGATGCTCAGCAACCTTCTTTTGATCAAATTGGGGACAGTATAGTGTAATATAGCTTATGGTTTATTAAAAGCTAAGACAAAAAACAAGTCCATCACACCTGCCTTACACCTGGATTGTGCCAATACTGCAAACTGTCTAAAGCCAGACCCTGCACTATTTAATCTTTGGTGGACGGCTTTACCTTTGTGGCTCTGGCTGGAAGGAGCTCTTCAATAATGCACCACTCTCTCGGTCGCCTGTGGGAAGAATGACAGATAGCGGTAGGGAGAGACAAAGCTATTTCTAGTGGTGGATCTCTCTGCAACACTGAACACTGATATAATGCTCCTATGTCTCCACAACTGCATGTCTGCATGATTGATGGACCTCAGTGTACAGACAGAAAGCTCTTTCTGAGTACAGAGCCAAGGGTACCTGACACTGAATTAAATGCAAATGTAGTGTAGACTGGAAATGTGTGTTTCTGCCTCTTGTTGCAGATGGCCACTGGTTTGCTAGAGTTTGTGTGATTAAAATTTGCATGAGTTGTTTTGGTCAACACGTGAAACCAAGGTTCATGGGGGTAAGCACACAGGGTCACCCCTAATACAAAGAGCTCGTAGCTGTGTCTAGTTTGCGGCATCCGTCAGGAGCCCTCTACCAGCCCCCGCGATTCTGCTGAAACGCTCCCTCATTAACTACTGCAGGCGCGCACTGTGGCTGTGACGGAGCACTCATGTAAATGAGATAAGCCTTTGATTCATCAGGCCCACTGAGTCAGAAATTATCTTTCACCTTCCGAGAGCTCAGTGTGCAGTTTAATCTAGCGTAGACCTGAATACAAAAAAGACATATTATACTAGCACTGCCAAGATTACTTGATTAATCTAAATTCCAAGTTAAATAAATGGATAAATAATCAAGGAATTCATTAATACATAGGTATATATGTTAAATACAATGAGTATACATCTTCTACAGAAATACACTTACCATTAACGTATGGGGGGAAAAACAAGACATTAAATGAGACCTGTACAAAAGTTATGGCCCATTTTTTGTCAAATATGTTCAACTACAGTTTTCTGTAGAGAATATTTAAACTGCACTTAGTAAATTAACATATCATGCAATTTTGATTTTGACATTGATGGCTGTTTATAATGTATGTTGGTGCCAAAGAGGGTGAACATTTTAGAGTATTTTAGGTTTTCCTTGTCAACAGTTTCTAGAGTTACATAGAAAACATCCTATGAGCAGCAGACCTGTCGGTTGTAAGGTCTGTTAGAGAGGTTAGAGGAGAATGGCTAGACTTTCTCAAGTTGACAGGAGGACTACACTAACTCAACTGCTTGACACAATAGAGGTGATCAGAACAGCATCTCTGAATAAATAACATGACAAACCTTGAGGTAGACAACATTTGGTTTCTTGGGTTTCTCTCGGCTAAGAACGGGAATTAGAGGCACTATTTATTGGAGTTATATTATAGGAATTATGATGGACACATCTTCACTGAAACTGGACAGCTAATTGGAATGCCATCTGATCTGAAAAATCTTTTTTTTTGCGTGAAATGCAAAATGTAGGACCTGATTTTAGTGTTATCAGCATTAATCTATGGTCATAGCCTGTCAGCAACAGTTCTAAACAGTCATCTCAAACTAATTCCATGAATTTTACAATCTAGTTCATCTTTTTCCACTGGTTTCTAAATAAAATGGACCTGTAGTCTTCATGTCATAATGAACTTCTGATGGGAACAGAATTATTTAAAGCAGCATTAAAGCTTTTGACTGTTCTGAGAGCAACGGGGGATCCTGCTCAGTATTCTAATGGCGTTTCTTATAAAGTGACCAGTGAGCATATCTGGTTCATTCCACTGAAATAGACAGCTTGTATGAATAATCATTTATTAGTGTTTAGTAGTGTTTAATTCAGCCTTTGAGGTTTCTAATCAGTAATGGCACTACTGAACTACTGAATGATTGATAAGGTCCTGCTTTAACTTTAAAGCTCAAGAGTAAAGACTGGCTTTGGAACACTGCATTCACCATTCACTGGTGATTAAGGGGAAATATTGATTGTTTTTGAGGTCTGCACCAGCAAGTGAATATCAAAAGTAGCCAAAATGATGGCAGCTTGTAGACCTGGATAAAGCTTTAATGCTATACTGTCTAACCCAGAGAACAAAATGTGCCTTCATTACATCTTGCAAAAACTGATATAAGTATTGAGTGCTCCTAAATAGTTGCAGGCCTGTGCAAATTTTAAACACTTACTTTTAATGCTGACTGCAATTGGAATGGTTAAAAATACCTGATATTCATATCAAATGAAGGCCTGTCATAAATTTCTTTGATTAGAAAGAAAATCAATTAAAATTAATCTTTTCTATCAATGAGCATTAATTATGTGTCAATTTGCTAATATGTTGCAAATGCATATTTTAAGTTCTTCTATTGGTCTAATTTAATGAATCTTAAAATTATTGCTAGATTACTTATAGAATCAATAGTGACAGCCTTGATTGCACATTTCAAAATGATGCCAAATGTTTAAACAGGTCTAGAAAAGTCTAGCCTAGCTATGAGACCTCAGTGCCGCATGGCCAGCTCATTTTCCCAAAGAACATCCTGCAGACTGCAGCACCAAGCAGTGTCTTGTCAGTTGGTGCATGTTAAACCTGCGACTGGGAGGGTTTCTTGTCTCTACCCATTACCTTTTTACGTTCCCCTGGCAGCTTTGACTGCTAGTGGGCTCTATGAGTCCTGACAGGAGCTGAGGAGAAGGCAGCAGCGTGAAGAGTTGAGGGTGGAGATGCAGATTCATGCTCTGCAGGCACAAAGGGGTATCAGTGGGTTTCGCATATGTCAGAGGGATAACTTATACGGCTGGGATATCTTCAACTGTTTTGGTGATGGGTGGGAGGGTGATTTAGCATTTGGCCTGATGAAATTATCCAATCTTTCACTATGTATCTACTGGACACTCTATGGCCATAGCTATTGTGGTGTACTGTTACAAGTAACGGTGCCAAAGTTGGTTCTTTAGAGTAATACCATGTGAGGTATTCAAATTGCCATTGTAATTGGTAGTACTACAAAGTGTAACTATTTGGTTTGTGGAGCTGATAAAACAGGCAATAATTTGTAGATACAAGGCAGGTATACCTAATAAGGAGCTCAGTGAGAGTAAATGCCTCAACCTCTTTCTGAAGGTCCACTATTGGCCTTGCAGAACTTCCAATCCAATAACATTTTTTTCCATAAATGAACTAGAACAGTTCTCTCTGTGTTGAGTTGCTAGTGAGGTGCAAAGTGGTGGGCATTAGAAGTTTACTTTATATCAAAAATCATGTGCACCAAATTACATTTAATTACACAATTACATCACCTTTGGTTTTGTAAATCATGTCTGTCTCAACACCTCCAATAAATTATTTAGGATTAATCATAAGGTGCAGAAACTGTGGGTGCAGAAACTGGTGAACATTGCTTTTTAATGGCGTCTGTAAAAGGATTATTACTAAAAAGTGTTAGTTAGGAACCTTTTCTCTGGGGACACCCATGTGCTCAAATCAAAAAGAAACAAACCTAGCCATCTTCTTTGATACGCTTAATGGGCACAATTCTTTGAAATAGTTTCCCAGCATTGTCCACGCAGGCCAGTGGGTGTTCATCTTACGTTCTCATCAAAGAACAACACCTCAAAGGATTGATCAAAGACGTCAGTTTAATCAGGTGTGTTACTGATTGTTTGGAACATTACTTTGGACCCAAGCCTTTTGTGGATAAGATGGGAAACCACTGTTTTCTTAACAAGTTGTATAATAAAAGGTTAAGGACTTACAAATAATTTGGCTTGCTATCTAAAGAAGACAGAGGTGATCAAAAGGCTTTTTAAGGAGCTTCTTTTTTATTTGGACCATGTGACTGCACGGAAGAGCTGATGCTGATGTAATGTTCTAAAGTGGATGAATCATCATGTAATGATAGAGGACCATAACATGAAGCATGTAATATCAATAGGCTATGCCAAAAAGTAGCTGCACTGTGTATGTGAAATTTAAGTTAAAGACATGTTCTTCACTAAGTTTGGAGCACTTTGTAGTTCTACAATTACAAACTGTAGTGCATCTGTTTCTCTGTATACTTTGTTAACCTTTTCTTTAATGTTCAAGACGCCCACAGGACCACCACAGAGCAGGTATTATCTGGGTGGTAAATCATTCTCAGCACTGACACTGTGGAGGTGTGTCTGTGTATTGTGCTGGTACGAATGGATCAGACACAGCAGTGCTGCTGGAATATTAAACACTGTGTCCACTCACTGTCCACTCTATTAGACACTCCTACCTTGCAGGTCCACTGTGTAGATGTAATGTCAGAGATAGCTCATCTGTTGCTGCACAGTTTGTGTTGGTCATTCTCTAGTCCTTCAGCAGTGGTCACAGCACACTGTCTACAGGACACTGTTAGCTGAATAGGTTTGGTTAATGGAATATTCTCAGTCCAGCAGCGACACTGAGGTGTATAAAAACCTGCGGTTCCTTATATGGGCATACCATCTGCTACAGAATAACCTCAAAGGTCTCTTAAGCTACACCAGCTTTTGTGCTTCACTGCAAACACTTGGCTCATGATAGCAGGGGCATCATTTCATTTCATTTACAGCAAAAAAAAAATGTGGCAGTTGCATGTGAGGATGCAGGGCTGTACTGGCAATTTGTCTCTAATACAGTTTTATATGCATTATGCATTTCAGTAAAATATATCTTGTTTACATAGCATATATATATATATATATATATATATATATATATATATATATATATATATATATATATATATATATATATATATCCTGAACAAGCTGCATAATTAGCATTGAAATTATTATTGAAATTGACATTCATATCAAAACATAATAATAGCTGCAGGCCTCAGAAGATTAAGGAAGCTACTGGAAAAGAATAATTTAAAGCAGGGTTTAAGCTTCAAATCATCTGCTAAATACAAATTCCTAAGTATTAAAGGTATTAAAGGATAGAGTCTCTTATTCACTTCACCAACCCATACATGTATCCTTGCTGCCCTCTCTCACGTAAAGCAGGACTGAAAAGGCCTTTGAGAGGTTTCACTGCATGCCCTGTTGCCATAATACTTGGAGTTGAACGGCCTCTAATGGATTCATTTCTTCATGCTTAAGACAATATTTCACTAATTTGAATCTGACATGTGGCTTATTTTACTGGTTAAAAGGATGGTTTTGCTGTCTTGGCAACTCCAAAACAAACAGTATGCTGGCTTGTCCTGCTCTTCCTTAAGGGTTTTAGCAGGCCTCAAAGTTCAGCCAGTTTACAGGTTCAGTTCAGTTTCCCTCAAGCTGTAAGCTGTCAACGTATGATTGTGACAAAAATCATCTTAATAATTTTTAATTATACAGGAACGAATGAGTCCATTCTTAGATTTGGCCATTGGCAGAGTGCAGCTGTTTTACATCCACCCACTGGTTTAAATCTGAGAATGAAGCCTCTATGTGCTATCCATTGACTAAATAGGGATGAGTCACTTAAAGATACATTACAGCACTGCTATCTAGAGGTCGGGGGTTTAAACACAACACAAAATGAACCACTGTCTGTAAACTGTTAAATAAGATTGACACTGTTCACTGATACTGTTTCAAAATATGATATTTCCTTATTTCCCTATGTATGAGAATGTGCAGAAACCATTTTTTCAGCCCCTTTTATCAATATTTTTTTTCCACAAATATTAAATATAGACGTCACAAACATGAAAAATGTATAGACGTCCCTGGACATCCCTAAAAAAGAATTACAGAAGCTGCTGATGTTCTCAGAACAATGAGCTGACCAGCACAGAGTCCAGACCAGCAACCAACTTTTTATGCAGAAAATGCAACTGGCTTATGCGAATTTTGGGGTTGTGAAATTCTTTGAAAATGATGGAAGATACTAAAGATAGCAATTAAGATAATTTCAAGCTGTTTATCTTGGAAGATGCAAATAAACACAAATACAATAACAAGTAACAATAATTTCTATGTTTGAAAAATTCTCAAATTTGTTCTTGAGAAAAAAGTCTACATCAGATGACGTGTTCTAAAAATGCAAAATTGTTCGCTTCTTTGTGCTCTTGAGTGTGCGTATATGACCTAAGAACAAATCAGGTACACTTGATTTACCCTAATGTAATATAAAGTATCTATTTATCCGTGTTCGATTCCTGGTCCAGGCCATTTTGTGTGGAGTTTGCATATTCTCCTCGTACTTGAGTGGGTTTCCTCCTACAGTCCAAAGACATGCATGTTATTTTTTCACTTCACATTGTTTAACATTTTATGGTGAACGGACCACCAGAAATGAACTAAAATATGTTAGACTCCACACACAGACCTATATGTATACCTATATACAGACATATGTGTGTGTGTGTGTGTGTGTGTGTGTGTGTGTGTGTGTGTGTGCTTGTGTATTACCCTTGTCTTCTCCAGAGCTAGGAGCTGACTGGTACAGCCTTTCATAAGCCAAGCATTACAGAGCGTATATCATGCTGTTTGAACTTGGCAAGTCTCCTCTCCCCAATGTGAACCCTAGCACCCCTTCTGTCTTTCTCTCTCCCTCTCTGTCTCTCTTTCTCTTTCTTTCTAATTCCCGCCCCAGACTGACAGGGTCGAAGCAGGCTCACTCTAAAGCAGGGGACTTTTTCAGACCTTCGTAATCCTAGTCAGATGAGACATATAGAAGGAGGTAATACCTCTGAGGCTTCCAGAAAATGTGCCTAAATACCTCTACAATGACTCCAATTATCTATCCAAGACAGAGGTGGAAGAGGCCTGACTCTAACTGACCTGTCACGTTTTCCCTGTGTGAAAAAAATAAGCATTCTTTAGTAGCAGCAGCAGTTGCAGCCACCCAAGCCTGAATTGTATAGGTATATCTGTATGTGTGTCTGTGTGACTGTTCACTTTACAAGAGAGGACCAAAACAATGTTACTCAATGGAACCAGAATTTATTCCAAGCAATTTTTTGAAGCATATCTGTTGGACCACTTATCATGTATCATTCATCATTTGTCCATCACACAATGTAGACGGCAGCTGCTGCGTTCAAATTTGGACAGCAAATACACACACACACACATATATATATATATATATATATATATATATATATATATATATATATATATATATATATATATATATAGACGTGTGTGTGTGTGTTTAAACACTGTGCAATTACATATAAAATATAGAAAAACAACATCTGAGCACAGGACTGTAGGAAGGAAGGGAACCGTATAACTGTAGAAATCTCATCCAAATGATTTCTTTAGGTAATGGACAGGAACAGGACCTTCAACAATGCTCAGACACTCATTTTGCTTCACGCTTCATGCTTTTTCCATTATTTATACATGTCCATCAATGCCATGATTTTGACTACAGTCTTTGTGCTGTATTGTACTGCAGTCTGCAGGCAGGAGCAAAAAGATGCTTACGTCAAGCTGGAGAAGACAAAAGGCTGCAAAGCATTTTGGTGTTTCAGTAGGCAATGACATGTTTATGCAGGGGTTTTAAAAACATAGTCTCAGACTACCCGCGCCATCTTCACTGTCCAAGTGCATTTAAGTTGAGGAGGACTCAAAATGCCACCCTCTTTCTTCAGTTACGTAAGAGCGGAAGGACAGCAGGAGCCTTCTGGAGTCATCTTTTCCCCTGGCTGTCATAGGAATTTCATCTCCTTCAAGCTGGGCATCAGTGTCTAGACAGATTGGGAGGGGGACTAAGGGTACATTGTGTTTTGTGCATCTCTGAGATGAGTAGTCTTGAGTGTCACATCCCAAGCTGACCATAAATTTATTTATTATAAGTTACAACGCGATTCACTCTGAACTTAACCTGAAATAAATACCTGATTCTAAAATTGAGAACATAGTGGTCCCTGTCATCACTAGCATTTAACCAATCATTCCCTGAGTATGAAGTGGAATGCAATTTGATGCAATGCAATTTTTTATTAATCCAGCCAAGCTTGTTAATATTAAGGTATCCCAGTCACTCTGTCTGTCTCACAGACCCTGAAACTCAAAAACAGTTTCAAACAGTAAAGACAGAGGCTTAACTCATTTCAATGATTCCAGTGCGCTGTATAATAGCTGCACTGGTGAGAGCTCCTGGTAAACTACAGTTTATACAAAATGTTCTACAGAGTGTCCACATAGATTCATCCTTTATATTGTTTGTATATATTTTGTGTATATTCCTTCATATATATATTGCCTTATTGGATGTGTAAGGAACAGTAGCACCAGGCTCTCAGTAGTTAGAAGAAATTTTATGCATTTTAACATCCAGGCTGTTTTAACCAATCTGGTGGTTGATAATGACTATATTTTTTATTTTCTTTATTCCTTAGAATGTATATTGTCACTGTCCAATGAAAAACATGTATCTCTATTTTTGTTGATTTTAAGGTTTCAAGTCATTTAAACACATCAATGGTCGTTTATATTGTGTGACAATTTCATGATGAATGGACCAATAGAAATGCTCCATAATGGTTCTATTGACTTACATAGAAAGTAAAGTATGTTTTTGGTCTCTCCTGGAAAGTTGCAATTTTGGAATTTCAAAATCCCAGAAATTGACTAAGAGCATTTTAGAATATCAACATTGGTGCTGGTAAACAAGCATGCTCCTTGTTAGAATTCAAGACAGATCAAATCTGGTTCCAGCCATATGTCATCATATATTACTGGAAAGCGGAATATAAATAACTGTGTTTATCAGAATCATTCACACTTTATGTGCCGAGAGTTTTTACTGAACTAAGGAAATCTGCTTTTAGCTACCACGCACCAGTGATCTGGAATTCATCTCTAAATCATCACTAAATTCAATCTCTTAAGCTCTGTTCACCCAGTTTTATTTGATTTGGGTTTAATTCTAATATTATTGTTTTTAATTATGTTTTCACACCTACTAATCTTTCTATTTATTCATTAATTTAATAACTACTTAATAATTTAACTTAACTTAATAACTAATAATGATATCATTACTGTTAAATTGATGTTTTATATTATTGTCCTGTATTTAGATTTATTAATTATAGTATTTTTTTTTACTTTTTACCTTTTATTCAGCAATTTGATCTGTAACCTATTTTTTTACTATTATTATGATTATTTTAATTCACCAGTTTATTTGAATATATTAATTTTTACTTCTATTTAGTTTATGATTATTCTTATATTTATTTTTGTTTTTATTTTTTTTTTTACAATTTTTCAATTCCCATATCTGCATGCCTACAATGTAAAATGAGGATACCCCTTAGTGCAATTTGAGTTTAAATAAAGGTTGATTAATGTATGTACAGTCACATATAAAAGTCAGAACATACTGGTAAAATTACATAGTTTGTTGATTTTCTAGGTGAAAGTAAGTGTAAAGACCTTCTACAAGCAACAAACATAAAATGAAACATTTATGCAAAATGTAGAGCAAAGTTTATTTATCTGTAAACAATGTGCATTTATTTTTATTAAGAAAATCAATGAAATATGTCATATGTCAAATGTTGGCATACAACTTCACACGTTTGTTGAGACATTAACCTTACAAAATGTAAAAAATTAGCACCAGATCCATCAGGAGCTGATATTTCAGCTTGTACTAATACATTACTTATACATTCTGACTTAATTAAATTACCATATTATTTAATATCAGTTTGAAATATCAATCAAATCTAAAATATCTGACACTAACTATTTCTTAAAGAAAATATCTGCTGATACCAATATGATTCTAAGTTCAGTGTGTATACCCAGTAAAAATAGTAACGTGCAAAATCTCGCCACTGTCCAAGGAAAAACATGTATCTCTACTTTTTTCATTTTTCTTTGAAAAATTTATGATGAATGGACCAATTAAAATGCCCCAAAATAGCTTGGAAAGATTTCTGGTTACATAGACTTACACTGAAAGTAAAGACTTTTTGTTCTCTCCTGTAAAGTTGCCATTTCAGAGGCTTGTTTTTTTCATTAAACAGCGACAATACACAAGTATCTAACTGTTTAGTCCAGCAACAGTACAAAATACACAGGTGTGAATAAATAGTAGTGAGTGCTATTGCGCCTACTTTGAATAAGGTGCTCATTTGTTCTTACTCTCCTCACATGCATTTTCCAGATAATAATCTGTTAAATAAGTGATGCAAAGAGTGTTTGCAGTGACCTTTTCCACATAAGAGAAGAGCATTAAGTGATGACACCTTCCCCACAGTTAAAAAAAACTAAAATATATGTATATATAATGTTTTATGTCATATACTGAGGACATGTTCCTGAAGAGTGCGCAGCAATACAATTCACACATGCATCATACTGTCAGGCATGTCTGGTACTACATGGTCCAGCATGACTCATGCTCCTATGGCTCACATATGTATATGTCACGGGAAATGATTTAATGGCCCTGCAATCTATGTTCTAATTTAATTTAGGAGCACTGCACAGCTGCTTCTGACCTTCTGTAGGATAATGAATAGGTATATCAATGTAAAGAGATCATACACCCACCTTGCAGCTCATTGGCTACTTATTTTATCGTATGTACATACTATATACAGTAGATGCACTTTGTATGTGTAGAATTATTGACTGTTGGTCATATGTTGCAGCACAATTTGTCACCTTACAAGACATTATTTGGCTGGTGGCTCATTCTCAACATATCAGTAATACCAACATGGTAGTGGCATGTTGTTGTTATCAGGTGCAGCAGCACTGCCAGGGTTTTTAAATGCCTCAGTGTCACTGCCGGATTAAGAACAGTCTACGAACCAGAAATATCTAACCAACAGTGGTCCTGGCCTCAGACCAGGAGAGCTTTATCCATGAATGCTGGAGTCCTGTCCTATCCGTTAGTACAAGCAAGAAAAAAAAGAAATTGCCATATTGAAATGTGTATCTATTGTTTAGTAAATTATAATTGATATTCATATTATATTGATACTGAAATTAAATGATATACATAAGCTGACCTGTCAGTAGGTTTCTGTCTGTACCTCTAGGTGCTATAGTATTAAGCTAAGTTATAGTATTTTCACATAACCTTGTTTATTGTTGCCAGTCAGGTTTATTACTATTATATTAATTTTGGTCATTATGGTTGGTAAGATGTTTCAGTCCTGTATAATGTTAATTTACTAGACGTCTTTCGTCTTACACCAACTGGCCAATTACTTGAAAACCATTCCTTGTTTCTACATTCATTATCCATTTTATCAGCTTTACTTGTAGTGCTTTCTACAATTACCAGCTATAGTCTCTCTGCATACTTCGTCCCCCTTTCAGCTTTTCTCAGTGGTCAGGACCCCCATAAATGCAGCGTTTTTTTGGTGGTGGATCATTTTCAGCACGGCACTGACTATGATGTTGCAGTCACAGGTTATTGTATGCTGTGCTGGTATGAGAGGATCAGACACAGCAGTGCTGGACTGAGAACAGTCCACCAACCAAAAGTACTCCTCCAACAGTATCCTTTATGCAGCATAAAGTGACCACTGATCCACTCATACCAGCACAACACACACTAAATGTCACTACCTTGTTAGGTTTAGTGTTTTACCTGATTCAACCTCTGACTTATCTGATAATTAGACTGTTAGAAGAGGGCTTAGAAGAGGGCATATGCATACCTCTTTAGAGCTACCATGCTAGAATCACTACTGCACTGGGAACAGTTAACCGTCTCAGTGATATCTGGTCAGTGGTGGTGACAGATTGATGAGGTAATAGATTAAGGAGGAAGAGGGGAGGCTAATAAATTGAGGAGCAACAGATGGCCCACAGTAATTGTACACTTACAAAGTGCACCTTCACTGATGAGAAAGAACATAATGACCACTGACAAATGAAGCAAATTACCCTGATTATCTATGGAATTAATGGCACATATGAAAGTCTGAGATATATTTGATGGTAAGCGAACTGTCAGTTCTCATAGTCAAACATTTTTAAAGATAGTTACAGGAGGAATGTGGCACAACACAGTCTGCTGCAGACCTGTCAAAGGGTCCTAAACATGGAAAGCACCTACATTGCCCATAAGAAAGTCAAGACAGGACTTTGGACTAATGACTGGATGAGTCTTGTTTTTGTTTTATGGCCACATACATGTGTGCTGTTTACCTGGGGAAATGGATGGCGGCAGGATGCACTGTGCTAAGAAGACTAATCAGTGGAGGTAGGTTGATGCTCTGGGCAATGTTCACATGGGAAATCCTGTGTCTGACATTTGTGTAGATATCTATTTGACACACTAATAAACATTATGTTGTGGATGTTAGGTACTACAATGTTTTTCCTCACTGATAGTGGTTAATACAATCTGCCACAGTGCATATTGGTTGAGAATGGTTCAAGAAACATGTCAAACATGTTTCCCTGGCTTCCAGATTATCCAGATCTCAAACTAATTAGGCATCTGTGGGAAGTGCTAAAGAACTAACACTGTGGCGACTCCATTTGGTAACTTACAGGACTTAAGGGTTCTGCTGCTAACGTCAGGGCTCAAGATAGCACAGGGCACCTTCAGAGGTCTAGTGGAATTCATGCTATGTTGCATTCTGAGCTGTTTTGGTGGCACATGGAGGAACCAATAGAATATTGAATATAGAATATTAGGCTGATGGTCATAATGTTTTGGCTCATCTGTAGGTAAGGAAATTTCAAATGAGTGTAGGTACAACATAGACATTCTTGACTACATAGTGTAACTTTTAAAAAATGCTTATGTAAGGATAACATGGCTCCCCTGTCCAAGGTCAGCTGAAGAAAAGAAGCAAAGTGCAAAAAAACAAAGAGAGATAAATCAATAAGAAATGTAAGAACAGTGTCAGATTGACCAAGACAGTCAAGACAAAGGGAGTCCAAAGATATTTTCAATTAGGCAATATCAGGGACTGTATGAGGTCAGGCCATGAGACTGGCTGTGTTAGAGCCACACCTCTCCTCTGGAGGTGTAAGGCACAGAGCAGAGCTCCATGCTCTACAGCTCAGGAAGGCGTACAAGCCACGGCGGCAGGCTTGCTGATTCAGTACAGCTGTTTAAACAGCTTTAACCCGACCCTCCTCTCCATTTTCCTTCCTTCCTCCCTGGCCTGCTCGTCCTCCATGCCCTTGGTGCACTCCACAGGACAGGCCAGGGACAGCTTTTCTCACTCCGAACCCTGACCTTAAAGAGAAGTTAAAAGATTTTTTCAACTCTAAGGGAATGTTATACATACTTACCCTTAATGGCATGCATATCAGTTAAGACATGCTGGTGCATGTCTACTGTGTGGAGTAATGGCTTGGGTATGAAAGCTAAAAACATTTTTTAAACAAATGATTAAAAGTTTTGAAGAAACTGTGAGCCTGTTGATCCTCCGGCTCTCATTGACAAAATATTCATGTTAGCAAATCACACAGCTTCTGGGAGATCTTGGCTTTGTGAGATCCAGCATGGCCGTCAGCCGAGAGAAAATATCAGATATCCAGACATGGCTCTGGAAGGGGAGCGTCTATAAAAAGAGGAATCCGAGGGTTTTTTTCTGCTTTAGTGGAGCCGAAAGCTCAGCTGTCTGTGGTGAAGAAGCATGCCATGTACTGTAGACTAGGGCTTGGTAGATTCCTAAGTCTGGGGCAACCCTAATCCTAACCCTTTTCCTGCTATATTCTAAATTGTTCTTGCATTTCATTTAAAATGGTACTAGTGTGTTCTGTTGTGCCTCATTCAAAAGACCCTTGGAGATAAAACACTCCCCTAAACTTCCAAATGAATGGGCAGGACTAAACGGCTGTAGGCTAAATTTATGGAAACTTGCACATGGAAACATCACAGCTGACATCACACACACGCTGCTTGTGCAGTATAGTTTCCATTATAATAAAAAATAAAACAAGTAATTTGGTGGTTGTATTATGGGACTTTGAAAGATTAAAAAATTTACTTTGATTATCAACAAAATGTGGAGAAATAACAGTTTTGATCACATGTCAAAGACATTTATGCATCTGAAAATTCCCCATTGCAATATAAACAGCATAATACAAACTTTTAATAAGAAGGCTTTGCAAAAAGTTTGCAGAATTATATTTTTTTCTCATTTACATTTAAAACGCATATCACACTTGTGTATTTTGGTGTATGGTCTTATAGATTTTTGGCCAATCATTCTTCTCAATAGTCTGACCTAGATCTTTCTCCCAAATGAAGCATCTATTTAACTTGCTCAGTCACTGTCACGGCCCCCCAGTATTAAATTAGGTTTCGATGTTCCTGCTTGGTATTTATAAAAATCTGTCTTTAATATTGCTATTTCACTTGCAACTACTGACAAGAATTAACGACACCCTGTGGGAATATGTTACAAATCTGGAAAATTCTCTGTATCAACCAGTCTCATATTCCCATATGCCTCAGTTGATTGAGTGTTAATTTTTGGACTATAACTTTCTGTTATTTGCCCTAATATTTAACCAGTGCAAAACTAAAGGAGTGAACGCTGAACACCAGTCTCTCTTGGAAATCTCTGGAAGTATCACCTTTAGTCTGTAGACTTCTACATTCCTCGCTAGAGATTTTCTACTTACAGCCCAAGAGACACTAGCAATTGTCTCTAAGGGCACCATTAAATCCTGAACATCCCACAGATACTGGAACAGTAGTAAATGGAGGCGTCACTACTATATTTACCATCACAAAAAAACAGTAAATGATGATATATCACCCTGGCAGTGTCCTCAGGAGTCCAGAATGCGGGTCCTTATCTGTTGCATAAAACACTGCGATGCCTCCTCGTTGTCAGATTTGTTTTTGTCACTGCAGCATCAGGCTAACACCTCAAAATTACAGGGGAAATGTATTCGGCATCGGTAGATGAAAGCCGTTCTCGAACTGAGCAGATTTGACATTTTCAATTCCACTTTGTAATGATGCATGTTTATGCTGGGGTATAGGAAACCATTCTTCTATTTTCGTTTTCTGCTTGTCTGCTGCCGAGATAACTTCAGTATTTATGGCGTGATCCTGTTATGCCAGGCTTGCACAATGACAACAAATTACAGCAGAAGTTCATCTTACAATGTTGCTGTATTACCTGTTGTGCACTTTTGATGTAGTTCATTTCATTTTCTGAGTCTCTGAGAAACACATTGTATTGTCGGAGCAGCTGCTGTCATTGTTCCCAGCAAGAGGCAGAATGAATCATCAGTCTTAGTGATTCATCATAGATAAATAAGAGAAGGTCAAATATGATTTCTGAGTAGTTTAAATGTTTCAAGATTTCTGCATATGCAACCATTTACAAAAAGAGTGAATGTAAATGAAGAGAGCTTATATTTCTTTATGCTTGTGGTTCAAATAACTGTTTCAATGCAAATATAAACATTTACTATGCAAAAGATCAGTTAAAGACTCATGTCTTCTAAACCCTAATATGTAATGTTTAGAACATGTCTTTAGCTTTTCGTTGTAGTGTGACTTCATATAAAAGCCCTCAGTCCTAATGACTTGCAAAACTGTGATTTTTGTGTAATATAATAATCATGCTTGTTGTTTTTGAACTGTACATGTAAATGTGGAACTGCTACTTTTATATTTCATTAACTTTTGATTGAAATAATTTCCAACAAAAAATCCATTGGTCTGGAAATTAGGCTAAAATGAAGATGCTAGATCAACCACTATTTTAGGTAGGACCAATGTATTCAGCCAACCAGTTTTGATTTTCAGTCAGCAGAAGAACTAAATATGTCACTGACCTCAAGCACAAGAGGTGGCAAATACAACTTTCATTCCTTTAGTTTTGCTATTTATGGCCTAAAACAATCAGACACAGTTCACCACAACCAAATATTAGTGGTAAACAGCAAAAGTGTTCTTGGAGTAAAACATATACACCTAATAAATTCACAGGATCAACTCAAACTTTTTTTCATACATCATACACTTCACCTAAAATATGAACATAAATCCAGAAAAGTTTTAAATTCTGGAATATCACAAAAAGCCCCCTTACAGCAGTCAAATCCTACTCCATCATAAATGAGCAGCTGGTACTGGCTGGTGCTCAGAGATCCAGAAGTCCCTCATAGAAAGCAGTAACTAGGCTCATCTAAATTGTTTGAGGGCAGAGACAGCAGAAATGACTTGCCAGTGTGTATGAAGCCATGCTGTTTCAGCAGGAACTCATCTCAGAAAACATCCTCACTAGAGCCACGCAAGAAGCAGGGCAGGAAGAGGAATTTAGGCGGCGGTGTCATACAGTGATTTCCTCAGTGGGCAGTGTCAGCAATACACTTTCAAAATGAAGTGGTTCTTGGCCTAGATGTACAGCTCTGTGGTAAAAAGAACACATTATCGAGGCTCTTTGAACTTTAAAATGCATTTTAAAAATGGTTAAATAGAGATTTGATCAAAATATTCTTTATTCAGTTATATGTTGTATAGTTATATTCTTTAGGAATATCAAAAGCAGCTCTTCTGTCTGTTGGTCAGTGATTATGGTAAAAAATTAATAGTGATTGATTTTTGAACAAAATTAAAGTTGAGGTAAAGTCTCTAGATGGCCTTAACTTTTCTGTTAGCTTATTGTCTTCCTCATCTTATAAGTTACTTACGTTGTTTAAATAATTTAGTCTTTATTATAATGAAAAATCCAGTTACTACAGTTATGTACCTATAATATTAGTGCAGTAATGCTAGCCCACTGGCTTTCTTCTGCATTCACCAGCTAGGGTCAAAAAATGCCCCCCTGAAGTCATAGATTTTCACATGCTCGCCTCACCTTCAATGTACATTATTAGTAATAATAGTCTTTGAAGGGGAAAATCTCATTCTACAGACTACCTCAACACCACTGTAGAACACGAGTAGACATGTCTACAGCAGATGTCTCCATAGTTAAATTTTTCATTTCGGCTGAAGCATCTCTTTAACATTTATGGTTTCGCCAGCTGGTCCAGACTTCCAGTCTTCGCTCTTGTAATGCAAGAATAACAGCTCAATCACTTTCCATTTCCATTTGAATTTAGGGGAATATTATTAGTTTTACCTTAGTTTACGTCTACATAATGGATACGACCATGCAGCTGTTGTGAAAACATGAAACCTGAAAGACGAAATTCAAGCTATGGTTTGGGCCATATGGTTAGGGACTACGGCTGGATCTCAGTAATGCCCCAGCGTCTCACAAGTATAGACTTGAGAGGAAGGAGAACTTTGTGGAGGGTGTGAAAAACATGAATGCTCACTCTTCTGTGGTTTAGCAAACACATCCTGCCTGGCAAGGTGTGGGGAAAGCAGCAGCACAGTGACATTAACCTTTGGCACATCGTTCACTACCTCTCTCTACAGCCCATTTCATTCCCACATACCTCCACACATTTTCCCCAAAGCATCGCACAGTGCAGCTATTCCCTAAGAATAGTGCACTGCAGCTGAACCCAGAGACTGAAGTCATCTACAGAAAGCACACATGGAATGTGCATTGCATTTATACCAAAGAACGCAGGATTTATGGGTCACAACTTAATGTTTAGAAAGGACAAAACTGCATTGCAAGTAATGTAAAATGTGAAAGCAAGAAGCTGAAGCAATTATAATCCTATTATTTATCCAAAAGTATCTGAGCACTTGTTCTAATTAGTGAATACAGCTACTACCTCTGAAGTCTTGATGTTTACATGCTTTCATGTACCAAAATGTGCCACTAATTAATTTTTACAATCTTCCAAACTGTCTTTATTCCATAGCATTAAACAGGCTGTTATTTGAGGTTGGTTTCCCCTTTGCTGTACCTCATTCAAAAAGGGGTTTGATCTAAAACATTCCTTAACTCTGAATAGGTCAAACCTGCTGTAGGCTGAACAGGCAGATAATGCTCATGGTCAAGGAAAAATGAACTGCAATTGATTTTATTGCATACACCCACACAAATGTTATAAAAAAATCAGTTCTCCTTGACATATAACCACTGATGACACGGGAGTTAAATTTTGCATACACAGTTTATAATCTCCATAGAAAAACATTGCTAGTAAATGGGACACACTGAAGCTGCCACACATAAGCCAAAGGTCACCATGGCCAATGCCAAGTGTCAGTTAGAGGAGTAAATGTGGAGCAGGGGAGCATTGGAATGAGTTGGAGTGTTGTTTGTGGTCCTAGAACCAATTGTCCATCATCAGTACAAACTATGAACCTAAGGGATAAATAGCAGACATGTTGCTGTTCTGTTCTGTACTGTTATATACTAAAGCAGTTACCTATGTTGCATAGTTACATACTGGTGCAGTTATATGTTGTATAGTTATATACAGGAGCAGTTACATATGTTGCATAGTTATATACTGGAGCAGTTATATGTTGCATAGTAGTATACTATAGCGGTTACATATGTTACATTGTTGTATACTGACACAGTTCTATATGTTACATAGGTATTTACTGGAGCAGTTACATATGTTGCATATTTATATAATAAAGCAGTTATATGTGTTGCATATTTATATACTGGAGAAGTTACATATGTTGTATAGCTATATACTGGAGTAGTCATATACGTTGCATAGTTATGTACTGTGAAGTTACATATGTAGTATCGTTGTATACTGGAGCAGTTATGTATGTTGCATTGTTATATACTGGAGCAGTTATATGTTGTATAATTATATACTGGTAAAGTTACATATGTTGCATAGTTATATACTGGAGCAGTTATATGTTGTATAGTTATATATTGGAGCAGTTATATGTTGTATAGTTATATACTGGAGCAGTTATATGTTGTATAGTTATATACTGGTGAAGTTAAATATGTTGTATAGTTATATACTGGAGCAGTTATATGTTGTATAGTTATATACTGGTGAAGTTACATATGTTGTATAGTTATATACTAGAGCAGTTATATGTTGTATAGTTATATACTGGTGAAGTTAAATATGTTGTATAGTTATATACTGGAGCAGTTATATGTTGTATAATTATATACTGGTAAAGTTACATATGTTGCATAGTTATATACTGGAGCAGTTATATATGTTGTATAGTTATATACTGGAGCAGTTATATGTTGTATAGTTATATACTGGAGAAGTTATATATGTTGTATAGTTATATACTGGAGCAATTATATGTTGTATAGTTATATACTGGAGCAGTTATATGTTGTATAGTTATATACTGGAGCAATTATATGTTATATAGTTATATACTGGAGCAGTTATATGTTGTATAGTTATATACTGGTGAAGTTACATATGTTGTATAGTTATATACTGGAGCAGTTATATATGTTGCATGGTTATATACTGGAGCAGTAATATATTGCCTAGTTATAATGGAGCAGCTACATGTTTTATGGTTACATACCTCAGCAGTTATGTATGTTCCCTAGTTACATACTTGTGTTCTTATACATTGTTACTATACAAAAAAGAAAACAAGGCAGCAGTTAGATCCCATTGTTATGAAAGTGTCCCAAACTCTGAAAGTCATTGTGTAAACTAAGAACTGGTCACTACTGAAGCACATATTTGCAATTAAGCAAATCGTTTGTGTTTTAATGAAATATTCTAATTGTATGTGTGTTCAAAGCTGTGTGTCCTAGTCATGTACAGGGCAGTGTTGACTGGGGTTTTTAAGTTACACTCAAGATAAGCTAAAATAATTACTATTGCAACAATTGGTAAAGTTACTGTGGCATTGTGATTGTATTGGTAGTGACAAAACAGATTGTTCAAATTAAGCAAAAATGTGTTTTAATCTCTGCCCATGAACCATTTTGGAAGAATGCTACAAACCTCAATTTTTTACATGATTTAAAACACCAGCTCTCAAATAATGAAAAATGGACCAGTGTAAACAGTATATCTCAATACATCATCTTACATTAAAGGTTAAAATCGAAATCTATGGCTTCTTTCTAATTATATTAAACTTGTTCCTCTTGGTCATAGTATACATGTATGACGTTTGTCTTATAAAAACCTTCCTTTGTTTATCTACACACCAACATTGTTCATTTGTTTGCTTCATCCATTTGTCTGCATGTCTGTTTGTCTGTGATTTTTTTCATCCAGTTACAATCACAAAAAACTGGATAATGATTTTAGGTCTGTATGAGTGACAGAGCAGGCTAAGACTGTTGGACTGAGAGCTGTTAATCAAGCTGCCCATTAGCCATGCCCACACAGTTTTCAGATCAGCAGCTATTAAGCTGTATTTTATTATATATATGTATATATGTCTTGTATTTTCATTTAAGCTTTGTTGAATGTTCAATCTAACTTTGAAGTTTAATATCCTACAATTATTTTTAGATTTTTGTCTGTGATGAGTCAGCATGCTGCCATGTTATTTACTGGAGCAAATATTTATGGATCAGTTATATAGGTTGCATAGTTACACTAGAACAGCTATATATTTTGCATAGTTTTATATGTATTGTTTACTTAGAGAAAGTGATAAATATTGCACTGGATCATTTATTTTTAATGAAAGTCACCTGCTGAAAAGAATAACAAGGGTCAGTCCACTGACAGTGCCTCGCTTTGTCTGTAACAGACTGGTCATTTCCTCCCAGTGCTCACTGCATTGCCCTAACAAGGCAAGGCCAGCTGAAGGGGAAGAGTTCTGAAGAGGTTAACTGGAAAGAGGGATCCATATGGCCTGGAGGAGGGGGTGTGGGGCGGACCATGTCTTCGGGCCAAGCCCCAGTCCTGCTGCTGCGTGCCCATGTAGATGAGCATTCCAGACGTACCACCAGCAGTCATGTTGAGCTCTGCTGCGAACCTGGAGCCACTCCAGCACGAACCCTCAAGCCTCAGCCCCTCTGGGGTCAGCCTGAACGCTCTCCCTCACCTCTCATGCTCTCTCCATCTCTCTCTCTGCCTTTGTGAGAAAACAGCTACAGTCTCTGTGGGGCAATGTGCTTGTCTAGCTTAAGCTATGCTCCGCTGCCTAAGTGCAAAAATACAAGATTGGCAGGGGTGAGTCATTTTGCACGCGTCAAACAGACAGTGGACCTGACAGCACATTACTCATACCAATCTGTTATGGGTTACGTATTGAAATTGGCTATTATTTGCTTACTCAACCAATATCTGCCTTATATTGGATGAAATATTAAGCAGAATGGAGTGCAGTCCTTAATGTACCTCATCTGATTGAAAGAGTGTGGATGATTTTTATCAACTCAAGGTGGTCATTAGACGCATAATCGGTTTGCTTTCTGAACTTTGCCCTTCTTCTCTTTCTCCCCCAGCCCCAGACTTCCTCCTCTCCTTCATTAGATGTGTCTGTGAAATATAATTAGATTTATTTAGATAAGGATGACCAGTGTGACTGAGTGTGTGTGAGTACGTGTGTGTATGAATGACAGCACTGTGTCCTGCATGTGCACAGTCACACATGTGTCTCTGTGCCTTCCTGTCAGCTGCTGTTTCTAACAGTGGTCATTACAGCAGCCTGGTCTTAGTCCAGCTTGCGCTGGCTCTCTCTAAGAAGGCAGTGTTATCAGTACTGGAATACCAGTCTACTAAACTGTGCCAAGCGGAATAAAAACACAGTCACAGAACTCAGGTCTTAAAGGATCCACATTAATATCCTGTTTTTTTATGAACTGTATGTTTTGTCCCCCATTGAGGTCTGTATTGTATTTGTGTATGTTAATGTACAGTCATAATTGATTTACATAACCATTTTCTAGCCTCTCTTTATTTAGGCTGTTTTTATTACTGTACCTTTAAGACTGATATATGTAAATGACATTTGTCCTGATTGGCTGCACTCTATTGGTCTAATTAAAAAAACAGACATTCACCCAATGACGCTGGGATTGGCTCCAAGTACATATCCAGGAAACATACTTCAGTACATTGTACATTGAACATACCTCAGTACATTCTGAAACTACAACTGTACATGTTTGTTCCCTACAGAGATACATACATGTGTTGGTTTTCATGACATCACAAAAACAATTGATTTAACTCATCTGTTTCAGTCAGGTGACAATCTGCTACAGCTCAGTGGGAGAATTTAAAGGCAGCGAAAAAGAGGTTTGTTTGTCAACAAGTACTTAAGGTACAGAATTTATTTCCTGCTTCAGATCCAAAAACTACACAACTCATAAATTTTTCATGACTTTCCCTTGTGGTTTTAAATCACTATAGAAATCAGCATCTGTTTTGAACAGCAATGTAATGTTTACACGCATGTACACTATATAGCCAAAAGTATGAGCTTTTGGACGTGGAATTCCAAAACCAAAACCATGGATATTAATATACAACCCATTCCCTCCTGGCACTTAACAGACTCCACTCTTCTGGGAAGGTTTTCAACAAGTCTTTAGAGTCTGTCTGTGGAAATTTGTACCCCTACATTTGTGTGGGCAGGCACTGATGCTGGACGGCCAAAAATATGGATGGCCGATATTCCAGTTCATTCCAAAGATGTTCCGTGGAGTTGAGCTCATCCATGTCTTTATAGACCCCGCTTTGTGCCCAGTCAAGCTTGAACAGTGAAGGGTCTTTCCCCAAACTGTCATCACAAAATTGGAAGCATGTAATTCTCAGAAATGTCTTTATATGGTGTAGCATTCTGGTAAGTAGTGTTCTTCTGGCATCTGCCAAACTAATCCATGAGATACCAGGTAACTGAGCTTAATTCATCACTCCAAAGAACACATTACTAGTTCTCTGGAGACCAGTGCCACCCGGTGCTCAGTGATCTGAAGGAGCTGAAGCCATAGTGATCTTTGAATTGTATACAGTTTTTTGGCCATGTTTCATGCAGCTCCCAACACATAGTTTTTGTGCTGAAGCAGCTTCTAGTTGCAGTTTGAAACCCTGTAGTGAATGATGCAATGGTCAATAGCCCATTTTTATACATTACACACTTTAGCACGCCACAGCAAAGCTCTGTGAGTTTGCTGGGTCTACAGCTTTGTGAGCAGTTGTTTCTCAGCCTAGATGCTTCCACTTAACAATGATAGCACTTACAGTTGACTAGAGCAGATCTAGCAGAGCAGACATTTCTCAAACTGACCTGACAGTGCTACTTCCAAGGTCATTGAGCACTTCAATACAACCCATCTTAGTGCCAATATTGATTGTATTGCATACAACTGCATATGTTGCTGTCCGAATGAAAACAAACAGATAGGAAAAAATTCTGGTCCTCCTGACTTATATTATTATTATACAGGTAGATTTGTCCCACCCAAAAATTAAACCACAGAAAAAGCGAAAACACTTTATTTAAAAAGCGCGTTTTTGGCAGCCGTCACAATCCAGCCGTTTGTTTTTAGCAACAGACTCTGTTTGTTAGGTGGTCTTTAACTTTGTTAAGGTTTGTGTTGAGACGAATGTTCAGAAACATCCTGCAGTCGGCAGATTCACTGAGCGGGGTTCTCGCCTCGCTGGAGCGTCGGGTAGCTCGCACCAGCTTTAAACGCAAGCTCAGTTATGAGAGCAATGAACAGCAAAATATACTGCAATAAAACGATTTTAGTATAATGTGTTGTTATGGTAACAGACGAGGAGGGTTTGAGTTAACTAACGTTTATATTAACTTTAGTCAAAAAGCACTATGAAACGTAAAATTATATTACCTTCTGGTCACGTCCCAAACTGCAGACCAGGGGCATAGCTAGCCCTAGTTTAGATTTAAATCGAGTCCCAGCACCCCTAAAGATTATAGTAAAAAACGTTTTTTTCTTTTAACGTTAGTTTGTCTCTGACAAGCTGGAAATGTTAAAACCATAGAGAGTATATGGACAACGAAAAGACAGCAGCCCCTCCCCCCGCCTTGCAAAATGGTATGATCCAGCTTCTCTTTTCGCATCGCGCGCACACACAGTGTCAGTGTTTTATCTGACTGGTGTGATGTGTTTAGTAAGTTTTGTAAAGGAGTATTTTTGTACTTTAGCACTCAGAACCAACACATTACAGTCATTATCAGTAGTCCATATTTCTGATCACTCTATTCTGTTGTTGTTAGCTAGGAGTGACTATCTGACGGTTTATTTTAGTTTAGCAGGCTAATGCTGCAGGTTTTCTGTTTACTGTTTTTAAAGTGAGAGAAGCTGGAGCTGCTGTGCTGTTGGTTAGTCTGTGTGTTATTAAAGCTAAGGTGCTAGAGTAGTGCTGTCTGTATGTTTATTAGCTAATTAATGTTACATGACGATATGTTCCAGAGGGTGCTGGTTGGGACACAGATTTACTAACATTAATGTTAGTCTTGTCTAGTCAGGAAACATCAACATACATTTATTTTGTCATTTCATTTCAGCTTCAAAGAAAATAATTTTTTGGTTATATATGTATATAATCTAGATATTGCGTGAAAACGTTTTCTGACAACAGGGCCATGTAATGTGGAATACCTTGTTCTGTATGTAAAGTGATCATTAATTGGATTTATCTAATAATAAACAGAAGTACAAATAATGTTGTATTTGTTTATTTATTTGTAATTTACTGTACCCTTGTTTTATATATATATATATATATATATATATATATATATATATATATATATATATATATATATATATATATATATAATCTTAGTCCTTTAACCTGGCGCACAAGATACCATTCACTTCTTTTGTATTGTATTCATGATTATTTACATCGGTTATAATGATATCTGGTGTTTTTACTGGTAAAAATAGACTAATTACTAATAAAGGGTTTTAAAAAGAGATCTAAGATCTAAGACTTTTGCTCAGTAGTATATGTATAATATCCAGCAGCAGAGACAAAAAGCACAGCTCTAAAATAATCCTTCCCATTCTGATTACAAGTGAAGCTCTGAAAGCTAGAGAAGCCGCTGATGGAGCATTATCGCAGCAGAAGAGAGGAAGAGTGATGCAGGCTGCCACACTTTGACAGGTGCATTACCATAGGTTAATGGAGCCCAGGTGTGTTGCGCCTGTGTGCGATTACCACTCAGGTAAACAGCCTCTCCGTTTGCCCAGTCCAATTCCAACCCGTGGCTGGATACAGGCCCAGATCCAGACATGGAGTAGATGAACAGAGCCCCAGAGACAAAAGCTGAGTTCATTGCACTGGGTGAGTGGTTTTCAGAGCATGACCAAGCTCCACATTCAATTCATGCAGCCTCTTCTCTTCATTTTTTTCCTTCAGAATGAAGTGTAAAGCAGCACTCTATTCCTGAGCAAACATGTGTCTAGAATTAGAATCAAGGCAATCGCACTACAGCTGTGGGAGTAGAATGCAGTGACCCTGAAGAGATCTTTCATGCACAAGTGTTCAGAAGCTTTCCATCAATACAGCAGCAAAGTACATTCAAATCCTCAAAGGTTCATTCTTAAAAATAATTAAGGAAAATCTAGGAAAAAACTTTAATTGAGCCAATTGTAAGATTGTTCATTATGTTACTTCATCTTCATCCTCTTATGTTGGGCTAATGCCTCGACTCACTATTACCTCTTGGGGTACAAAATGGCATTACAAGGCAGGATGTGCCAGGGCTAACAGTCAACTTTAAATGTTTTTTACATACTGTCCAAGTTGACATTTCTTCACATTGTGTTCATTATTTTAAATTTGAAGTGTTTCTGGTCCAAATTTTGGCCAATGTTCGGTCAGTGTTGGTCAATGAGGATCAGTGGCATACCAACATATATACAGTACATATACACAATACAATATATAATTTTTAAAAAATATTCAAAAAGTATTGATACTGTAAGTAATGACTTTACATATGTCATTGTGTTTATTGTTCCAAGCTTTCCTTTGTGCCCTGTATTGTTCAAACTTATCTAACACCAGGTTTGACCACTCAGTATTATTCGGAAGGTCAGGGTTTTCAATGTGGTTGGCCAATAATTCTATTATGAGGGAATAATATTTGACTGTTTAACAAGCTAACCTACTGTAGCATTAGTAGGAATTCGGCATTGAATTCACCTCTAATAAAATTCGGCCTGCACATGAATACAGTCAGCTGTAAAGAGTAAAACATTATATATTATATATAACATTACATACATAATACATAAACATTACGTACATAATACATAAACATTACATACATGATACATGAATATTTGTTGCTTTTTATTTAACCTATCTTACAGCCATATAGGTTGTCATATGTGTAGCTAACAAAGACAAATTTTGTTTACTGTTCAATTTTAACATTACAGTAATTCACACAGACCACCTCTTACCTATGACCTTAATGAGGATGTTAGTTTTGAGTGTGCTTATGGCTTATTTAAGTTAATTTAATTCAAACAACTGATTAAATATTCAGTTTTGTCACTACGAAAACAAACATAACACTACAAAAACTTTAGCAAGTACAGCTTTAAACAGCTGTGCACTCATAAAATCAGAATATTTCAAATGTGTGTTTCAGTAGTGACAGTTCGTAAGGGTAAGGTTTTGACTTTGAGTGGAAAGTTATGGTTTCTAACTACTCAGCATGTGGAGGGACAAGGATGCACTTCCTGCTTTACAGTGCAGGGGCTTAAAAAAAAAGGCGCAGTCTGAGGACTATCTATATTAGTGTTTTAGTGTCTCTTAGTGAAAAATAAATATATACAAAAAAATGTTAAAAATTAAATGCATATTAATAGGTAGTACAGAAAGTAAACCTTAAATGGCTTGTATGTATTATCTTATTATATTAATGTTGTGTGTTTAAATAAAACAATCATTGTAAATATCTAAGGTCTTAAATATATCACAGGTAGGGTATCACAGGTTGAACTAATCTGGTGAAATGGTCTATAAATATCTTATTAAATTTGTATTTTCCTTATTAAATCATATTTTTAATTAACAAAATATTGTGTACTGTCTGATCTTCTCGGCCCTTGGCCCGCCAAAAACGTTGAATGCTAACCCTGCAAGACAATCACTTTGGGCCCCCTTAGTTTAGAACCTTTCAATCATGTGGAACTTCTTTAATCAAAAGATTTATTATTGAACCCAAATATCTTCAGTTATAAATCCATTTTGGTACCTTTTAAGAGCATATGTGTAAAATGTGCATGTGAATCATCGTGCTGCTCAGAAAAACAGGATGTAGTGGGGTAACCAGGCCGGACATGAAGAGCACCAGCAGGTGGAAATGGGCCCTCCATTGTTGCGGGAGAGGGAGGGGCAAGATCCGTCAGTTAACGCTTTCCAGATAAAGGAGGAAAGGGCAGTCTTTGTACTGAGAGAGGAGCAAAGCTGGATCTCAGGATCCCTGGGGAGCGCCGAAAATAGCTCCAGTTATTCAGGAATATTGTCATTTGGGACATGGGCGTTAACAGAGACCCCGTCTATGCTTCATATTATTTATAATACAAATACAGCCAGTCAGACTATCAGTGAAATGCCAAATGAGACTATTCAACGGCCTCCAATCTTTTAATATCAAAAGGTCTAGTACATTCAGAAGCAAGAATAAAGACATTGTGCGGCAGTAAATGCAATTGTTTCAGCAAATCAGATTCATCCAGTGAGACTGTTTACTTGTGCATTTCAAATCCTTCCCTCTCTCTATCTCCATTGCTTTCAGCATTTACAGGGACAAAACACCTTTGCTCACATTTTCCTTGTAATCCAGTACTGCCATCTAGTGTGCGTCAATAGGACATTCATGTAAAATGCAGTGCAGTACTGTGCATTCATTTATTTAATTTCCAGTAAAAGCAACCACATTATTCGATTTTCAGGAGAATTAAACATTAACTATACACAGATCATTACATAAAAATGTTCATTTTATCAGTTCCACTTACCATATAGGAGCACTTTTTAGTTCTACAATTACAGACTGTAGTTTCTCTCCATACTTTGCTGCCCTGTTCTTTAATGGTCAGGACCACCTCAGAGAAGGTACTATTTGGGTGGTGGATCATTCTCAGCCGTGCAGCGACACTGATGGTGGTGGTGTGATAGTGAGTGTTGCGCTGGAATGAGCTGATCAACAAATGTACTTTTAAGTATATTTAGTATTTAGCAGTAAAAGTATTTCTTTAAAAGTTTATTTTATTTACTTTATTTCTAAAGTACTTTTTAAACAGAATCTTTTATTGAGGGTTAAAGAGGCACATTAACGTGAGCATACATAACACTCTATACTAGAAATGCATGCTTCATGCATAAAACTCCGCTAGAGGATTTGAATCACGTTTGATTTCCTTTACCAAAATTTGAGATGGGCATTGCTAAAATTTCCGCTAATATTTTTTAATATTTTCTTTTATTTAGCAGTGAACTAAAAAAGAAAATCCCAAAAAAGGTTCTTCAACAGAACTTTTCCATACTATAAGCTAGAGGAACATTCTGATGGGGGCAAGTGTAAAGCAGGATAGAGCCTGAGTTTGTTTAATTACCAGCTGTAAACAATACAAACTCTGCTCACCAGCCATTGTAGCCCAAACTCTGCTTACAAAAACTTTTTCTATATGTCCTGCTCCGCACCACTTTATTCTCTTCATGCTTTGACTTGCAATAAACAATTACTGGAAACAGTACAATGAACAAAAAACAAACTGCTGTAGAGATCTGCAAGCGCAGTAGCCAGAACAAGCTAAAAAAATGTTTTGTATTCTTTATTGAGCTAAACGCCACAAAGCGTTTAAGAGATTTTTGTCAAAGTGTATCAGTGAATTCAAATCTGTTTTTGAAACAGTAATGTGACTTTCAGTTTTGAATATTTTGATCTTGTATGGCAGGAAATAACAACAGCGGCCTTACAAAAATTGGCCTTACTTTCCTATGAGGACTTTGAATTGCTGCATCACTAAAGGTGGAACGACATTGTGCATCACTAAATTAAGGGCATGAATGCAGGTTGGTTAAGATGCACCACCTGCAGTAAGCGCCAGCATGAAGCTGTTGCTTTCTTTGGATTTCATTGTGTCACCTGTTTATTTTTCTTCCTTTTCCCACAAGCTCACTGCACGAGCCTGTAGGATTTACAAATAGCCAACCACAAGATCACTCCGCTACCCGGCTTCACTTGCAGTAGGATTCCTTTTTGTGCTTCGGTAGGTGCCTGAATAAAATTGCCTAATTTAAAGAATGCGTCAATAAACAAATGGATGGAAAGAAAAATAGAACTAAAGAAAAAACTCTGTTTTAAAATAACTTTTAAATGTTGTGAGTAAAAGTAAAAAGTAGTAGGCCAAAAACAATTACTCAAGTAAAAAAAGTAATAGTACTTTAGTATCACCTCTGACCTTGCACTGTTAACAAGCTGGATGGTTCCTCTCCTCTTTAGCTCAGAGGTTGTGGCATCTAAGATTTCCAGAAATATTTAAAATTTTGATTCACCAGGTCACTTTTCCACTTCATTTCAGTGAATCTTACATGAGCTCTGGCCCAGAGAAGGCGGCGGTGTTTCTGATTCTGTTTATATCGGGTTTCTTCTTTGCATTGTGGAGCAGCAACCGTGTTCACAGACATTGGTTTTCTGGATTTTCACAGTATTGTTTTTAATGCAGAGCCCAAACATCACAGCCATCCAATATTAGTTTCCAGTCTTATCCTTTCATGCAAAGATGCTATTATGTAGCTTAGATGCTGAAATGACCAACTTCTTTGCTATTTTATGTTAAGAATTGTTATTCTTGAATTGCTGCACCAACCTCTGACTAAGTTTGCTTTTGGAAGACTCAGTGTATTCTTTAAATATCAGGTTTAAATGACTTGCACATTATAGATCATTATACTGTTAGTTGCATTTAGCAATATGATTGGTAACAGGGTTGTTTTTAGAGTGTCCGTCCAAACACATTCAAAGGCCTGACTTAGAAGTTGGACCAAAAGTTGAGGAGATTGCATTTTCCGCTTTTCATATGATTTCTTAAAAAAAATCTTGTTCTTTTTTTTTTTTCCTCAGTAAGGAGCTTCTTGAACAGCTACATAGCCTTTCAGATCCATATTCTTGTTTTCCCGCAGTGGAAGAATGGACAGAAGCACCTGTTTTTTCTGATATGAAGCAAGAGTGGATCTTGTTTCTCTCCTCTCTCTTAAACATGAAAGCTTTAAGTACTGTTTACCTGATGGTGACATTTGGAGGTCTAACAGGTCTTGCAGGAGTTCTGTCTTCTCTTTATCCGTTAATGTGGTTTGAAAATAGGAAGCGTTTTACACGAGGATGTGTTAAAGTAAATACTTAAACCCATGTGAATCCCAAAAAAAAACAAAACAGTAACTACCAAAGCAAAAAAACCAAAAAACAATCCCACTCTGAAAGTATAAAATGGCAAAGCTTAAAAAGTTAAATGATTGTGAGGATACGCTGAGACCTACCTAAGCCTTTATCAACACATACTATACATCAAATGCTTTTATGTCTTATCTTCTCTTTTTCTATAACAGATGCCCGTTTGCCATTTTAGAAGCACGTAAGAGACATTTCTAGGCAGATAAGGTGCATTTGAGTAGCTGCTTGTTTGAATGTTAGTGTCTGAAAGGGAACATAATGTCAGGGAAACCTTTGGGAGCAGCTTTTGTTGGGAGGACACAGCTGTAACTGTAGTTCTAACTGGGTTGACGGGGTAGACGAGTTCAAGCAGCACAAAATTACAGATTTATTGATGTTATGCTTAGTGTCGCCAACCTTTTTTCTGAATATGTTTCTGGTATTTTTCTGACACTGAAAAATAAGTAACTTGTACCTCAAGTTCAATTTGCCTGTAAATTAAATGGTATTTTACTTTTGCACCGTACTAGTGGGGTCTGGAAACTGGAAATATAAACTGTGATTGAAATACACCATTTACAGAACAAAAGGCTGATAAACAGCAGATAAAATTGACATATACATCTATTGCATAATATGCACAGATGGGTATGTAGAACAAATGGTGTATTAAATTGAACAGGTTGTTTAAAAAATAATATAAACAAATGTAATATATAATATACTGCAGAGCTCTATATATAATGTTAAAGCAATATAAGCACAAGAAACATCTAAATATTATTGATAAAATATGTACAATAATATGTGCACGTGATGAGTATAGTGCTATGAATGAAGTCCACTATGTACAATACGTACGGTAATGTATGTGAGTGTAGCGTTATGAGTCAAGTCTAGTTTATGTAATGCATTAGCAGTTTGTCAGTGTTGTGTGGAGTTCAGCAGCATAATGGATGATGGAAAGAAACTGTTCCTGAGCTGACTGTTTCTGGCACAGATACTCCTGTATCTCCTCACAGAAGCATTCTGTTGAAACAAATAATTGCTGAGGCTATTATTGGATGCTTAAAAGCAACTTTAAGTTAGCCTGACTTAGAAATTCAAACAATAAGTTGGCGAAAAAAAAAGGTGGCTACACCCTTGCAGCTTTAACGCTGCTAGTATTTTTAATAAGATAATTAAAGTATCCTTCCTACAGTTTTATGTACTGAGTTAAGGTTAACTATAAATATGCAGTATGGTGAGACATTACATTCTACCCATTACAACACCACACTTTCAAAACAACACTACACAGTACCGTACACCACCATAAATGAAAAACACTGACAATTACTGGGTGAGTTCACTTTATTGTAACAGATAAAACTTAACAGAGGTACACCGTTTCATAATTACTTGGTCAAAAATGTGTTCGAAGTATATAAAAAGGTTTAAACATAGATATTTTCTCCTTGTACCACAAAAAGGAAGAATTCTTTTCTTGATCAAGATCAAAATAATTCAATTTTCAGGACAATTTTTGCTTATTACTTTCCCTTACAAACAATACAAAAGAACGTGCTGACCACACCGCCTCAGGTCCATTATCTTTCTTCAAATATACAAAGATGAAAAATCTCTGTTCCAAAAGAATTAAAAGAAATCAAACAACTTAAGCCTTAAACAGGAGATTTTTTTAAAGTATGCTTATTATTTCCTTGAAGGAATGGCAAATAGAGTGCATCTACAGGGATCACAGTCGAGTTACAGAGTAAAGAGATCAATCATGAAGGCTCTACTTTCATTTACACATTGAAAGGAATCACAAGCAAGCAGTTCAGCAAAAAGCAATGTTTCCAGATGCAGTCAGATTAGGAGTGAAGCAAGAAAATCAGGCCTGCAGTCAGCTTTGGGGGCAGAATTTGGTTTATCAATATTAATTTTATGTTTTAAAAAAATCTAAGTCTAAATCTAAACTTAAGAACGAAATATGTCCAAAATATGCCCTCTGTCATTAAAAACAACTATAACTGTAAAGAAACATCAACTTAAAAGAGTGGAAAAGACTCTCACAATCTTAAAACTGACATGCTACTTTATGCTAAAAGTATATACAAACTAATAAAAAAATAACACAACCAAAAACAACACTGATGTACAGATAAAAAAAGAGAACTGTCATGCAATAGATGTAGCTTGGAGTCTGACTGCTGTAATAATCAATACCAAAAGAACGCTGAACAGCCTCAGCGTGAAGACCAGCAGAGTGGTATAAAGAGATGGCGCGGCAGTAGAACCAGTCCTAAGCCTTTCGTTTCTTCATGTGGGAGTTCCCATGGACCACCATCCTGGCTTTGTGTCACAATATTCTGACAGCACCTCAAAAACAGCACTGAAAACGCAGACCTACCTATAGACATTTCTTAAAGCTCTAAACGGGAAGGCGTACGCTCTACCTAATATCTGAATGCTAAAATGCTGTAGTCTGCAGACTTGGTGGTGGGTTTGAATTACTTTTTAGATGAGCCACTATTGTGTAAGAGAATTTTCACCACTCTGAGAATCTGAGTGACGTTTCTAATCCAGAATAAAGCTTACTTTTATTTTTGGGTGTATTTAACGTGAGACTTCTTCTGAGCAAATAAACTATAAAGAGAATCAATAGATTTTATGTGTGAGAGTTTGTGAGCATGTGCATATGTGATCTTCTTCAATACTTTGGCACTTTGGTGTAGTCTTCTTGGTGTACACTCTTACAGAGGCCCATGGACAGGATCATGCCAAGAAGCTGTGGGAGGAACATTAGACAGTCATTAGTCAGTGCGCTGAGCTGAGGCTGGAAATTTGGCAAATGGATGGAGCAATTTTCCACTCCAAAATAAAATGCCGCTGCATTACATCTGACACAGCATGAAGTGACAGCAAAATTACAGGGGTATATATGTGAATGCACAAGGGTGAAAGAACTGTAGGCAGGAGAAGAGGAGATATGACACACCTCAATAACAGCCACCCCGAGGCAGATTCCTAGAATAACACCGTAGTTTGTGAAGAGCCAGCTCTCCACACTGGACATGCAGCCCTAAAAGGGGTAACAGAGAAAAGACACACTTCCACTAAGTACAAGGTTCCCAGACTGGATACGGTATTCGTTTTATTTCCAGCACTTCTCACAAATGCTAACATGACAACATGTATCAAGAAAAATTGTAATAATACTTTCAACAAACACCTTTATATATATATATATATATATATATATATATATATATATATATATATATATATATATATATATATATATATATATATATGAAAATATATATATTCCCATAGAAAAAAAAATCTTTAGAATCTAAATCTAAATTTATATATATATATATATATATAAAATGTTGATGCAACAAAACAATGTCCCATGAGAGTTTTAGTCCATTGGTATTGTTCAGGCCGCACCCCTGCATTTTAGAGCAGGAAGTGGTCCCTGTCCCTCATGGCCACATAGTGAGCAGTTAGATCTTATAGGTTTAACGTAAATGTGTTAGACTTAAAATCAGTGATCGACATTAAAATCCCAGGAGGTAAAATATATAAAAAATGTTTGTATGAGTGTTACAATAAACATCAAGCACAGCTTAAATTCAAAATTTAAATAAAATAACACACAGCTGAAAAACCTGCTGATCACACCCATCAAAGAACTAACAGATGGACAAAGCAACACATAAATAACAGAAAAGACAAGGTTTGTGTGTATAAACAACTGAATGGGCAGCTGGCAGCTACAGACAGGTGGCTAGCTTGCTAACTATTGGTTTTGCTGGGTTTGCTCTGGTTCAAGTGTGTCTGACTTTGAGATGAACCTTGTGATTGGTTAGGAAATTCTTATGGTGTTACCCCAGAACATAAGAAGAGAAATACAGTGAAATCAACAAACACTGATTAGACTCTGGGAAGGTATTATAACACATACATGTATACATGTAGACCCAGAGGAACAAAATTAACTTAGAACGGTCACATTTTCTGCTGCGTTTGTAAATCAGGTACTGGCTAGCTTTTTTAAAATGCTCAAAAAATATTTGGTAAAGTTCAAACAGTGTTATGATTGTAATAGTAGTGACAAATTGAACATTCAGTCATTTGTTTGAACAAAATACACATAAGGTACAGGCTCACTTAAATAGTCTATATGGTCCGTATATCATACCACAATGATGAAAACACCAATGTTGTTTATTGCTCATAATTGCTGAAAAACTGGTGTGAACATTTATCCCTCAAAGGGCTAAAGCTTGTGTCATGAGCTTGTTGGGAAACAAACTCATGACATTTAAGAAAATATTGAAAATAAGTTTAAAATTTTGATCAGTAGTTTACATTCAAAGGTTTGTGGTAGACATGGTTCATTTTGTGTTGGGTTTAAACCCCCAACCGATAGAAAGCACTGTTCATTTAGTTTATTTAGAAGGGCAGCTGACTTAATTTTACTGCTGCACAACGTTGAGACTACCCTGGCCAACTGAAGCACCCCCAGATCATAACACTGCACCCAGAAGAGTATTTGGTGTGCACTATGCATGCTGGGTACTGATGGGTACTCCAGCTGTTTAGTTCCAATACTGTGAGATCAGCTCACTGCATTTTGCCAAGGAAATGTTCTCACTATCACCTATTACTTCTTATATCATTGTGTTTAAACCCTCAACCACTAGATAGTGATTTTCACTATTAGACTCTTTCACTCCAGCGTAAACAAGTAGCATAATGGTGCACTGTTAGCATTAACAATCATGCACATATGGTGGCATGTTTTTAATTAAAAATTACAGTATGTTGCATTGCCTACAGCATGACACTATATCACAATATATCAAATCGTACCCCCGTATCAAGATACAGATACAGATACAGAAAACAATGCATTAATCTTTTTACAGTCTGTTGTAAATAACAAGCTGGCGGTGTCTTATATTATCAGCCCGCTCAGTTTGTCCTTAACCGTCTTGCACATTAGAAACATACAGCTGGCTCTGTGCTGGCTCTGGACTGCATGTGAAAATGTGATGGCAAATATGGATTCAAACCAAAGACCATCTCTGTTTAAAATAAGATCAAACCTAACCAAATGAAATCACAATGAAACAGTCTAGATGTGTTAAAAGCAAACACTGAAGACCATATCTTCAGACACCTACAGGTATCTGAAATTAAAAAAGATTATTATGCCATCTTTAATACTATTTTAAAGTTTCATAAATACAAACAGGAGCCTCTAAACATCCAAAATCCCTCATTAAGAGGTAGAGTCTGCCCCGTGACCCATCACATTTTCTATATGAAAAAACAGTCCTTAAGACTTCAGTCCATTCATTTCTATATTGATTGTCTCTTCAGAACAAATTCAGAATTGTTCCAAATTGCTTAATCAAATCATGGTGAAATCTGAGATTCCTCACTGTCTTGAATCGTTTACTAAAGAACTGAAATTGGCCAAATATTTAATCCCCTCATACCGTGTCATAAATAGGCCAGTCAGGAGACTGGGCCTCACAAAAGCCACTGTCCGTGCCGTTGTCATCGGGGATGGACGTGTTGCGGCAGGAGCAAGGGTACAGCATCTGAGAGCTGTTCACGATCACAGGGTTATCCAGCCAGTCCACGCGGCCGGTCCAGCCACAGCAGTGCATCTGTGATACAAAACACACAAAAAAAAAAAGTCACCACACGACTAACAAGAGTAAGTAACTCCACCCTAACTTAAACCTTTAGTTTTTGGCCCTATTTACAGATAGGGTGTGCGGGTTCGCTGGTCATTTTGGATAGCAAAAAAAAAAGGTTATATTTTGATCCCTGACTCCTGTCCCCACAATTGAAAAGAAATTTGAGGCGGCAAGTTTTTCTGCATTAAGTAATTTCACTATGTTTAAATATTTAAAACTGAATTATGCAAAACATGACATTTGGATTTAAGAAGTAACATGATGTAACTAACTACTTCTACCTTTCCCAAGGTATTTATTAACATATAGTCTGAACGAACATTCTTACTGACCACAAGATTTCCTATCAAACACCCTCATCAAAAAACTCAATCAAATTCTGTTTTTCAATCTGGCACTGGCTGACGACAAACAAGCCAAGACACTGTCTCCGTTTCCCTTTCTTTGACTGTTAGTGTCATACTCCCTCTGATTATTACTAACCAGTACTTCAACATTCCTGGAGCATAGCCTCACATAATAACAGTGTAGTTATCATGGTGATACATGGTAACCGACATCTGGTGCTTTTCTGACAATCTGAGGGTAATCTGCAATTTGTATGTCCATTCTGCACTCACATTCCTCTGGATGTAGTCCCAGGCCTGCTCCGTAGTCTTGTTCTGTCCGTGGTAGTTCTCCAGGAGTTTGGTCACAACGTTGGATGTCTCAGTCTTCAGCTGAAAACAGAGAAAACTGAGACTTTGCAGACATTACAGTAGGTGAACACCTGTGTCAACATACCATTAAACCTTTCAGAAGTGTATTTACATACAGTATTTCTGGTCCTGTGCACAAAAGTGGACAGAGCAAACCGTCCAGAAATGCAATGGTATTTAAAGGAGAGCTGATTGACTGTTAGGTTTTCCTAACTTTGAGTGCACAACCTAAGATTCACTTTTCTGACTAAGCAACTGGAGGAGCCATTTAATAACTGTCATCATAACAAACTCCATCCTCCCTTCTGCCACAGACATACTCCATCCAACAAAAGTCTGCCTGGGATGTGAACATGAGAGAAAAGAAGCATTTATATTGGAAAACCAGCTCTGCTGCTCTGTAGTTATATGCATCTAGTCTTCACTTGGCAGGGAAAGAGCTTTCCTTTCTAGGTCTTTTTTTAAAAGCTAAATGAATAGTCTCCAAGAATTCCTGCTTTACTGCATATCCTGATCAGATGCTTCCCTCCAGCTTTTAAGGACACATGAAAGTTGGCAGTCAGTTCCACTAACCCAGATTTTTGTTTGTGTGTTTATGTGTATTGCTCCTGATCTTCCTATAGCCTCACTAAACACCGCTGTCAGTAACGTCTACCCTAAATCACACTGCTTTAAATGTGATCAAGGCCCACTTGCAAAAACACAATGGCCGATTTCCAACCACCACCTCATACAAGTGTAACAACCAGCATGTGCAATAGGGGGCAGTGTGCCTTTATGTTCTGAGCAAGATGGTGGCTCTCAGGCTCCATTTGCTTTGTTCTAGAAACAAACCCTAGCAATGAACTCTGCAAAATCCACTACTGTGACCCCATAACATCTTCAACTGAGGCACATGTGAACCATATGTATATTTCTTTCTGAGGAATATTCTGAGGTCTTCTAAGGCCAGTCATGATTCAAGATGACACAACTCACCAAGTCTCGCTGAAAATAGATGAGAACAGCTGCAGACACCTGAGCGATGAGGATGAGGAGCAGGCAAGTGAAATACTGTAGAACACAAACAAATTGTTATCATTTGGGTTCTGCTATGTTAGAAGATTGCTAGACCACATTGTAGATTACATTATTGATTTAAGATGTTTTAATTTAATTTAACATCTTCAGTGAAAAATATGTAAGATTAAAGGGGAACAGAATTTCTGCGTAATCAAATGCTTTAAGATGTAAACAGTCATTCAGAGCGAACTGATATAAAATGCCTTATTTTAGAGGAAGAGAGTGAGACAAAATTGACCACAGCAATGGTGATAGAAACCAGATGTCTTGTTTAATGCTTCTAAAATCCACTTCCCAGAAAACTATTTCATGAAATACTTACAAACACATTGCAAGATAACTAAAACGTTAGTCGACAGTTGTTCTAAAACTAATTTTTAATAAATCTATATACGGTAGAGAGGTAGATGCATGGGGCTGTAGGGCAAAACCCAAATAAAACCTACTTTTTCCATTAGTCTGCTGTTACATCACAACACCAGACAAATCCCTAATGAATTACTTCCAGTGGTTGAGTTTCTTCCAAATCATTCAAACAATTCATCTTTAACAATTATTTATGAAATGAAAACACCAGAAATCACAGTAAGCAGGTTTACGGTAAGCCATACTGTGTCCTAAACCACACTAAATAACGATTTAGGTGCAGAAAGGCTTGGACTACTGAAAGAATGTTTGCAATGTCTCATAGTTCCAGTGTGAAACTAAAGAAGCAAAACTTGGACACCAAACATGTCTTGGCTGATCTACTACATCTGGGAAAAATGGAAAATTGTGTACATTTGTTTTTTTCTCTGAACCATTCTATAAATAAGAGAGTATTTTCATGCATCGTTGTGTCTTACCAGTCCAAGCAGACAGCGGATTTCATAGATGGCTCCCAGACAGCCCAGGAAGCCCATGAGCATGGAGAAGGCGCCCACACCAATTAGAATGTAGGAGCCCACCTTTAGTGCCATAGAAGAGTCCTCTGCAGAGAAACACAGGCACTCGATGCAACTGAAGTGTTTTCAAAACACTGGGATACGTATGGCTAAAAGACAAGACAAACGGCCGTGCAAGAAATTTCTGCACACATGTGCTTCTACGAAAACATTTAGAATGTTTATAAACTTCAAAAGACTACAGTTTCCAGTGAAAACAAAAGATCACATTTTTCTATAAAAGGCCTGACTTCTTTTGACCGCCTTGGCTATAAATCTTCACCTCCTGTCCAGTTCTTCTTCACTTTTTACACCTAGCAAAAGCAGCAGTGGTAAAATTATATATTTCAAAGCAACACACCAACGCCAGATGATCTTATTGTAGCCACATTTTTATTGCAGCTACAGCTAAAGCCAAAGCCATTCGGTCTGCCGCAGGGTCTCGCCAGTGATCAAGTCTGGCTTAGTCATGCTGAAGAGCGCACAGCCTGGAGGAACACTGTCAGCTTGGACCAGGAGCATACTGTCTGGACGCCATTGCGCACTTCTCCGGACACAGATTAGCGCTAAATCACACTCTCAGTAGGGAATCACCACTGAAAATCTTCAGAAAAGTCTAAGCCTCATCTTTGTGTGAAAACACAGTGCTACGTGTAGGTGTGGTTAAGAGGGGTTTGGCTGGCTTTTCCTATGGAGCCCATCATTTTTGTGAATACATGCCATGAAACTGAGGCTCGTGGACTCCTGCAGTCAGATTTTCTGCGGTTTCAGCTGAAAGAGGTCAGAACATGCCCTGGTCCAGCTCCAAAAGGCCTAAACGGGATGCCAGACTGAGGACCCTCTGTCTCAGTCATACAAACCAACCGACAACACTGCGGTGGCTCCGCAGCAAGAACAACATCACCACAGGCAGCCCCTCTGAACAATAGCGTAGTGTACAGTAGCCCTGTGAAAGCCGTGAGTGAGTTGGTGTGACAATGGCTTGCACCAGACACAATAGCACGTCAGTTGACCTGACGTAATCAGACGTACCTGCTATCTCGTTCTCCTGCATGACTGTATGTGCCACAAAGACCACATTAATGGCTCAATCAATTGCAGTGATGAGTCAAGAAAGCATCATGTAACTCTTTTATTGATCAACGCATTCCAACCTGATTTAAATGAAGTGCTTTGCTTAGGGAATGCTTTAGTCCAGGATTTCAGATTGCGGATGTCCACAAAATTAGTCTACAGTCCTACTGGCATGTGAAGTCAAAAGTCTTGTGGCTCTAATCCACAACTATCTCTAACTCCATTTGGCCTGGTGAGAGAGGTCTGCGTTGTGTTTTTCTGAAGAATTGCACCCAGTTACTCTTACGTAATTAACTATATTGTTAATTACTGAAAAACGTAATTAAAAGCAGGAAGATTTTATATGTTCAGAATAAGATAGAAATACCAGATTTGAACTTTTCAGAACATTTGGTAAACATCATTCACATAAAATTCAACAACAATAGCCAAATGAAAGAAAATTCTTATAAGAAGTCTTATTCTTAACAAAGCAGTTTCCTTGCTGCAAGGCTAACCACTAGACTCAGTAAAAGTCAACCTCAAAGCTTTGGAAAAGGCAGCCTTATTGGAACATGAAAGCAAGGATCCTTGTTTGAATTATGTTCTCCATGACAACTTCTCCAAAGAGGCACCACCAGAGTCTATAAAAGAAGGTGAATGCAGTTTCTGTGCATTGTGTGTGTGCGTGTGTGTGTGAAGTAGCAGACGCTTGGTTCGCCCAGCACGCCTGAAGTGTCTTGGTGCATAGCGGAAATGTGGAAATCCTCTAGGGATCAGCAAGCTAGAGAAAGCTGCTAGTGGCTGGATTAGAAAAACAATGGTGTTCTGAAAACTCTCTCTCTCTTTTTTTTTAATGACGGAGTGAGGGGGCTCCCCAGCCTATGGACGGCCAGCAGTCCCAACACACGGTTGTCGGCCCCCACGCTTTACAGGAATGCATTTGTCCGGTGAAATGCGGCACACGTAGGGGGAACGTGAGCCGTGGACACATGAGCCCTAAGGCCAGCATGTCATCGGCATGAGCTTTCTTTAAATCAGGGTTCACACTCAGCACCATTCATGACCTAAACACATACGGCTCCCTAAAGGCCAATGCAAAACTTTCCATGATGCCACCACACTTGGCTTTGGTCAAGAGTTCTACGACGAGCATGCTTTGAGCTTTGAGATGCTTTCCATTAACCCCTGTTTGAGGACGGAGCCATGCCAAACTGATGAATTGAGTGGATTGTTCACAGCCTCTGCATTCAAAGCGTCAACAATGTAAACTTGTGCCAACTGCCTTTAGCCACGTTGTGAAGCTAAGAAGCCTCACTGTGGCCCCTTTTTCATTCGGACTCTTTGAGACAGTTAGCTTGTGCGTCTATGTATGTGTGAGGGACAAAGTGAGAGCACGTAAGAAAGAGACAACTGAAATGAGAGAGCCTCATTCTTCTCCCCGACAGATATACTTGCTCACCAGTGTTAATTTGTTCTCACCGATGACTAACGTAGCTAGATGGCTGATCTGAGTGCTGACGTGATGCATGCTAATGAGCGAGTGGCTAAATGAGCCCAGTGTGGCGCGGGCGCAGCACCTGCACACTGCCTCAGATGCGCTACGTCACCCACAGGCCCTGCCTGGCTCTCACTGCCAGCCTGGTTAGCCGGGTTTGTTCAGCTTGGCTCGTGAACTCGGGGCCTGTTCCTCAGCCAGCGCCGGCCTTCTTGGCCGCGTTAGGAAGACACAGACCCACTGACCTAGAGCTGCCTGAGAAGGCCTGCGGGATGGAAAACAGATCTGTGCATGCATGCATTTGTGTGTGTGTCCGCAAGAGTGAGGAGAAAGGAAAGAGAAGGAGAGAGATAGAGTGAGAGAGAGCGCAAGAGAGAGGGGGAGGTAGTGATGAGAAACTCAGAGATGATCCGAGAAAGTATGTCCAACAGACTGCATCACGTGGTGCTGCAAGATGCAAACCAACAGTGATCATCAAACAAAAGCAAACCAGAGACAGATGGTCCAGTAAACAGTTATGCACTACTGAGTCACAACGCCGAAAGGTTTTTGTTCAGAGCTGAGATAGGATAACAGCTAACAGGACCACCACTAATGAGTGCATAAAGAAAGAGGCTTCCCTCACCACTTCCTGTGCTTCTTATACTCTATAATAGGAACAAGCCCACAAGGGAATAGAGCATATACTCACTGTTAAATCTGTACCTCAAATAAATAGTTTGTACTATTTGGGGAAAAAAACAGCTGTTCCTTTACATTGTGGGAACAATGCACTACAAGTGAGCAGACCAACAGAACGAATCTGTAGTTATTTGGAATAAAATCCTATATGTGTACAGAGTCAGAGACCACCTTTCTTTTATTTGATTTCCAGTAAAATGCTTTTCTCCAAGAGATATTTCTGAGAAGAACAGATACAAGATTTTCCACTCGCATAAGGTGGGGATAGTCAAGGTACTATAAGTGGAAGGAAAATAAGCGGGGGGAAAGCATAGTTTCCAAAACTGGAGTTGAAAAAATTATAAATTTATAGAGAAAATTGGAACATCAACGATCAAATCTGAAATAATTTGCAGGGGTCGCTGTCCATCCTTGTACTGTAAGAAGACAATTCATCACTGTGGGTTTAAATGGACCTGTCATAAAGCTATTACTGAAAAAAGAAAATAAACACACATGAAGAAAATGTGACCACCCCAGGGTCCAGACGTCATCAGCATCATTAGGATCGTTTAGGATTAACTAAATGCAGCTTCTAAGACTGAACCTTGGATGTCTGAATAAATATCCCTATAGATTTCTTTTAAAAACAGAAAGCAAAGGAAAAAAGAATGTGAGCTATTCTTAAAGACATAAACTAAACCGGTTAAAACATTATAATTATTTGTTTATGCTTCTGTAAAACATGTAGTTTTCTGTAAAACATATGCTTTTCTGCTTTCTTTCCTCATGCTGAAAAATGAATAGTGTGGCTGTTTTAACTGGAAATTAGGTAAATGAAGGGTTTTAACTGTTAACGTTTTTCCTTCCCATATAAAATTACCATTTTGGACACAGGAGGATTTATTTCTTTACAAGAGGGATGCTTTTCACTTTTACTTGACACAGAGCAAATTAAAGCAGTCAGTGGAAAACGGCAAACGCAAAAATAAAGAGGTTATTAGAACTTTCAGTACATTGGAGCAAATCCACATGAATTATTGAACATCTTTCTTTGCAAAAAAAAAAAAGGAAAAGGGATGCTACTTTGGTTACACTGAGAATACAGACACTGACTTACGCAAGACTGCAATGAAGCTTTGATTGTCCAAGAGGATCCAGAGTCCAAAGCCCATAATCAGGGCTCCAAATATCTGCAGAGAGAGAGGAAAAGAAAAGAGAGAGGCAATAGATACAGAGAGTGCGAGAGAGAGAGAGAGAAAAAAATTAATCACACAGTGGGGTAGACGGGGGAGCAAGGCGGCCCACATTTTCAATTTACAAGCTGCAACTTGTTCACTCCAAATCTCTTGGAAGGGGCTAAGCTCGGGACTGTGTGAAGTTTGCTAGTATGTGTGAGCGCGAGCATGTACGAATGTGTTGCACGCCAAAATGTCACTACATGTTTAAAACAGCAGCAATGTCTGCTTGTGTCTAAGTGCACGCTTATTATGTGTGTGCATGTGTGAGTGGGTGTCTGCCACAGTGAGCTAGAGACACTAATCCTAGCCCGTAGGGAGTTGAGCTGTGTGTTCTCTGGGCTCTAAGCACAGGGTTCCAAGCTCTCTCTCTCTCTTCTCTCCAACCCCCCTCCTCGCACAGCACTAACATCTGGGACTGATTGGGCCATGCCTCTGCGTGGCAGCAGGGGGAGGGGGGGGGGGGGTGTAGCGGATGTGGCCTCTACTCAAGAACACCGCTGCTTGCCCTAAACGCACCCCATCAGTCTCCCGCAGCCACTGTCCAGTTCATAGTTCAGCTGACTGGAGCGCCTTTTCCAGCCTCACAGCCAGCGTCTCTGTCTCCAAGCCTGTCATCACACTTTCTGCTCTGACATGTGGGTCTTTGAAGAACAGCAACCCAAAAAAGAATCACAATATTTTTAGGTATTTAATTTTTTTCATATCATAAATGATTTTCCTTTTGAGGTCCATTTATAATATTTGCGTAGGTTTACAGAGAAACTGGCACAATTTTAATAGATTTTTATATGACCATTTTTTAAAAAACTATTTATCCCTCAGAATTACTGGGCCTTTAACAACGATATATATGAAAATAACATGTCTTCGGATTAGCTGCTTTATACTGAGCTTTAAAAAGTGGAACTACTCCTTTAAACTTTAACATAAATAGGCAGGGCTAAATCGTTCCAGACCAAATAGATAAGTTGTATATAAGTTGTTTTTCATTATATCACAAATTCAACATAACATTTTTTCAACATAGTTGCTATCTATGGATTGGGGGGTATAATACATTTTAAAATATTTATAATGTCTGCAGAGTATATCAAACGTGAAAAAACAAGGACATAGCAAATTGTATGTGATATGAGCACTTTAAAATAAATATACAGATAAACATGGAGATACCCATGTAAATTATATCCAAACACATAATCATTCAATGGAAAGAATTAAAGCACAATACTCACAAAAACCCACAATGCAATTTGCCGTGTCTTTTTCAACATTCCGAATAGCAACAGTAAACCCCAATAATAAAGACTGTATTGTTTTTTTGCCAAAATTACATATACTTGTTGCATCAATTGTATGTCTTGATTCATCCCATCAGCCAAAAAAGCATCTTTCGCTGGCCAAGATGCTCACAATGCGCAAAGAGACATTGAGTGATACTGTAGTCTGTGATAACAGCCCTACAAGGCCCAATGTCCTGATAAAGATACTGCACAGTCACAGTATCTTTCAAATGTGGCACTGATTACACTTGAACTTGCACAATGCAACAGAAAAAAACTCGCACAGCTTCACACAGCAAGCGTTTGACACGCCGTAAGAAAATGACATGCTGCTTGCTTGCTAAAATACAGGGCCTGATTTCAGGTCAGTGGTGCTGCAAGTCCATGCTGCCGGGCAATCAAGGCTGCAATCCACCAAACCACAGCTCTTTCACCTCATTCTCTGCATGGCTTAACCCCGTGGCCCAGGACAATCCCAGAAAGAGAGAGAGAGAGAGAGAGAGAGAGAGAGAGAGACTGACTCTTCAGGCATTATGACTGTACTGAGGCACAGCTTTGATAAGAGCATATGTGTGAGGGAAGCCGCTGTCACAGATCACATTCCTAATACATGGGATAATGCTGCAGCTCCTGCTGCATTGTTTGGATCTGAAGGATCATGGCCTGTGCTTTAGAGGGTGTAAGCCAGGATAAGAGGTTTCATTTTCTCTGAGTAAGGGCAGAGCCAGGGACAACAAGGGGCAGACCAGCTCTCTCATTCAGAGGCTGAATGCTGCCAGGGAACAAGAGCTGTAAACACTTTAGCTGCACTGTAATTATGAGGGTGTCTTTCACGAGAGACAGAGTAATAGACAGAGGCTGATAGATGAATAGATAGATATACTCAGAGACAGACAGCCACACTAATCTAACTACAGACGGATATGCAGATCTCTAATCAGCTGGATAGCAAGGTGTTGAAATATGGGTGGGGAGGGTTGGTACACTAATTTTGGGTTAGGTCAACTGTCAAACATATTTCATTATGTAATACACATGTACTAACTAACATAGGCAGAATGCAGGAGCCTCCTCTTCTATTAGTTCGATGCATGCACATGTGCAATGTAATAATATAATGTACTACAATAATGAAAATGAAGGAATTTTCAAGAATAATTGTTAACAGTCACTGCTGGCATAAACAAGAAAAATCGAGGTTTAAAGACATTGTTACAAAAATATTTAGGCCTGCCTCAACATTGGAATTTTGGGCTTATTCAGTACCATCTGCATACATATCTGCTCATTGTGAACAAATATATCATTTATTTACACAGTGATACAAGTGGAACGACATTAAAAAGATAAAGATAAAAACGACTGAAGTGCCCTTGAGCAAGACGCCTAACCCCCAGCTCTCTGGGCGCTGTGGATAAGGCTGACCAGCGCTCCGGGCAAGTGTGCTCACTGCTCGTATGTGTGTTCACTAGGGTGTGTGTATATGTAGGTGTTTCACTGCACGGATGGGTCAAATGCAGAGGTCAAATTCCACTGTGTGCACACAAATAATGGCAAATAGTTTTAAATTCTATTCTATTCTATTCTTCTTGTGGTATATAAGCATAAACCATTCATTGGCCTGCACTATTTTAAGGGCTGAAGATGGGGCCTAATTTGAGAATGCAACAGCTTACACAGAATCCACTCTGAAATGTAAAACAGTGCGATGCCTGTAATGCTTCCAAGAACATCACAGCTACATGCTGGGAGAATAGGAGCACGCGGCGGATGGAGAGAACGCTGTTAAAAGCATCAAGCGTGCCTAAAGCTGCAGAAAGGATCAGCTCCTCAAAAACACAGCAGCTGGAGGAACTGGGACACCCGAACAGGAACACTGTGAAAACCTGCTCAGCACATCCATGTCATTATGCAAAAATGAGCGTGCTGGAGAAGTGCCTGTATGTTAATGCTACTTCAGTCATTTGTATTTAACGGATTTTAAACCAATTATTATTCAGATTAAGCAGTTAAAGGCTGTCGGCTATGAAAAGCAACAACAAAAGATGAACACGGATTGATTGTGTGTGCACTCGTTATCCTGCAATTAATCATTTTTTTCATGAAATGCACTTTTTATGGGGGGGAATGTTTTCCACATTTCTACATAATTCAGTCTTCTGGATGTGAACCCAGTTATTCAGAGTGGTTTGATGTGAAAGGTTGATGAATCTGTTCTAGAGAAACTTACCAAGTCAGAATTGTTTGCAGCAGTGATGGGAAACCAGACGTCTGAAGTATTTAATGTCTCTAAAAGCTCCCTCACAAGCATGTATAGGGTAGGGATTTCCAATATTATGTGCAAAGGGCTGGTGTGGTTGCAGGTTTTCATTCCAACAAATCAGAAGATCATCTGTTCATTTGTTTGAAGGCAGAGCAGTTGATTAATCAAGTAGAATCAGATGAGCTCCAGCTCAGTTGAAATAAAAACCTGCAGCCGCATAAGATTGGACACCCTGTTCTAAGGCAAAACAGTCCCGAAAGACTTATTTCTCAGTTGTAGCTCTATCTTACAATTATCAACATTATACATACAATCTCAGAAGATGTGAAGATCCAGGGCTTGTTTTAGGCAGACACTGCAAGCCCCTGTAAAAATTCAGCAAGTTCCTCTACAATGAATGATTTCACATCAAACAACCCTGAATCTCAACCACTGCATTATGCAGAATTTAAGAAATAAGAAATGTAATTCAGTCATCTGAGTATCAGTAGTATTAGTATTCACAAAAAGAAAAAGACTTACGAAGAAGAGGAGGTTGAAGAGGAACAGGAAGTACTTGGTGGCCGTGATGCAACCTTTCCCCATTTTGCTGATTCTATAAAGGACCAAAAACAAAGAACAGTCAGTACAAACCTCACATATACACAGAAGACATGTAGAAGATAGCTTTAATAGAGGAATCTGGCTTTGCAAGAGACGTTTGTCACCAGAGACAAAGATTAACAACAGCAGATTCAAAGTTAAGCTGATCTTAACTGGAACTAAAAAGCTGCATTACTTGAGTGATGTGGGCTAAATAACAACTAGGCCTCTAAGCACATCCTCCACACATCTACTCCAATGCACACACAAAAACTTAACTTAAATCTTAAACACTTATGCTATTCTCATCAGAAACATTGAACACTATATGCTGAGAGAATTCAAATCAAACATATATTCTATAATGCATCATATCCTGCTATCACATAGCTGTATCGATAGGTGTCAATATTGGTCTGTAACATGCAGAAATTATGCATCAGATATTGAGGGGCAAAGAACTTTGTATACTAATTCATTTGTGAAAACAAAGCTGCAAACTCAACCCGTTTTCAATTTACAGTTTTTGTGATGTCACAAAAAACAATTCAACTACAGCAGTTTAGCCCCACCTGTCCCTATTTAGCCCTAGACTGCATTTCCTGACAGCGTTGTTGTACAACCAGTAAGGCAAGTAAGTGTTCTAATTCATAGTCTCGCTATGAGTTAAATATGGTAGTTGTTCAATGACACTTTTGGGCTTCAGGATTACTTTTTGAATGAGATTCAAGGCAACCAATTAGAAGACGGGTCATTTACTAACAGGGGTATCAGTCATTTTACTCATTTTATCAGTCTTAAAGTCACAGCCTGTTTACTTTGAAGGGATTAAAAGAGACTGGAAAATGGTCCTGTGAATCACAACTGCGTTGGTACATAAAAACGCAAAAATGTAAAGTGAAGATTGCGGGGGCAAAATACAAGAAAAATGTATATAATAAAAAAAAACAGAACTGGTATTAGAGACAGTGGTATTATTCTGTCCTATCTTATATTAGCTCATATCTAATGTTTATGCTTGTTTAAATGCTGCTAACAAACCAGTTTGATTGGATCCGGCAAAACTCCACTGGGCCGTTCTAAAGTCTTAACTACTAACCGTTTATAATGCTCTTATAAACTGAAAATGGAAATATATTAAGCTATTACATAACAACAACATAAGGCACATTTTTAGGCAATCATTGTTTAAAAAAATGCAGAGAACTCCAGCTTACTCAACCATAATGTTGCACGTTATTACACACTTGCAACATTCTCCCATCCAGTATACAAAGGCAATGAGCTTGTTCAGTCACATATATTTGTGAAGTGAACAGAGGCAAAGTTTAAAGGATGGTTCAATGTTCTCCTCGTTGTCTGTCACTACAGTGCAGCCATGCACTGACCCACATTCTGTTTGCTCTAAATGGGTTAGTGTTATTACGCAGGCCTGCTCGTGCCATTTGGAAGGCTATTGGAAAGAGCAGTCTATGGCACACTTTGGCTGTCCCACTGTCCTCTGATGGATGGAAAGTATTGACTGCACACTTGCAGTCACACAGAAAACTGAAAGCCACAGCAGAGTGCCGCAAACACAGAACGGCGTTTACTAGCAGGAGAACACAGTGACGCCATGCACCAGTCATTAATGGTCGACTACTAGACAGGCGCATTCAGAATTCTCCTACTGGGCCTTAGACTACTGGATCTTTTATGTTGTCAGTCACTAAAAGAAACGACAGAGCCTGTGCAGAAGCTACAGTAAGCACTGTCAACGCCTGAACAGAGATGTGTGTTTAGAGATCAAACATTTTGACATCCTGTGTCATCCGTGAAGGGATTCAGAGTGTTGCACTTTCTGTAAGACGTTTCATAAAAAAACAAAAACAATGAAAAGGCTATTTTAATGTCAAAAGAAGCTCCATCCTTTACAGCTGCTTGTCACAGCTCTTGTCACTGCTATTGCATCAGCTGGTAAAAAGTGATCTAAAAGTTATCAGATGGTAAAAATGGTGTGGAAAGTTATAGGGAGGTACCTGGGGGGCGGTATGGAGGGTTTGCATTAAACAGAAAAGATTCCAGCGGAAATAAAGAGAAGTGAACTTTTTAATGTTCTGTAAAGGCCTCTATGACAACGCTGACTGCCACAAAGACTGACCGGTCACAGCAAAAACAAACTAAGAGTAGGAATATAAGAATACTGTTTTTGTTTTTGTTAAATTCTTATACTGAGAGTTATTTATAGAAGCAAATCACTCTGTATGTATGTGTTATTACAAAAAATTCTTAACCTTTTCCTTAAACTGAAGCTCACTCTTACTATTAAAGAACAACTCAATTAAATAAGCACTGGCACTATGAGGCCAGTATTGCTAACAAACACCAAAGACAGTCATCACCCTAATCATTTTCATCTTATTCCTCCATGGCCAGTTAATTCACACTATGCAACCGTATCGAAGACCTGGATACAGTTTGAGAGATGACATGGCATGTACATATTCATTTTGGTGACTACTGACTTCTAGTGTTTGTTCTACATTAGCCTCATATCAGCAGCACCAAACTAAAGATTAGTATACCAAACATGTATTAGCACATCGACTACATGTTGAGTAAGTGAAAGTTGGCATCGTAGTGTCAAGCCACTCCTTTAACCTCAACTCCGAGCATAACCTTAAGCCTAACCTTAAGGAGAACGATTATCAGCTTTCATCAGATCTGATCTTTACACTAGTTTGTTAACAATATGATCACATGCTGATTAACTATAGCAGGCCATATAAATGTGAGTCTGCTTTCTAAGTAGTCTCCTAAAAGTATCAAAGAAGATTTCCTTTTAAAAGATTCACCAGCAGATCCAGCCTCTGAAAGGATTCTGATGCGTTCCTGGCTTAGTCTAGGAGAAATTGTTGGAGCTGAGTCGCTCTGTTGGACAACTAACACACTCACACTCACGCCAACCTTATAAAACCTGCTTGGCTCATTTCCTCCACAATGTCACAGATGTTAAAAATGTGACTATTTTCAAACTTTAAATACCCCTAAGAGCAAAGAAAAGGTCTAAGGTATCACATTACCTCCACAGCTTTGTCTCCCCCTCCTTTCCCCTTTTTACTGTGACATACTACTTGCTAAAGCATGTTCCTTACCCTTTACTTTATTTCCCTTCCCAGATATAACAGTGAGAATGAGTATTAAAAGGAGAAAGAAGCAAAACACTCCAAACAATGTGTTTTTCGTAACAAAGACACCTAAATGAAAATCTGGAGAGTGTTGGACTGCACGCAACCGTGAACAGTATACAACAAGGTCATTATTACTCCATGTGCGTATGTGTGGCTACACCAGACGTGCGACTGACCCGACCTCCGGTGCGTGCCGCCACTAAAATGTGTGTCACAATCCACTTACTAAAAATTTAATTAGGCCAGCATAACGCTGACAGAGTGGATCATATTCATCTACTTGACTGTTATCACAGTTTACTTTCCTTCCAGCTTTTTAACAGCACAACTATCTTCAATCAGATCTTAAATCATAATATGCGTATTAGGCACAAATGAAGTAGCTTAAATGATGACCTGTGTGAAACTGGATAATCTATTTCAGGTGTGTGTGTGTGTACATCTGGCCTTTTGGGGGTGGGGGATGGGGAGGGGTGCTTGTGTGCCCAAAAGAGCACAGCAGCTTCCCTAAGGGGCATCCAGGCCCAGTTCTCAGTCTGAAGTTCATCAGCATTCAGCTCGTCTACCCAGCGCATACTGAGGCGCTGGTTAACACCCCATGGCCCTTCCTCCTTGCACCCCTCCTAACACCCCCCTAATACACACACACACACACAGACAGGGCCAGCTTTGATTTCCCACCACAACAATAGCAGCTTTCAGTTACGCTTTTCACAGCTGACAAAAGGAGAAACTCTACACACACTGAGGACGCACTCTAGCTTAAATTCACCACGCCGCACAATGAGGCCCAGATAAGAGCTCGGTCTTCAGCATTAAACCCTTCCCAAAACAGGCCCAAGAAACGAGCCCACGGACTAAATGACACTGCTTTATGCGGGGTTGCTAAACTTGACAGCAAGCCACCCCACAGATGGCCCAACCCGCCACCCCATGAGAGCAAAACCATTGCACGGCTATCCAAAGCCTGTCCACTCTCTCGCCATCCGAGACAACTTAATTCAGTCTCCAGCATGCCAAGCATGTTCCTATGGCAACCATACAGCGGAGGCAAAAAAAGGAGGGGGGGGTGTGCAGAGGGTGCCTCCTCTTGAGAAAGCAAATAGTCTCACGCTCCGCTGTTACTGACAGCATGTAAACAGGAGTGAAGAGAAGAGGCTCACGCCGAGCCAAGACCAAGCAGAGTTCACCAACTTCTTTTGGACACGGTCACTTTGGCTGGAAACAAGGCCCAATTGTTAGCTCTGGCACCTGAAGACAACGGCCAACTGGACAGCATCAGTCATCTACAAGTAGGGAGCCATGATCACTGCCTACAGCACGGAGGTGCACGGAAAATCTGATACTATAAACAGATCAAACTGAAAATAGAAAGCAAAAGCATTTAATCGTGGAGGGTGAAAAAAACCAAGGCGGCTGCTTATTGTCAGAAATCTCCTTATAAGAATGCAAAGCAGTTCAGTTTGTACATTCGTACACAGGCGTGCTAGATTGAAAGATCCTGTTTGAGTAAGAATTATGGAATGCAGTTCGACTGGACTCAGCATCAACATATGGAAATACACAAGCTCCACTCAGGTTACAGTGAAACATACACCCTTCCTGAACTTGTGAAGATTTACAGGTCTGTGTTCTCATCATTACAGGCATTAGTGTTTGTGTTTCAGGCAGAGCAGCACTGACAGCACGAGTACATTATCATATAACAGAAAGTCAACTTAAACCCAACAGGCAGAGACACATCTGTGCATAAGCCTTCTGCTTCGCGTTGTAACAGAACATCTGAGGCAGATTCCCAGTCACTGTGGCCAACAGAGAGCAGACCATGAAAGCTGACCTACATACACAGTAATATTCCCACCACCTCATAACGAGCGCATTAACCCCCATGGAAAGATGCCCCATTAACTCATTGACAAATACGGAAACGCCTGACAGCCTCAGCCGGTTTAGTTTCAGTGTTGATTAAATTCAAAGCTGAGGAGTGTAGTTTCACACAGTTCAGCGTAGTTTAAAGTTCTCCAAACAGAACACGAACGACAGCACGCAGTGCTTACAAGCAGCCTGAGCGCACAAGGTGTTAGATTAACCTGAGAGAACACAGTGAGCTTAATAAACTGAACTCTGCTACAGCTCTGGAGGCTGAAACTAAGTTTCCAGCGCCGCTTTGTTCTTATTGTCTTCTCGCTCCTCTCACAAACTGCCGCACTTCGGGTCTTCATTCTACGGGGCTCGCTTTTTCAGACTGTTACACGCGGAAAGCTGTAGGCGATCAAATGAATCCGACGTGCCTTTCGGTTTAGGGGACTGTTTTCAATTCACACAGCTCGTCCTCCTCTGTGCACCGAGTGAAAGCAGCGAGTGAGAGCTGCGCTGGTGACGCACAGGTTAGTAAACGCTTACCTGAGGCAGGTAAAACACGGTAACACGAAGTTACAGTAAAAGTTTGCTCACTTTGCTGTGGAACAGAGTTATCTGGCTTGTTAAACGTCCTCTTCTCCAAAGACTCTCGACTCAAGACTGTTCATGACACAGGTAGGTGAACTTCAAAAGACTTGGAAGCGGTGTGTAAATCTGATACTCACCTGTCCAGTCGTAGATGTGAGGACCGAGAGAAAGACAGCAGCTGTGAGCTCCGTGTGCAGCGCGTCTTTCGCGTGTTCAAGACAGACTTCGGCGATGTTGCCCTCGTGAACGAGTCGTTCTTTTGAATCAGTTGAACCGATTCACACGTTCAGCTAGTTTGAGGATCGCGGTGTTTTCAGACTGTGCTGTAGGCTAAGGGGCTCTAATACAGTTCAAGTGATGCTCCTTCACTGTTAAGCCCATAAAATCATCATGTAAAACGACACGCCACCGCGCCTGCTTTCTCGCTGTAGACTGTCGTTCTCTTGCTCATTGGTAGGAGTCAGTTTTACTTCAGTTTCACTTCGCTACACAGTAACGTTGACTTTACTTCTGATTGAATGTTCGATTCAGTGAATCAGACTGTTCAAAAGAGTCGGTTCATTACGGAGCGCTGAACTACTCTCTGGCTCCACCCAGCGGCCAATAAACGCAACTGCGCGGTGCCTGAGCTGTGCCAACCATAAACCTGTACCAGAAAAGGCTGGAATAATAAACAGTTCCTTAAATAAATAAACAAACACAATATCTAAAATAGAATTGGTTCTGCTGGATTTATGGATTCATTTCATTTTTGTTTTTCCAAACAACAGTGAACATGTTCATTCTTTTAAGAAGACCTGCTTTCAGTTTTTCAGAAATCTGTAGGATTATATTTCCACGCATCCAAAGTTCAGTCTTGGTTGATTGCATTTTCTGCTTCTCAGTGATCTCAGTCATGGACCTTCCAAAAAACTTCTCAGATGTCCATGTTTGGGTTTTTGACCTGTGACCAAGTTGTGTCTGTGTGTTTATCTCTATTTTTGTTAATTTTTATTTTTCATTAAAACGTGAAAATTCATGATAAACAGAAATACTCAAATATAAATAAAATAAAGAATAAAATGTCTTTACACAGTGTTTTTGGCCCCTATTGTAAAGTTATTTGCATATATATATATATATATATATATATATATATATATATATATATATATATAATAACAGATATAACACAGTCTCTTTCTTTTTTAAGCTTAGTGTTTGAGTAAGGAAAGACGATACATGCAGGCAGTGAATCAAGATCATGCAAAACATGATTAAATGGCTGAAACAAGAGGAGCATGAGAAAGAACAGCTGGGCTTCTGTCGTGTACAGGCACGGACAGGTGTTGGCACGGCTCCAGCTATGACTGGATAAGCTTTAAAAAAAAACAGCGGTCAGATCCTTTTGCTGTAGCCAGTGACATCATACAACACAAAGTGCTGATAAAACAGTCAGCACTCTTATCCAGCAGTAGAAGGAGCTTAGTGTGTGAGACAATACAAACAAATCAGGAGGTAGAACCCACTGCTGCCTTATCAAGGCCATGCTGAGATTTGCAGAGCCAGTTGGCCGGATTATTTATGTTTATTCATTTACAGCTACATACAGTAGAATTTGGATGGTTTTACACTTTTCTTACAGCCCTGTAACTTATTTAATTATGTTTGTGAGGAATGTATTCTCATTCCTCAGTTATGTAAGTCTCAGGGTTGTTAATTCAGAATTTGATCTGTTTTACAGTTACTTAGGAAGAGAGAAGAGATTTCAGTCCCTGTGGTGCAAGATGCTGAATTAAGCTCCACTGCAGTTCTGTAGGAAACTCAATATTGAAGGAGCTGTTTAATTCATGTGAATTTTGAAGTAAATATATATTTTCTTTTCTCTCAGTTTGCCTCTACACACCACATACCACACATATATTGGCTCTCATTTCCTGTCTGTCCATAAGGGCCTCATTTCTTTTTGCTGATACTGTTATCTAACATGCTAAGCAAGCAACAAATGAACATTAGCTTTTTAAAAAATTTCACAGAGGCGAAAGCCTTCTTTTGAAAAACTGACTCTAAACCACGCAGCCTCCACAGGTCGAATGACTTCATTCCGCCTTCACAGCCTGTAGCAGAGCTCAGAGCTGACCAAGTGATGCAGCGCAACGGACCTGCAATGTTTGTCAGTGGACATCACTGGAAATATGAATGTTCCTGTAGAGCTCATGTAGAAATAAAGCCAAGAACACTTCACTTTGAAGGCATTTGAAAAAACTGTGTATTTATTTCTTAAGCACTTAACATTCCTGCTACAAAAGTAGATACAGAATGCTGTATATATATACAAAATTTCAAAACAAAGACACCGTTTGACTTAATACTAAAGCAGATGTCTAAAGATGTCATGACCACCTGTTTGTGAAAGTACACTGTCCTCAGAAGGCAAAGGCAGAGTCTCTGCAATAGTTCCACTGTACAAGCGGCTATGACACCAAAACTATAAAATACACTGAAACCGCAATAACTTATAATTGGACGGATGTATTTATACTTCATAATCAAGTCATGTCCCGTTCACTGTAATCCATGAGCCTATTTAAGTTCTTAATAAGATGCTGTAAGGCATGCTGTAACACAATGTCAAACGGTGAAACAGAACTAAAACCACAGCCACTGTCTACCCAATTAAAACACATGAAATGCTTTACATACTCCCTCCTGCTGCTCACTTTATTAGTTATTTGATTAATTAACCTGCAGATAAATCAAAGTAATTGAGACTAATATGTAATATGTTTGCAGTAGTGCCACAGGACAAATGAAATGTCTTTTGAAGTTGAAAAATGTGGGCAACAATAATTATTTTAAATCATGAAGTAAAAAAAAAAAGAAAAAGAAAAAAAACACTGTCCAGGTAACAGTCCATGCATATTAAAAAGGATGTATTAATTACCAAAACGTCAAATGAACTGTCAGGGGAACAGCTTATACTGAGTAGGTGCAACCCATATGGTCACATGAAAAATCACAAATACTGGCAGGAGAAGAAATGTGAACATAAAGGCTGTGTTCAGAATGAATATGTGGTAATTGGGACTATTTAAAAATTCAAACCTTTTACTTTCCATTATTTATTGTAACTGTAGGATGATTTGAATAGTAATGCTTTTGTTTTCTTAGATTTTGTTAATGCTACATTTGTAGTGCTACACTACAGCTACGCAGCATGCCCTCCATGCACTAATGACAAAAATCATGTTATGGCATATAACGGACCTCTGAAGTCGTGCATCATTCTGAAGCCAGGTCCATAATAGGAACTCTTGAGTCTCTATAAATGTGAAATGAACTGCGTTTCCCAAAACCAATACACTTTTTTACCTGATTGTCACTTGATCCTTTTAATTATGAGGTTGTTAATGAGTCAAAATGAAAAAATATTGTTTTATGTTATATATTTTATTGGCCTAACCACCCAATCTTTGTCTGGTAATATGACTAAAATACACCACTGAAACAATAAAGCTTTAACAATCATGGCAGGTTTGGTTTAATACACAGTGATTTTGTGCAACGCCATTCATTCTTTAATTAAGCAATAAGCTTAGACCTAGAGATCCTAAAATGAGCATGACTGATGCATGCATTTACCAGCCCAAGATCAATGCTGATCAATGCTCTCAGTTTCGTGCATCGCAAAGAACCTTATTGGTACAGCAGGTTTGATTTAAAAACACTCATCAATTGAGATGTACATCACTAACCATACTTATTAGGTGCTTATAACTGTGACTATGTCTAGTGCTCATGTTCAAAATAATACTATTTAATACTATTTTTACACATCATATATCATCTATATATAATAGCCATATAATAGAAATAGCCATTTAAAAGCTCATCATAAACTGTGCTTTAAAACACCCTTAGAATGTGTCAACCGCATACGTGTTGGCTGTATTATACTAGTATTTGAGTTTACACTGAAAAAAAGTAATGCATTGAATTTCCCTGTTTCAAATCTAAACATCAATTCCATATTAATAAAATAATGTGTATTACATCAACACAGTTATTGCCAAAGGGAAGTAAAACTCAACGACAACGTTAACTGTGTTAATGAATGTGCAAATTATTCAATGAACTACTTTTTAGTGTACTTTAGGGTGCAAACAGTTGTACAAATGATGATAATACTTTAATTTGCATTAAAACTACCTCAACTTTACTTCACTGACCTCAACAGCAGATATGATTCAAATGTAGTGACAGGCATTTGGAAGAATGCACATCAGATAAGATTACATCATTGTTCAAACTGGCATCTATTTACCTTCACTGAAGCATACTAGGCATTCTCAAACAGTTCCCTAAAACCCAGTGCACACACGTGACGAAAGAGCATCAAAGAGGAACACATCAGAACAAGTCATGACTGGAAATTTCCCTATATCTCCAAACCCCTACTTCAATATCTGTAAATCAGCACACTCCTTTATGTTATGCTCACCACAAAACTGAAGGAGTCCAAGTAGGCTGGGGCTGTACAGAATCCAAACTCTATGCAGCTTGGATTCATTTGGTCCAGACAGAAGAGCTACTGTATACAATTAACTTTGTTGTGTCGAGTCATTTTTACAGATGAATTACTTCTTAGATTCAGAGGCACATGAGCCCACACACAGATCAGCCAGCACGCTTCAGATCTTCTTGGCCCGACGCCCAAGTTGGTGGTAGTAAGAAAGCGTGATGACGAGGAAGACAATCTCGCTGAGGAGGAGAAGCGCAGCTCCGGTGGACAGTGTACCCATTTCCAGGAGTGAGACTGATGTTACTGCAAAGACACGACAACTGGTTTAATGTAAATGAAAGAGAGGAAAAAAAATTTAATAAGGCCACTATATGCTGGTCTCGTGTGACCTAATAAGCATCAGCCTCTAAATATTTTAGAGGCAAGCTAGTGTGGGTTTTATGTGCAACCAGTAGAGGGCACCACAATCCCTGACACTGACAATTCATTCTGGACAGACCCTGCAAGCAGAGGAAGAAATCACTTTCCCTGAAGTGTGAAGGTTTCTTAATGAATGAAGAAATATGGCTAGAGTGTCAGGTTTCACATGGAGCTCCAAGCACTGTCTGTACTCTGAGAGAAGGGGTGAGCAGAGAGATATATAAAGGGTGTGTCGCAAAACCTAGTGAGCTGCCTACACAGACAGCATTTTACGTCATAGTATGGCTCCCGACATGTAGGCTGTCCCATTTCTTAGATACCTGAAACAAACTGTCTACTAAGGCACCTTATTTTGGCTCGATTTTAAGGAAGCATCGGACACTTCCTCAGACGCTAAGGCAATACCATGATGCAACGCAGGCAAATCTATGAGCAGTGAAGTGGTTTTAAAATGTGAGTTATTTTGATTCTCTCTGGTGTTTTAATGTGTTTCTTGTCATATAATCACACAAAACAGTATTTTATTTACAATTTTGTAACAAGTCATTGACCGTTTTGCAGTTATATACTGGAGCCATTAGCATTAATGCTAGCGGATTTTTAAGCCTCGGGCTATTGTTTTGGATGCCGGCTGGTAACTTAGCAACCAGCTACACCACCGGTCGCGTGCTGCAGTGGGCGGGAACAAGCCGTGACGCAGTCTCTCTCTAACTAGATCGTCTCAGTAATCTGTCTAATGAGGAGAGAACGCTGCTACATAAACAGCTGCCTACATAGTCAGTGCCTACTTAGACACTCACTAGGTTTTGAGACACATCCATAGACACAGAAACATGTAGAGAGAACGGCCCCTTACCTAGAAACTGTACACCAAAGTAGCATGCTTCAGTAAGCAGCGTCCATTGAATGATGACCTTCTCTGCAGTGTAGAGGCCATTCCACAGGATTAATGAGATACCTGTTGAACAGAGGTCATACTGGGGGTCAAACAAAAAAAAAAAATGCACAAAACACTATAACAGTCTGGTGTGTCTAATAGAGTGGACAGTAAGTAGACAGAGTGTTTAAAAACTCCAGCAGCACTGCTGTGCTGATCCACTCATACCAGTGCAACACAGTAACACACCACTACCACATCACTGTCACTGCAGTGCTGAGAATGAAGCACAACAATACCTGCTCTGTGGGGGTCCTGAACACAGATGAACAGTGTAAAGGTGGCATAAACTACAGTCTGCAACTGCAGAACTACGAAGTGCACTGATATGGTAGGTGGAGCTAATAATATGGACACTGAGTGTAATTACAAGGTAGATGCTCAAAACTCTATAAAGGCATCTTCAAACACAAGGAGTCCTACACGCGTGGGCTTTCTGATGGGAAACCTCATTTTTGCTCAAGGCCTGAGAAACGCGCAAGTCTCTCTGATCTCCTCCCACATACCGGATATGGATAACATGGAGACCAGCTGCTTCTTCACCCCTCCTAAGAACCATCTGCCAGAAGGATTATCCCAGCCCCATTCTTGTGGTTCACACCACCTTGATGGCCTTTGATGTGACAGTAGAACAGTCACACCTTGCTGCTCAGTATGAACATAAAAAAGGTACCTCTGCCAAAGAGCCAGTCAAGAAATAAAGACTACTGGAGCTAGCTAAGCAGTCATACAGTCTCAAAGATGCAGGATATGGTTACATAAAGCCAGCACAACTCCAAACAGAGCAGAGGCTGGTTAAATCAAATGAACCAGTGCTCATATTCAGAGCCAATGGGGCTCTGCAACAATCCGAGAAGGATAATGCATATCATCCCATTACCATGCTATTCTGTCTTCCCTGCTCCAGGGAATGCTCAAATCTAAACAGATGAGCACTGTGGGCACTGTGTTGCACTGCCAACCAAGGATGAGGGAAGACAAATGGACGGCTGTTTACAATCCAATAAGCGCAGGGTGAGGGATCTAAGACTTTACTCCCAGGAAATATTCTCTAACACCCATAAGCCCACCCCCACAATCTTGCATTATTGGCACTCCTGCGGCTGTCTGCTGCCTGACCAGGGGGCGTGATTAAGGCGTGTTGCTGCACGTAACTGACCCAGACTTGGCAGGGGGGTGGTCATTACCGGCCCTGCTGCGGCAGCTCTGCCCAGCTTCCTGCTCTATATGAGTCCAAGAGGGTCTGTATAGAGTCATCAATTTTTAAAAGCTGTTGCTTTAAATATTCATACCTCTTACAATCCTACTTTCATCAGGCACTGAAAATAAAGTGGGGCATCTCTACCCATGAAAGCATGAATACATTTCCAGTGAATTTATTTGTCAGTGAGAGAGAATAAGAAAGGGTCATGCTGCCACGCTTGTGCACACTGATGCATACAACATACTGGCATTCTTTTTATGAGAACCTAATGCCAGACACAAGCCCACCATTTAGGTGAGATGAAATGTAGCATACATTCATGAAATGCAGGGATGAGGGAGAATGGGAGAATATTGTGGGAATATAGAAAGTCTAGCTGTTTGCATCACAACAGCCCAAACTGTCTTGTTTTTAGTTTATCGACACTAACATATTTAGGTTAAATGCACAGCACAAAACATATAATGGTGAACATACTCAAAAGAGCTCCTCCATATAGTCTGATGGAGATCCTGGTGGTGGTGAGCTCAAAGATGATCTCATACAGCTGGTTGGGGAAGGCCAGGGCCTGGAACAAATAACACAGTGTTAAGCACAGTTCCCGAGACGTATGAGACAGTGAGTCTTACAAAATTCTGATACAGCCATTACAAATGAGATGCCAGCACTTTCTGATCTCCTCTGGCTTTACTGCTTTGCTAAGCCTGTGCAACAGCAGGGAAACTGTCCTGTAGCTGTGTCTGTATTACAGTAAAAGCAGTAAATCTTAAAGTAGATATGCCAGGTGATATGTTAACTCAAATGTAAAACAACTGGACTTAAGTTAACTGGCCATTGTTCATCAAAGTAGTGTAAGGGTGCAGATTTGAATGCCTTTCCTAACATGCAAGGCAGTCTGTGTCTGATTCATGACACTGTCATATAACAATGATACAACAGATACCATGAAATAAACATAGGATATATATGGGATATATAAGACAGTAGAATAATGTGACTGTGTACAGTAACTATTTTCCTAAAATAACATGCTTTAAATGCTGTATTACTGTAGTGTATGCAATGCTTCTGCACTTGCAAAACTGTGTTTTGTCTTTTTTATTTTTTGGGTAATGTCCATCGTGACGGACAAGCACAGTGTAATATGTCTTTAAATTTAACTTTGAATAGTAGCAGCATGTATACCAATGTGGATGTAAAAAGTATATTAACTTACTATTCTGAATAGACATTTATTAGTTGTATTGTTAATTTCAATTTTTATTATTTTTATCTGTTTCATAGATAACAGTTAACTGCAAATCAAGATATTTGTTTTACACCCATTAAAGTAATATGCTCACAATTTACAACAAAACTTCCTTCGCAAGTTTGACCATACAGGTACGCCTATTTTAAATAACAAAACTGTAGATTAAATATGCATTCATCTGATCAGATTTGACAATTTTGATGTATAAGGACCAATGTGCTGTATCCATATCAGTACAGACATGGATATCAACATAGCCACTGTGCACAGATGACTGGTTGTTGAATGAGCTCACCATTAAAGCTGTAGCTGTGAACAGGATGGCAGAGATGAGGATCCAGAGTCTGTAATGAGAAACACTTGACATGAAACAAAATGCTATTTCATAAGATGGAAAACACTCAGCCGTTTAAGGAGTTCTGAAGTACCCAACTGCAGAGATAAGTGGAGTAATTCCCGAGCCCCATCAGCTTTCTGTCAAATTTATCACAGTAACACAGACACAGACACTCCTATCATTTAAAGAGTCTGCTTCGTCTTAGTAGTTTATGTGTCAGTCTTACCTGAGGCCTGTCGGTTCACGTACAGAAAACTTAATTTCATTTCCCAACACCTGGCTGATCTGGAAAAGTAAAAAAAATACAATATGATAGCAGAATGACAAAGCGCTTTAACAGTGAATGCATGTTAAATCTATGTAAAAGTTTGTCCATAAAATTCTGTATGAGAAAAACTACTTTAGCAAATGCAAGCAGATCTGTGGCCCAAAGAAACAGAGCAAAGGATCAAGTTAACTCAAGGGCAAAAAGGCGCTTATGACAATGTTAACTCTAATTGTACATACTAACTCAGTGCTTCGGATAGCACACTTCTGAGAATTATAAACAGCTGATATATGGGACCTAAACAAATGTCTAAAAAATTAAATGAACTACAGTTCATACTACCATTCCATTCATAATACATTATTTCTTTCCATTCCAATACCAGAGCAGAAAAATATGCAAACGGGATTGTTTGGACTGTTGCAGATCTCAGTCTGCCAAACAGGCTGTTTCCAGCTCCCATGATTCACTCAGAGGTTGGGTTTATGGCAGCTTTACCAGCTTGATTATCGCTACACTAGTAAGTTTGACACTGCCTCTGTTCACTGTGTCTAATAAATCACAAAGATAAATCCAGATGCTGAGGGCCAGATGACCAACATTTTGTCTGGGAATAAAAAAAAGGGTCTGGCTATAGAAAGATCTGGCTATAGAAAAAATATGTGCTCAATACGGAAGGCAAGAAATATGACAAGCACGTTACTGAATTAAAATAGATGTCAAGGCAAAAACAAACAGCCTTCTAGACAAGTTTGAACGCTTTTTACCAACATGGACTGAGTATTACTCAGCATCCCTTCGAAAACCAAGGTGTGTCATTTCCCATGTTTATGACAATGTTAAGATCAAACACCAGCAGGGAAAACGGTCAAAGAAAATGATGATCTGTGAATCATTTTAGATGTTTAAAGAAAACTCAAACTAGAGAAGGCAATGCCGTGGGTTAAGTACATGATATAAAAGACCCCATAATTACCAGAGGTGCAGCATACAGAACAGAGAGGTTAAGTGTTTTACAGTTAGGGCTCTAAAGATTTCATTTTGCAGGGCATATTACATTTCAGTGTCAGTAAAGGAAGTATATTCAACTCACACTTGGGAATTACACTTATATTGAGGTTCTTACTAATATTATAATTACTGATTTAAAGACATTTTTAATATGAATGCTGAAAACTTATTATACCACTGTATTAATGCTGAACGCAGCAGTGTTAGGTGGAAGCCCGTAAGAACTACAACATTCAGCTGCAACTCTTGATTTGACATATTATAAGATGACTCAGAATACTGTGAAAATTGAATAATGAGGAGTCCTTTATCCTTAATAATACAGAAGAAGCAGCACCTCATCTCTAAGGTAATATGCATATTTTCTCATAATGTAAGAAAACTGTCAAATAGAACATTTAGAGTAATTTCCTAGAGTCACAACTGCTAGTAATTTCCCTCCAAAGTAAAGGGCACAACTTGATGTTCTCAATAGTAAATAGGACAACGGTTGTGGCCGATGACAGTTTACCCATACTAAATCACTGATCTCACATATTGAACATGTAACACCTAATATGACATTTTCTGAATATTCACACAAAACTGTGAAATTTGTAAAGATGGGTGCATCACTTCTTACTTTTTAGTGCAACTGCACTGGACTCAATCTGGACTCATCAGACCACATGATCTTTTCCCACTGCTCCAGAATTCAAACTTTATGCTTCCTAACAAACTTAAAAGACTTTTTTATTTTATTTTACTCACTAACAAGTTCCTATCGCATTGGACGTGCGTCACTGTCACTATTAAACACAGCCGTGAGCTCTGCTGTCAATATTTGCGTATTTGCTTTACCAAGCATTTAAGTCATCTTCGTCATTCAAGATCTGACCACATTTCTTCAGAACTGATGGTTCTCCACTAGGGCTGCAGCTATCGATTATTTTAGTAATCAAGTTTTCTATCAATTAATCATCGATTAACCAGATAAAAATATTTTTTTATTAAAGAGCAAGAGTAAATATATAAAGATAAAATAAGACCAGTCTCTTAACATTGTTATTGCTTAAATTGCATATAGTAAGGTTTTAAAGAAACATTTTAATAATTATGTGTATTTTCCAACTGAAGACATAGACAGCACAACCTCAAGTAAACAAACGTTACAAACATTACTTCTGTTAGGCTTGTGATGTGTCTTAAGAATTTTGCTTTCTTTTTTTTCTGAAAGTTAAAAAAATGTAAATAACAACTAAAGTTAGATTACTCAATAATGGTCCCCCTTATTATGTCCCCCATCATGTAAATCAGCTGTGGCTACAGTTTGATTTCAAAGTCCAGATAAGAATTAGCTGTTATGTCATTGGGATTTATCCTCTTTAATTGATAATGTAGAGTGATGTTGACCAATGGACATCTGTTACAGCATGTGTACGTAAGACATATATATATATATAGTGAGAGCGAGAGAGAGAGAGAGAGAGAGAGAGAGAGAAAGAGATGGATAGAGAAAGAGAGCTGCAAATTGGAGCAAAAATCAATTATTAATAGATCCATCACTAAAGTGTATAGAAACGGCACTCTTCTGCTGTATAATGGTGCATTAGTAGCACTTCAAAAAGAGGCAGCAATACTGTAAATAATAACGTTGCAGATACTTCGTCATAATATTTCTATACATAATTTAGCATTATGTCTGTAACATAGAGCTAATAATAGATGTCATAACTATTTGTACCACATGTCTCAGAAATGTTCCAGATGTACACTGGCTTAGCCATATTTATTCTACCCAAAATGATGCAAGGCTGTTACAGACTTGAGAAGTCACTTTTCAACAGATATTCTGACAGTCGGAAACACACTGTATTTTTCGCTCCAAGGTAAAAATGACTTTCTCTGAGCAGGAGTAGTTGGTAGACTAAAATGCTCAGCTGAACATATGAACACTGGGAAAGCATTGTTGTAAAGCATGGCACACAACAGTGGGAATTTGGCTCCAAAGCAAAGTCAGATATTCCGAAACCAGGAGGGTGCCAGGACCACAAACTTTGTCCAACTTTGTCCAAGAGTCGCCAGTTCTTATGAAATGGGAGACTTTGACGGAACATTTGAAGGCAATTAAAGAAGAAGAAGTTTCTGAAAGTGTTTTCATAAAAAAGGCCCCATCAAGACAATAAGCAGCATGATTTTACAGTGCCTGCTGTGTGTCTCTATGCCCAAGCAAAACGCAGCCACTTTAAACAGTTAAGAACAAGAGCAACAGACATTATGATGTGTAGGCATCAATGCGTCCTAAATAGTGCCCACACACAAGCATCCTAGAGTAAGACTGTTGCACTCCTTGCCCAAATAATAATAATAATAATAATAATAATAATAATAATAATATAATCTTTATTTATAGAGCCTTATTCATACCAGTGGCAGACAGTTTATCAGTAACAATATTAACGTTAGCAAAAGACGAAGATTTATAGGAACTACAATGTCAAAGTTTTAAATAAACTGTGAACTGAGAGATGTTTTTAATTTTTTTAATAGTTAAGAAGCAGAATAACTGCAGGAGTCAGAAAGTGTTTTTATGGTCAAAGTCTGCAGATCTAAGATCACCAGCTGGAGCATAAACATTCTGTGATGTGAGCAGGTTCTAGATTATTTAGAGCTTTATATATTTTCTGAAGCATTCCCAAGCACATATGGTTATGCTCATCACATAAGCATTCAGTTTTTAACAAGATACTTTGAATATTTTACTAATATTATGAACTGTAGAAGACGAAATGCCTAAATTCTTTAAAATCATACCCCAAGAATTGCTATCTTTAAAATGTGCCATACATGACAGTATCACGTTATCTATTCACCTGTTTTTCTGAGAAACGTTATAAAACAGTTATTTACTAATATTCCACAAATTCCCCGATCTTTCATTGGCCCGTCCCAACTTTCTTTAAGTGTTTTTTGAAATCTGTGTATATTTACAATAACGTTACTACAATACATTTTTATAATAAATGTTATTGTACATGTACATTCAAATGACCTTTGATGTGCTCAGTAAAATGTTTGAAAGGATGCTAATACCACCTTCTTTGTTATTTTTCAAATTACTCACCTGAGGCAAGGACAGTCACATTATTTTAGCACATATTATAAGCTCATTAGACATGCCAGACTCTGCACTTCTACTTTTCTTTAGATAAGAGTAGATGATCAGTCTGTCTCCCACTGCATCAAGCACTGGTGGATAATTTGGTGCAGGTGAAAACACTATCCCTTTATAATGGGGTGCAGCAGAGATGAAATGGTCTAAAGTAAAGGTCACATTTGGAAAAGTGAAGAAGTAATGAAGGAGGTTATTGTGATTGCAGGTGAAGGGTTATTATAAAGTGATTAAAAGGATATGAAAGAAAAGCAGCCTAGAGAGCCTAAAGAAAAAATAGCACTGTTTCACTACGTTTTATATGAATGCTAAAACCTTGTCTTAATATAGTATTAATGTTCTTTAGAGTTCTGTAGTGCTGACCTCTGTGTGCCACTGAAGAATACAAGCAAAAGCGGTTTTCTTCAGCTATGAATGGATGTCGTGGTAGTACATTTTGAGACTACAAAAGTGAGTGTACCCTTAGGCTCTTTTTGTGGGCGTGAGTGTCTATCAGGCTTTACTGGAAAGCACAAAAATAGACATGGCTTGCTTTAACTGATATCAGTGCTGCACAAATATGCTGGTTACCCTCAACAGCATGCTCTTCTAAAACTGCCTGTTCTGCAGTTCAGTCAATCAGGCCAACTCCTAATGGAAGATTATATCCGCTAACCTGAAACAAAAGTTAAGGCCTAAGCAGCAGCTCATAATTTTATCACAATGTTATAATAATGCAATGCCTTTCATAAGTGAGGTCAATATGTTTGTTGCTGTAAGAAGTATGAGATAAATGTGGATTTGTTGTACCACAATTGCATACTACTAGATAAAAGACTGACATCTTGTATCCTGATTTAAAGAGCTTACTTTTAGAGCACTGTAGGCTATATATCCTAAATATAATATAGATGATGTTAGAAGACCGTCCACTCATACACTTTTCTTGATAAAATAAGAACAAGAAGAAGAAGAAGAAAGTGTAAAAAAAAGTACAATCACACCAGACATTGGCACAGATAATAATAATAAATAGCATAAGAAAAAACTAAAAAATAAAAGAAATTAAGTACGTTTCTTGAAACTGCACTGAGCTCTAATAAAAGGTTCCACAAAAGGAGTTCCACAGCAGCATATTATCTAAAAGAGGTCTCCGCACATCTTGCATACAATCATTCATTACTTATTTATGAATTACTATTATTTTTGTTTAGAACTCTAACTGCTTGCCTCAACAGCACAGGACAGTTGAGACAAATGCTGCTGTATTTACAGAACAAAGAGTGACAGCTAAGAAACTTTATTGATCATTTCCACTAAGCCGTTCCTGGGCTACAAGACCACGTCACAGGCTGTGGGACGCCTCAGGTCGATCTGCCCCTCACTAAAGCACTGTAACAGGAGAGCACACACATTCTGACTGCGGGGAAACTTCTTTCCTGTGAACTACTTGAGCAGAAGATGAAACAGTACTGTGAAAAAAACATTTCCCTTCCTTCTGATCTCTGCTATTTTCAGTTTTTTGTTTCAAGTTTCTGATCTTTAAACAAAATGTATTATAAGAGGCAACCAAAGACAACCTGAATAAGCACAAAATACAGTTTAAATGATCATTTCATTAACTGAATATAGAGAGTTATCCAACAGCAACTGACCTGTCTAAAAAGAGTTACTGTCCCCTTAGTAAATCAATCAATTACCGAGTTGATAATTGGGATTAATTACACACCCAGGCTTGCTGACTGCCAGCTCTGTTCTAAACATCTAAATATAACAAAGAGAATCTTTTCCGTGAAGTAGGCTTAAAACAAAGTCTCAACAAGCAGCACCACTATGTCCCAATCAAAATACATTCCGGAAGAGATGAGAAAGAAAGCTACTGTAATGCTTCAGTTTGCAAAGGCCATGTCTAGGACTCTTGCAAACCACAGTGAGAGACATTATCTTCAAATGGAGAAAACTTAGAAGAGTGGTCAATCTTGCCAGAAGCAACAGGCTGACCACAGAGCCGACTCATCCAGAATGTTTAAAGGATCTAAGGCATCGGTCACAAACCTTCCTACTGGACATTTTCTCCTTAGTTTCAGACCCTCGCTGACCTGACTCATAAATTTAATGCAACCAAAAAAGGTTTTCTGAAAAAAAGTTAATTAGCTGGAACAGGCTAGTAGTTGGAACTAAACTCAAAAGAAGACCTCCAGAAATAGGGATTGTGACCACTGGTCTGCAAGCCTCACTTGACTCGGATAAGGTCAGTATTCATAATTCCACCACTGGAGAGAGACTGAGCAAACAAACATGGTATCCATGAAACAGCCACAGGGAGAAAAGCACTGCTCACTGCTGCTTACATCACATTTGTCAAAAACACCCTAATCACCTGAAAGCCTTTTAGAATAATGGTCTGTGAGCTGGTGAAACGAAAGTAGAAATGTATGATACCAGAATCATATAGGGCGATGTCAGTAGGCTGATGCATAGGTTTGGCTAATAAGTCTACTACTGACGCGTTTATTTTATGCTGGAAGAGCACTGTTAACATTCAGCTGACTGCAGCATTGCAGGTAAAAGGTTTTCAGCTCCTTCAGAAATCAGCTGCTCGAACATCTTGAGACACATAAGCTGTCCAACAAAGCCCTGCTGGAGCTACACAGCTAATATCGTGTAGTGACTCATACTAACATTAATGATACTATGTTACATCCATTAGCCTTACCACAGACATTTGGGCCTACAATGAGAGTACTGTGAGTGTTCCCTGTTTAACCATGCACAGACAACAATTCTGAATTAAAGGCACCACATATCGGATGGGACATGTAGAATTACACAGCACAGCGATGCTACAGAACACTGGCAGGAGATAAAGAGGCAAGAGAGCTGATAAAAGCTAGGTTTAAGTTCAACTTTATATTTACACCTTTATACTGTACATTCTACTCTAATAAACGGAATAAAATAAAGCATTTAGTGTCAGTGGCTATTTCCGGGGTAATGGAGGCCAGGCTAGTGGAAGATTTGGAAGATAACAGATTGTTGTTACCTTTCCATGTGTTGTTGCCTTTCCAAGGAGCATAATCTTCTGCGGCTTTCTGTGGTCTAGATGTCGCTATAATTTTATGTAGCAATGGCAACATGCTGAGTGGCAACATGCTGAGTGGTATGCTGTGACAAGCTGAGGAATTGAACTGTGCCTGCACCAATGCACCTTGGTATGGATGTGTCAGCGCTAGTGTATGTACCCCCATTAAAAACAATGGTCAAAAATTTTTGGACACTTTTTTGGCACATCCCTACTGTTTAGTAGAAGCTGGGGACCTGGCTACATCTGAAGTAAAGCTAATACAGCACATAATAACAATACCAACATCAAAACATGGGGGTGGTAGTTTGACACTGTCTGGAAGCTTTGCTTCTTCCTGGTCTAGGTAACATGATATAACAGAGAGAACCAGAAAATCAGCTAAAGTCATCTAAAGCTTAAAGCAGGCAAATATTTTTTTATGGTACTGTAAATAACTATTCAGCACAGACAGATCATGTTCTACAAAATCAACATAAATATATTGCACTCAGTAAACCAGGTTTCAAGGTAAATACGCAAATGTATTATGATTTGTAGAGGATCTCTTTGACACATTAACCACACACATTTCCTGTTGTGGCCACAACTGATTTCCTGTACATTTCATTTGTAATGAAAAAACAAATACTTCACATTCCCGAAGTAGCATATGAAAATAATTCTCCACTTCCATCTGTTTATTAATATAATGCATACTGAAAGCTACAAGAAGCAGTATTTATGTAGAAAAAATGCATTATGTTGCAGAGTGTTGAAAAGAAATGTGATGTGGAAGTGCACCTTAATGGATGTTCGCTTTGATTTTAGCCACCTCTGCCCTGAGTATGATGCACAATGCAAGGCTGGGAGAGTGGCCATGTCTGAATGCCACGCGTGTTTCATACAGGCTTGTCTGCCACACAAATCACATCACCAAGACAAAAGAAAAGAAAAAGAGAGAGAGAGAGAGAGAGAAAAAAAGAGAGAAAAAAGAGAATGAGCGGGTGGGGGGGAGAGGGAGAGAGAGAGAGAGAGAGAGAGAGAGAGAGAGAGAGAGAGAGAGAGAGAGAGAGAGAGAGAGAGACAGACAGACAGACAGGCAGGCAGGCAGGCAGGCAGGCATAGGGACATGCCCATAATTCACAATGTGCATGATACCAGTCTCTAATGAGCGAGGGCTGGAGCCAGCATGACTGTTTGAGGCTGATTACTGCTGCACAAATATGCTAGTCCTCTACTCAGTGGTCCATCTCATGTAGTCAGCCACCAGCCTTTTCAGCAGGCAAGGGTTTCCTGATATGGAAAACCATTTAAATATATTTAAAAAATGTGGCTACCTGTGAATCTTACCTATCCCATCCTAATTAGAGCTCCAAAACTGGAAGTATGTCATTCATGTAGCCTTGTTGGTAAATAATAATCCATTTGTGTAAAGTATTAACATTTACCTTTGATCTGTGTACTTCTCCATCGTCATCTTCTCCCCCAACACCCAGAACTTTACGAGTCTTGAGGCGGCTCACTAGATCTGTCTGACTGTGCTTCTTCATAAGCGGGGGGTGGGGTTTGGTGGCCATGGCAGGTAGAAACTCCACTGTGAGGGACAGAAGGGCAAAACCAATCAATCACAGGCAGATCTACTTTCTTAAAGCCTTTTTGGGTTCAGTGCTCAGCTTAGGCATATCAGGTGACCAGGATAAAATTTCATTAAAAAGCAGTTTTAACTGCTAAGAAATAACCAGAAAATATGAATAACACAGAATTTAATTTATGTCAACTGAGTTCAATTAATTTGCTCCTCAAAGTCCCCAAGAAGGCCAAATTAAAGAGAGGCTAATGAAGAACACTAAGGTGGAAAAAAAAAGCACACACAAAAATGTCACACTGTGATCTCTTCAGATGACACTCTGGTCTTTACCACAAAACTAGGTACATCACTGCACTGGATCAATCATCTCAGTACAAGCCATTGCTGTACAACACAGAGCACAGATGGAATCATGGACTTCAGCACCTAACACAGGATCGGAAAATGTATTAATAATTCATGATATTATTAACATGGTGCCATTATCAGCAGATGTGTTGTGTGGTAGCAGCAGATGAGTTGCCTGATTATTCACACTTAAGGGGGAAATTTTCATAATTAAGTCAGAAGAGATCAAACTGTTGTGCACATTTATAAATACTCCATTTTGCAAGTTCTTCTAACCCTAATTCTTCAACTTTGGTTATTTACAGAACTACACCAAGTCTTCCCATATTAGCAAGCAACCATTTATTCTAGATGTTTTTGGACGATTCTTATAAATCATAGGACGATTCCTTAAATTATAAGAAGACCAGCTTGAATTTGAATGGGTTTTTCCACCTATTAAATATAAAGAATCTTGGGAAAAATACAAACTAAGCATATGTCTGCCGACATCTGGCGGATTTCACTAGTGGCTTTACTGAAAGGATGAAGAAAAATTAATATGCACCATGAACAAGATTTTTAAGTAATTGGCTGAGGACAGAACACATTGCTCAGGTGCTCTGGACTGACTGCCTATTAAACACCAAAAGCCTTTCCAATCTAACTGATTATCTTAGTGTTAATAAACAGAGTAAGATATATGAGGCGGCAGTCCCATGTGGGATTCAGCTCTTCACCTACTGATGTAGCCTAATAAACTGAGAGAACACAGAAGAGGCTGTTCATCTTTTAGAGACACACCAATCCACAAGTACTGATGGGTCGGCAATTAGCTGTAAAATAGAACCAGACAAAAACAAGGCTAAAACCTAATGATATATGTCGTGTTTATTATTAGATTTAGTCCCTGTAGACAACTAAAAGCTAAGATAGAGTAGACAATGACTTTTTTCAGTGGCATACATTTCCTGTGGAGGCCTACAAAGGGGGAAACACTACATTGACTGCACATTTTTAACTGTAGTAAAGCTGTCACTGAGCAGTAAGGGGGATGATCTTGAATCTAAAAAATAAAAAAATAACTTGTTAAATATTAAAATTTAATGTGGCCAACAGTGATATAAAGATGCTCTATTGGTAACATGCCTGTGGTTCTTTTTGACTTTTCTATAAGTCAGCATGAATATTAAATAAAACATAACTTTCATACAAATGTAATATAATTTAGTAAAAAGGACCTAATTAAACAAATGAATGAAAAAGATTATACTTTAGACATTTACAAATTGTGGAAAATTATCCAATATTACATATCAGTTAGTGGCAAAAGTATGTGAACTTTAAGGATTAGCAGTTAACTTGAAGTTGAAACTAGAGTCAGGTATTTCCAAATCTATGGGATGACAATCAGTGTGTCCGAAATGAAAATGTTACCCGGATGACCTCCTGGATCGGAAGACATTTTTTAAGTAAGCGAACACAACACATTGGGCTATCCCATGAGCAGCGGATTAATTTGAAGCGGACGGAAAAAAAGTGGCCACACTGTTGTATTTAAAGAGCAGAGATCTATCATAGTTGGTTCTTAATAAGACATTGGTGGAAATGTATCAAAGCACAAACTTCTGATCTCAGAAAATAAGTTGGTAATGTGATCCTCTAAAGAGTTAGTGGACATAGTGGACATCCATCCACTATCAGACACTATCAAATAGAGAAATTTTAAGACTACTGATACCCACTCCCCTAAGGAGTGGCTGACGAACAACGATTACTCCATAAGCAAGGTGTGTATTAATCTGTGAAGTAAAAAAGTCTTGCATATTGACTTATATTCTTGGATTCACCACAAGTGTACAGAACTACAGTATGTGCAAGCTACTGTTTTCCAAAAAGAGAGCCGCTGCCCATGTGCAGTTTGCTAAAGATCACACAGACAGCCAGAAGGCTATTGGAAAAATATTCTGTGAATTGATGAGACAAAAATAGTTCTTTTTGGTTTAAATAAAAAGCGTTACGTCTGGAGAGAGGAAAACACTGCATTCCGTCAAAAGAACCTCACCCTATCTTTGAAACATGGTCTGGGCCTATTTTGCTGCATCTTGGCCAGGGCAGCTTGGCAACACTGCTGGAACAATGCATTTTGATTATATCAGCGAATTCTAGTTGAAAACTTCAGGACGTCTGTCTGTGAACTGAATCTCAAAGAACGTGGGTCAAGCAGCAAGAAAACGACCCCAAGCACACAAGCTTTTCTGCCAACGAATGGTTAAAAAAAAAAAAAAAAAAAAAAAAAAGTTCATATTTTGGAATGGTCAAGCCCTAATCCTGACTATAATCCCCTAGAAACGTTGTGAAAGGACCTGGAGTGAGCACTTCATGTGAGGAAACCCACCAACATTCCAGAGCGGAAGCTGTTCTGTATGAAGGAATGGGCTAAAATTCCTCCAAGCCGATGTGAACAGTTACCGGAAATGTTCAGCTGCAGTTAATGCTGCACAAGAGGGTCAAAACAGCGAGCAAAGAATCACATCCTACTGCTACCCCCGCATATATAATACTGTATCATTTTCTTGAGTGAAGAAATGCCCAAGCATAATATTTTTGTCTCATTGGTTTAACTGGGTTTTCTTTAACTGCTTTTAGGACTTCTGTTTATGTTTTAGGTTATATTTATGCAGAAATATAGAAACTTCTAAATGGTTCACAAACTTTCAGGCACCATAGTTGCATGCAAACATCTACTTGTCCAATAAGTTGTAATTCCTATTGAAGTGCAATTTTAAGAATAGTCCTTTTTGCATGAATATCTGGATCTCAATAGAGTACTCTTGTTTTTTTCTTCTGCAGTTTGAAAATGAGCCCTTTGTAATGCGCAGAGCATTATGGAATAATGGTAGGAACTGTTCGTCTAAATAGACAAAGGCATTCAGACTCTCTAAAGCAGCTCTGTGTATAAGGAAAGAGCTGCTGCCTAAGTGAGGAAGATGGGTAGGATATGCATACTAAAGACTGCAATGATCAAGAACAACAATATTATTATAATATATTATTATTAGCTGACAAACTTTAAAATTCAGCCAAATGAAATAATACCAGTTTGTTGTTTTGGTTGGCACTCCTTTGCTGCTTAGTTTGTCATGTACAGCATTTTCAGCTCCATTTCAAATATGCTGCAATCAAAATATTCTCTCCTCATTTACTTATAAATGGTGCTATTCCCCAGCATTGTCACACTCAGTAATAACATATTCTCTGTCAAATCATCTGAGAAAAGATGTTTATACCACATACCCTAACACACAAACAGCACTAGAAAATATTGGCTCAAAAAAAGGCAGATTGCTTACAAAGCCCACCGACCTCCCTTTCCTTTGGTAATACCTCAAGGCAGTATATGAAAGAATATCTGGCGGTACAACAAAAGTGGACATCGCCCGACCCTACCATCAGTCCTGTTTTAAATGAAATAAATATCACATAACTGCTGTGCTTTGACATAAAAAGGCTTATAAGCTTCCCATTGGGAAAAAAAAAATGTAGACAAGCTCACTGAACTGAGCACGTAGTGTATCCTCAGTTGCAACACTGACTACACAGTTCCAACCTACTTCTGGGAGAATGTTAGCACAAGAACTGTTCATGGGGAGCTTCATGAATTGAATTTTTTACAGCAGAGCAGCCACACAGAAGATCCGTTATTATCAAATTTGTTTCTAGGAAATCCAGCATCTGTGACTACATAGACCAGTTGGGCCTACAGTTTCACTACTGGCTGCCTTTTTAAATTGTTTAAACAAGCCAGTCCAGACAAGCACCGGAATGCAAAGGGAACAGGGTTTTAAAAGATTACTGCTAATTTTCTATGTAATCCAAATCATTTTGGTATTAAGTGTTCTGACATTTTGTTATAGACCAGCCAGAAACTGAATGTACTAGTGACCATTTTTGGCAAAACATTATCAATGGTGTTACTTAGATCACCATGTGCAATGCCAAATGTCAACTGGAGAAAGGTAGAGGAGAACCCAACCAACAGACTTTGGAGCAGTGGCAACACGTGAGGAATAGAGCTGGACAATATGTGTATAAATACTGTGATATATTATGACAATACAATATAATATGCCTTATATAATAATATCAAGCATATCGTCAGTATTTTCGGAATACTGACCAAGTGCATGTTTCAATATAAATAGACACATTTAGTCCCATTTAACTAGATTTAGATCAACATTGTGCCAAATATTATGTTCAGTTTTTGATAGTAATGTTTTAAATGTAATATAGTTCTTTCTTTGTTCCAACTGGCCAGATGTCTGAAAAAATAATATTGTGATTCCTAATGTATCATGAAAATTTACTGAAGTAGCACAATAATATATTTTTTTCTATATATTGTCCACCTCCACTGCGGAATCATAATGTCACCTGACAGTCAAGACAGATAAAACAGGGATTTGAGGAGGCTATGGGAGCACCACTTGCATGAACAGACAGAGCCAACTTTAAAGTTTGGTGAAGAAGGAATAATAATCTGTGTCCACAGTTCTAGTGAACACAAATATTAACACTACAGCATATTACATTCTTGAGAAGTAGGTGCATCCAACCTTGTAGTGACAGTCCGGGAAAGGCCCTTTCCTGTTTAAGCCTTTGGAACTGGCCATCTCCGGTTCTTTCCCAGCTGTAAGCGTCACTCCTTCCTCAGTAGTGTAAGCTAGAGATATGCGTTTGTTCCCTAGAACCGTTCCAAGTTATTGTCTGTTGTTTATCTACTACATAAACATACAGGATACATTTAATGAGAGCTCGCAAACTTTTTCCAAAGCTTGTTTAATCATTTGGTTTATAGATTACTTCAAATCCACAATCTTCATCTGACATATCATGGGGTGTCTAGTCTACATTCTGCAATTAACTGGCTTTGGTCAGTGAGCCACAGCCAATCAGAGCACAGGGGGTTTAGAGATTTTAGTCAAGGTGGGTGTGTCCATGCTGACCTTTATTTGAGAGTTTTTGTGCTGCAATGCTTTTTGTGCTTTTATAGGCTAGTTCAAAAAAATAACTTTTATTTTTAATTATCTGTCAGAATTTGGTATATGTACCAAAATGAATGGTTCTTGAAAAATACAAAAAAAAGTGCACAAACACAGAAGTATGCAGGTAGAAGGTCATTTTAAGGGGTTGAGCATGAAATTGACCGAATGCACAAAGCAAGATCCATAAATAAGAAGTTTGGAAGAATTTCCCTGTGTAGAGGTCCGCACAAGGCAGGTTCACTCGCGGCTTTCACATGATCTGTGAAATAATTTGCAAGTGCCGCAAAAATTTAGTAGGCTTGTACAGTTTTTGGCTGCTTAAGAAGCTATTTACTACAATGTGAAACAAACAAGCTACATGTTCCAAATAGAAAAACACAATAGTATGCGTCACATTCATAATGAAACCGCCACTGCAAAATGCCACAACAGTTAATTTATTAATCAATAATTCATTTTGGCTTTCATATATTACTACTTGTTTCTAACTACTACTGTGTTTCTAACTGATACTATAATGACACTGAACACGTTAGATTAAAAGTGGTGAAGAGAAGCCAAAATGCTTGGCCGTGCTGCCACGCACCGTCTGTCAACTAAGTGACATTAGCAGCAAAGGAGGGAGCCAACTCCATATTAATGCCCACAGTGTCCAACAAGAATATATGGATGTGATGTTCAGGTGTCCACATACTTTTGGTAGTTCTCCATTTTGTCCACTCTCCTAGTGCAATTAAGGGTCCATGTGCAATTATCTATAAATAGTTTTTGAATTATTTATATTTTTTATACTGAACTACTTATTTATATATTGTTTGTACCGAGTGTCTTGCTGTCCCTTTGACACTATGAATTTCCCCACTGTGGGACTAATAAATGATTATCTTACCTTATCTTAATACCATATACCATAAACTCTATAGATTGTTAGTTGTATGCCACATATACATTGGTAAAAAAAATTATGTGCTTAATTGTATACATCTGTTTGCTTCTTTTATACTTTTTTTTTGTTCTTAGCTCCACAATATTTTGGATACCCTAACATCATAAAGCAGTGGAAAGTCCGGTTACATACTAAGTGTGCACTGTGTATTGACTTTAGGTGAAACCTCAGGTATATTTATGTATTATATGTGTCTCTGGTTAACTGAACTGAAAGTCAATGGCTGTGTTGGATGGAACATGCAAATTCGCTTGTTACACAACTACCAAATACCAACTGTTCATCTGATGCACAGCAGTGTCTTTTGGTCATACTGGGAGGAGTTTTGGTTGTCGAACACAGCTCAGAAAGAAGAATGAATTTACACTGCTATAACATGTGGCTCAGACCACTCCAAGCAATCGGTTTTAAATAGAGATGGTCAGATCGATCAGCTATGTATCGGTATCGGCCGATGTTTAATCAAAATATGCGATCGGTGATCGGCCGATATTTCTCCAGTTTAGAGCCGATCTCGAGAGCCGATCAATGGCGTTAAACAAATGAGCCTAATTTTTGTATTTCCAGCTAGTGTTTCATCCATGAAGAGAAGAACCCCCTTCCTGCAATTCCTATCTTAACCGCAAGGGTAAATACACACCCTTTAATTTTCGACAGAGCAGCGACGTCAGAGAAAAAAAAGGCGCTGAAAGTAAGCATGTCTGTCTGGCAGTGTTTACCGTACGTGACAGACTCATCCAGGATGTTTTTAAAATGTGTACAATCAGCGTGTCTCGTTGAGGAACCAAGACAAAGATATTTAACTCTACTAATCTGATACGGCACTGCACACAGCTGAATACAGTGAGTACCAGCAAACAGCAGAGCTAGCACGCGCAGCTAGAGAACCGCAACCCAGAGAACCGCGCAGACCAGATCTGACCGGTACGAACAGAACAGCAGCAACAATTCAAGATCTACATTTAATGATTACAGATTGTCGTTTAAAATAGTCTGCGTTTAATGACTGCATTTTTACTGCATTTATTTAATTCCCTTTTTATGTTTTAAATTAAGGGTCTAAATTTAATGATTGCAGTATTGGTGATGTGTGTTTATTTACTGATAATTTTGTTACAAATATTATGCTGTTTCAAATGAGCTCTTTAAAAATGGTAATAAACCAGTTTAGACCATGTTTCATGACTTGCTTGCGCTAATAACTACGTGTAGCCCTGCCATGGCACACAGCCCCGCCCTCTGTCGGTATCGGCCGATTACGTTGAAAGGTGATCGGCGATCGGAATCGGCCTCAAAAACGCTGATCAGTCCATGTCTAGTTTTAAATGTGTTTTAGGTGCATTTTCACTTGCATTTTATGTGACTAGGCCTTATTCAGATATAATCCTGACACTCAAAACATGAAGTGACGAGGTGTAAACCAGGCTTGAAGTCTGGGAAGCACTTTGCTCTAGTAGGTTTAAAAAAAGAAAAAAGCAGCATTAATAATTCTCCTTCTGATGATCTACAGACACTGTGTGTGGATGTTGTTTGGTAGCTCTACATCCAACTGAAAGCATGATGTGTGCATTATGTAAGACTAGGCATTCTTATTTTTCTATCACAAATTTTACAGCCTAGTCTGTAAAATAAGTCTGATGTCTTAAAGCAAATCTGATTTAATTTTAGCTTTCAGGCATGTAGAGGTTTTTTTCATGATTAGAAAACCCTCAGAAGTGACATCCAAACCAATGTTTGGGACAATTTTCCACTGATTGGCTTACAAAATCTTACCTACAGTATCTGTCCTTCAGTTATTATTTAGAATTTTACATCCATGACAGCTCATCCAATTGTTCTTTAATCTCTCATTATCTTGACAGCATGTTAAATTGCAGTTGCTTGGCAACTCAAATGGCATGACTTGTGTACTTTTCATTTGTTAAAAAAAACATTAAAAGGTGATGTTTCCTTGGTAATAAAGCTGTTATTATTGCTGGTTGGCTATTATTAATTATAGACTTCCTAACCACTGCTAAACTAAGCATCACATATCTTGCTGCCTTTTAAATGCAAACATGTTTGAAAGCAGGTCTAATGATATTAACTCTGCAATAGGCAACCAACATGTTTACCCAACACCTGGTTTGGTTAAGAAATTAAGCTTAATGTGATAAGAACTAAGGGGGGGGGGGTGTACCTCAGTTTAACAAAGATTTAATATTTATGGCTAAATGTTAATGAGAACCAACTTGCAATCAGCCTTGGATATGATCTAATAATTACTTGATGATTACATGTCCGTGAACTAAAAATGACACTAATTTATTTGCATAACAGTGCAAAATGGTTCAACAGTGGTGTATGCCTATTGCACGTTAAAGAAAGACTACATAATCACTAAAAGCAGTCAAAAAAAATAACAGGATAAATATGCATTGACTAAAAGTATCACCCTTTAAGAGGACATGATTAGCAAAATGAAAGTATGTTAACAAAAACAGGGTCAGCACCTCATCTTTTGTGACAGGTAAACAAATATTTTCTTTTAACAGCCCAAAATATTAGGCTTAAATGCTAAACATAGCAGAAAGCCACTGTTGCAGTTTAGTTAAAAAAATGTAAACCATATGAAAACAGATTTTGCAGGCATTATACATATATCTGAGCTTATGCTAGTAGAATGGCTTACGTTCATGTCAAAGTGCCTTTAAAACCAAACATGCAGCAATACTCAATCTCAAAACGCTGAACGCGTTCTCAAAGACATTCTCATGCCAAGAGTAAACAGACTTCCTTCTGACGTGAGCTTCACACCAACCATACGTCAACCAGACATTAAAATAGAACAGCCAGCAGGCTAATACTTCCAGGCAATGACAACGCTTCATAGCCTTTTTTGGCCCGTCACTCTGGTAACTCAGAAGTGGCAAAAGCCCCTTGACCTTAAATAAACTGCTCGACAGTCATTTAGTCATTATCTTCCTGCTGCTTAAGAAAACACTGCTGTCAAATGAGGTGCTCAGGGCTTTACGAGCAGGGAAAACGTGAAAGAGGACAGCCCTGTTCTGCGTGACAAAGATGTGACAAATCTTCCAGCAGATGAGATGAGCATCCTGGTTTCTGCCATGTCTAGCATCCACACATTAATCAAGCTTTCTCACCCATATTCGTTTGCCATGGCAACGTGCTCTCAAACTTCCCAAATGGGAAAGGTCACAGCTGATCTGGATGGGATTTAAGGCCATGCATATTACATGAACTGGGATCTGATAGGTTAAATATTTCACCACACAGTACATATTTGAGGCTGGTTCAAAAGAGGCAGACAAAAGACAAGCATCCAGAAAGCTCTGAGATTGGTTTTTCACACAATTCAGAAGAAAGAATTGAAGAAGAAATGGACGCTTTTACACACATGCTGTTAACAGTGGAACTTTCTAATATATAACAGGCTGTATCAAACAGCAGAAACCTTCAACAGTCTTTGAAAGAATCTTAGAATAGCTCTAAGGCTGATGATCTGTCAGGTCTGTCATGTTGTTTTGAGCAGAGCTTCATGACTTCTGAATCTGACAGGACAAACAGCAACCAGCTGCAAACCATCTACCATGAAATAACTCTTCCGTGGCATTGTTTAAATGAGCTTAAATTCCATAGACAGAGACAGGACATACCCCAGGCTCAGAAGTATTATCCTGTCACACATTCTGCATCATATTCAATCTGTTTTAGTGTTCAATAGTGCAAACTGTTTGGTCCCACTACATAAATACACATCCCTATCCAAGACAGGAAATAATGCTGTGTTATTTAAATAAGATACTGGTCACAAGAGCATCAATGGAAATGAATGTACTGAAAATACCTGATCACTACATCCATCAAATTCTCTCCTTATTGTTTAGGTTTCCGTGAAAGACCATCAAGTCTGCTCAGAGTCATCTTAGTGGAAATAATGTGCGAGAGAAGTGCACTCCTGCTGAAGCGAACCAGAGCTAACATTAATTCCCATATTCCAGCCTCTGAGGTGATTCATCAGCAGCCTGTCACACTGGCACAGAGGCCGAGCTCCAAACAACAGCATGCAGGCGCATGCCACTTAGATGGCTTTCACGTTTTCCATTAAAAAAAAAAAAAAAACACTGTACACACTTCAATACCTCACCTTTTAATGTCACGTTAAAAATCAGTCATCACTTCAATGTACAAATCTGAAGAACAGCTTATTTCTCCCAATGGAAGGCTATGCATGTGGGCCCAAATAGATGTTATGACATCAGTATAGGCTAAATGGCTGAGCATATACTAAACCTATTGCTTGCTAATGATGGTGGTAATGTTTAATTAAAAACTGGCAAAACAATAAGACTATAGACCACTACAAAAAAATCATGATGATTAACTTCAGTTCATCACCTCATTAACTTACTTTGAGAATAGACTATTTGTTGTACATGATGATTCCCACTATTGTAACTATAGGGGACCAATTTCCATCACTTAATCTTTTCAAATTATTTCTGATCAAGCCTATATGTGACATCTTCCCACAACTGTCCTTAAAATAGGAGAGGTTAATGGCCCTTTCAGGATTCAATTTGAAACAGCCAGGTCAACATGCTGTATCAAAATGAAGCTGACTGACCCATCATCAGGGCCATTTTTGAAAAGCTTCTCCTCCCCTCCCCCGTTTTAACCATTTAACACTTCACTACCGTTTTGTGCATGATGCTAAAGAAACTGCTACAAGTAATAACTTAAATGTATTTTCATGTGAGGTTTACTGTAATATGACATTGCACTGCAGGTTCAGTGTAAGAACACTTCAGAATCCATCGCATTTTGTACTGAAGCACCATGAAGGCCAGAAGGAAATCTTCTTGAGCGAGCGCAACAAATGCTCACTTAACTTGCTTAAGAGGAATGAAGCATCTTGATTTATGATTAACAAAGAAGTCATGATCTGTCATTCACAAGAGGCTAGAGTTAAATTGGATTTTGTAAAAATCTCACTTTGTCATTATTTGTGCACATACTTTAAGGTATCTGGACAGTCTACTAGCCCAAAAAACAACCCGGACTGTTTTTTTGGGAGCGTACTACATTAGAAAACATTGGATTTAACAAGTCACTCAGATTTAGCTCCCCTTCCTTCAATAAGTTGGGGCTTATTAGAATAATAACATTCGCACCTGAGTATCTTCAATTCAGAGCTACCTGATGCCCCCAAAGTTTCTCCTGAACACAGGAGCCACTAGCTTTATGTCAAAGCTAAAAGCTAATTACGGAAACTGCTTCTTTGTAGAGAGGATAAAGTGGATGTTAACATCCAGCCATATTCAAAAAAGCCCTGTGCATGTGTGCTAACCACTTGGTGCCTGCCACTAAACACTAAACACAGCTTCTTATTCGCCAGCTTTTTGTTCAAATTGTTCTGTTCCATCTTAAATGCTGCAGCGGCTGAATTCAGGCAAAAAAAGAGGCCAACTTCAGGATTTATCCCTAAAAGAGGGATCAATATCAACTGTCTACGAAAAAAATAAGTTTTGGCCACTAACTAGTGGCAACAGCTGAAGTAATATATTAACATACATTTTTGGCATTATTTGCTGCAGGATCCACAATAAAGACCTATTAGTTTGTTAGTTCAATGTCTGTTTGTTAGTGAATAACACGTGAATAATATGCGAGTAAAATAAGGGAATGAGTATAAAGTGTTTCTTGCTACACATAAGATCGGCAATAGCTCATCCACAGTAGGTTCTCATCGCCACGCCCCTTTTTAGGAGAAAACAATTCTGCCTAGCACCTAGACAACAACAGCAAACCAGAGCAAGATCAAACCAAATTTGTACTTTTAACTAACCCGTATAAATGAATAACACTATGGTATAATTAGGTTCCCTGAATAAAAAGTACACTTGTACAATCCCAGTGTCAATTGGTTCACAATTTCTGAGTAATATGTTCTGGCTGTGATTTAGCTAGGGCTGCGTGAAATAATTTCTGAATCACGATGTGTGCATATGCAACAGTCACATCACAGGAAGGCACATGAAATCAAGCTGACTATGACTAGTTTACAAGAGATATGATTATTTTAAACGGGCCAAGTGACAGCGGTATCATTCCTCAGTTTCAGTTTCTGTTTTCTGAACGTTTCTGCTGATTCATTTGTTACATTAAACCATTTCTGTGACACTGTGTGCCTGTAAGTCTCGTAGGAAGATTTTACCATAACAAATTAACCATTAACACAGAGTGAAGGTTATTCCTCCTAACAAACACATTCTGTTCTGTTATAGTGAACTATTTTGCTTATTACTGCATGAATCAATAGACACAATTTTAGGACTCCTTTGATGGTAATTGTAAAAGTATTATTTTTTTGTCTAGCTGATGTTTCTGTAATACTGTTTTTTATCTGAAGTAAGAATAAGATCATAATCAAAAGAACTGTAATAGATTCTGTCGTAATTCAGTCCGAAAATGTCATGGCCTTTATTTTCGGATAAGCAACATTATTTATATCATGACATTAGATTATTGACTTTAAGCCGGATTGATAAAAGAGCATCATTTGAACACAGAGGTGTGATAATGAGTGAATCAGTATTAAATTCACTAATTTCTCTCAGAATGAAAGCTAATTGCATTCTAGGTTTAATGAAGGATTTATTCTTAAAAAAATCTTGTTCCATTAACTTAAATTGAAAGTAAGGGCTGTTTTTGTCCTCCTCTGTAAAGTTGACATTTTGGAGATTTTTTGTTTTTCTTTGGACAACAATGTCAGTTTTTTCCCCCAATATTATGCAGCCCTAGATACAGCCCCACTAATCATGTAGGGAGTTTAATAAAAGCTTTCAGTCTGTAAAACAAGTTCTCTTCCCCACTGTATTTAGTGAACACAGTGGAATATATTTTCATTTCAGCATAACACACAGTGCCATAATTCTGGCTTTGGAACTATTCAATTATTGAATAGCTTTTTCTCAACAGTCAGTGTCCAACAAGGACCCCCAGGGCTAATTAGGCTAGAGGCTGAAAAACTTACTCTGTCAGTGTGCAGCCATCTGTGTCTGACTGAGGAAGGGCAAAAATGTTTGTCAGAGGAAAACAGTTTAGTTTACATCGAAAGGCCATTCTGCAGTTTTCATTCCACATATGACTGCTTTGCATTCCCATTTTAGAGGTTAGACAGTAACAACATCCAAAAATAATGGAATCCATTTAGCAATTCATTGTATGTGAACAGTTCATTAGCTTTTCCAAGAAATGTTATACTAGATGACTGATCGGTCATCTAGTATAACCGAGTGGCCATTTTGTAATTACTGTGCCTCTTTTCAATTAAATGAAATTTGTGAAGGTCTAATGCACTCAATTGCTGGTCAAGCATATGTTGCTTTAATCAGCACTATTGATCGTGATATTGACCTGTTCCCTTCTAGAGCTGGAGGGAGGTTTAGAGATGAGAGCAGCATTTTCAGGCTGAGCAACATGGTTTACTGTTCACGCTGCACCTCACTTAAAAAAAAGGCAGTCTAGTGTACCAGTGGACGACCAACTGGAACCAAATTTGGGTTGTTGAACACAAGACAAACCTGAAGTTCTCATCTCGTGAATGAAATAAAATTTAAACAGATGTTCAGTTCTGATGGTAAAACACATATATAAGACAACCATTAGCCTATCTATTAGCATATTACCAAGCAAATTTCAAAAAGAAAAGAGTAGAAACAGCAAACAAGTTGGGTGCCAACTATGTCATAGCTTTTCTTAAGGAATCCAGCATTTACTTTGATTCTCATATCATCATTGAATCTGTGATACAGATTTGAAATAAGTCTACTTCAGCTACCTGGAAAGTAAGTGAATTAGGTTATCTACAGACAAGCTTGAGTGCCCTTTAATTACTGGTTCATCCTTTTCAATTACTGGTTCATGATGAGTACTGCCTGCAGATGCAGCAAACCTGCAGATAAACGCAACCTACAAGATGCATACCAATCACGCAAGAGGAAGACAAGTGTGTAAAAAAAAAAAAACCCGACATATCACACTGAACACTGTCTGTAGGACCCCATAACTGCGGTTATAAAATTGCAAAATTGTATTAATAGCCAGCAAAAGTTACATGACAGGATGACTAATAAAAAGTCCCCTTAATGACCATATTATGAGGGGAATGATCATTTATACTTGTTTGTTTGCCAATTCAGCATTTCCTTTTGATTGTTTAAATAATAACAGCAACATTCTGTCTTTTATTGTACCTTGTAAGCCGTAGACTATAAATGAGAAATATGAGACCCTTTAAAAAGTCATACAACTTATTTCCAAAACAAAAAAAATAAATAAATAAAAAATCAAGCATGTCCACCTCGTGAGTCTTTCTCACCGCAGCTCATAACGCTGGGCACACTGCAGGCTCCTGAAGCCTCCTAGCTGATTTTATGTGTGTTTATACAAGCAGACAAACACTGGAGACCAAAAAAAAAGAAAAAAAAACACATTACCCGTATGAGGCACCTAAAACCTTATCCCTCCAAGAAATCCCCTGGCGAGGGGATCACAGCCACCTTCTGGCCCATTTCGGCACCGGTCCCACATGCTTTCATCATCTGCCTGTGTTAGGAGTCATTACCCTGATCCAAGCTGTTAATGTTTCACTTCATGGAGCACAGCACGCTCCCTCCTTGGTGACTTTAGCAAAAATACCAGAATTGAAGGAAGCCTGAAAAAGGATTCAACACACGTATTCCAGAGTGTCTTGATTGTGTGGCCTCTGTGAATAGACATCCATGCACTGCTTAGCTAAACTCTATTCAACCCTCTAATCCTAAATATTTTACACCAAATGTCTCTTTCAATATATAAGACTTAACATCTTAAGTCGCCTTGATGACCCTTCAAATTAATCGATACAGGAAAACAGACACTGCCATTGATAACAGAAAAACATCTTCAGTTTGACGAGATTCAAAAGTCAAATTGAATTAGTTTAAACAAAATAGTCAAATGTTTTTAATGTTAAGCGCTTGCCACAGAGTTATGGGTTACAGAATACAATTCTGTATGTGTATTAAAAATCAAAATGTAGGGCTCTATGATATCGACAAGCCAGAAGGCTTATAGACACAGAGAACTTAAATTTTAAAAAGTAAGCAACAACAGAAGCATCAAATATACTATGCATTTACATATTTGGAACTTGCTTTGGATTTTTTACTTGACAAATTTCCAAAATGCAAATGAAACTGGCTGAAAATTTATGGACATTGACTGTGTGGTTTCACACCATGGCTCAGTTTTACATCATACTACCAAAAGTATCACTCAAAACATTAAATTTAGGTGTTCCAATCACTTCTATGGCGACAGGTGTATAAAACCAAGCACCTAGACATGCAGACTGCTTCTACAAACATTTGTGAAAGAATGGGTCGCTCTCAGGATTTCAGTGAATTCCAGCGTGGTACTGTGATAGGATGCCACCTTTGCAACAAGTCCAACCGTGAAATTTCCCTACTACTAAATTTCCACAGTCGACTGTAAGTGGAAGCAAGGTCCACAAATACATGGATGAGCAAGTATGGTGTGGAAGTACTTGACTGGCCTGCATAGAGTGCTGACCTCAACCCGATTGAACACCTTCAAGATGAATTAGAGTGAAAACTGCGAGCCAGGCCTCCTCGTCCAACATCAGTGTCTGTCCTCACAAATGTGCTTCTAGAAGAAGAGTCAAAAATTCCCATAAACACATTCCTAAACCATGTGGAAAGCCTTCCCAGAAGAAACGAAGCTGTTATAGCTGCAAAAGGTGGGCCTAAATCATATGTAACCCTATGGATTAAGGATGGGATGTCACTCAAGTTTATATGCGTGTGAAGCCAGATGAGCGAATACTTTTGGCAATATAGGGTGTGTCTCAAAACCTACTGAGCTGCCTACATAGACAGCATTTTACGTCATAGTATGCGCTCCCAACATGTAGGCTGTCCCAATTCTTAGTTACCTTAAACATGCTGTCTACTAAGGCACCTTATTTTGACCTGATTTTAAGGAAGCATTAAACTCTTCCTCAGCCGCTAAGGCAATCCCATGATGCAACGCAGGCAAATATACGAGCAGTGAAGTCGTTTTAAAATGTGAGTTATTTTGATTCTCTCTGGCGTTTTAATGTGTTTCTTGTCATATAATCACACAAAACAGTATTTTTATACTGAGCCATTAGCATTTATGCTAGCGCATTTTTAAGCCTTGGGTTATTGTTTTGGATGCCAGCCGGTAGCTTAGCAACCAGCAAAACCACTGGTCCTGTACTGCAGTGGGCGGGGACAAGCCGTGACGCAGTTGCTCTCTAACTAGAGCGTCTCAATAATCTGTCTCATGAGAAGAGATGTCAGAGAGAACGCTGCCTACTTAAACAGCTGCCTACCTTGTCAGTGCCTACTTAGACAGCTCACTAGGTTTTGAGACACACCCATTGTGTGTCTCTAGTACTCGATACTCAAACTACAGTAACGCACAACATTGTGGATCATCTTTAGTCTGCTATACATGAGTGAGAAAATGAGTGAGTTAGCAATTCATTTATTTTTTTAATTTGGCAGTTTAAGTCAAAAAATGCCACAAAATACTTCTCTTGTCTTTTTGTTGACTCAAACTTTCCTGCAGTAAATGCAAGTAAAAATCCAAAAATAAAAACATACAAATAAATCACAGAAATGCTAAAGGGGAAACTGTGCATGATGCTGTTAGGCTGGCTGATGAAGAGAAATCATGGACATTACCAAACACACCCACAGCCCACTGGGTATCTTCATCTCCTTAGCAGTGGAAAAGCTTTTCACTGAACATTATCATCAAAGTCCTTCAATGCAGAGGTGTTTAGATCTAGTTTTCTTTGCCCCAGTTCTGTTAATACTGAGTAGCAGCCAATACCAAGTATAATAGCTGTTATTTCACACTGTACACACTTTTAAAAATAAAAGCAATCCAATACAATCTAAACCAAGAAATGCTCAATGTACACTGATAGAAAGGCAGCAAATTACTTATTTAGTAACATCCCTTCATTTTTAGTAGAGATGGAAGGATCGATCGGCTATGTATTGGTACCGGTCGATTTTTAATCAAAATGTGCAATCAGTGATCAGCCAATATTTCTCCACTAATTTTTAGTGTTTGCATAGGTTTTAAAAAGTGGCTTAATGTGGGCAGTCCAGCAGAGCAATTGATCTTTTTTTTTTAAACCAAGTATAAGTACATTCACAGATACCAGGTCTGATACCGTAAATTACCTAATTATCTTGAAGTAAGTTGGAAATATTCAAACATGCCTGGACCAGCCCTTATCCCGATCGACTGGGACGTCTTTATTTCAAAGCTCTTCAGCCTGTTAGGTAATACTGGACAGCTTTCAGTTCTTAAACCAGATAGACTCAACAACATGACAGGACTTGTCTACCTGCAGTGATGTTTTCTCATCAGAGCATCACATTAATTTGGGACAAGTGAGAAAAAAACAGATTAAATTTCCTCTGAATTTTTACAGCTAGCCCACACTTCAATATCACAGTGCAGAGGCTCCAACAAGTTATGTTGGATTCATCACTCTTGACATTTACATGGCAGAAATGACTCAAGTGTCATGCAAGGCAAACTGTCATGTCTCAAACATGTCTCAGATACAAAAGTTTTCACACACACGTACACAGACGCTCTCACTTTTTTCACGAACACACCCTGACTTGTCAAACACAACATTTTTTTGCAATACATCAAAGAGGTAATGCTTAGATTACATGCAGAAACTACTGCTTCTTCTAACAGGCTGACACCTACCGCTGTCTCCACCTGGTCACTTATCTTGCTATTCGGAGTCATGAAGACCATTACCAGGGCAGAAACCTGTCATATTATCGTACCAAACTTGATCAACAGTATTGTGAGCAGTACAAAGCCACTCACATTACTACCTGTGGCTGCTCTGCACAGTCGCCAAAAGATTCCAATTCAAATCAAGCCAAGGCCACTTTAAACATAACTACATAATTACTATCTTATTACAGCCCCATTTCCAGCCATTGTGCTTCCAGGAAATAAACCGGACATGAGGCAAATCAATAGTCTTGCGCTCTTCAGCACCTGAAACTACACTGTGCACAGGAAAGTCATTTCCAGGATGTGCAACATTTACTACCGGTGGAAAATTAACCAAAGATTATTTTAGAACATGTTAAGATAGGCTTCGCAAATTGGCAATTTTCATGATTTTTATGATTTTTTTACAACAGCAACAACAGTGACTTAATTCTGCACAAGCAAAGTTTTGTTGTTTTTAAACCCCTGACTTTTAGATAGTAGTGCTGTAATCCACTATCAGCCATTAGACTGTCACTTCAGTGTTATAAAGCAGCTTAACCTATGCATACAGTGGTATGTTTTTATAGTATGACATTAAAAAAATGCAACATGTAAATTTGCTTACCGTATCAAATATCATAATACATTGACTGGTAACCACTGTCATTATGCATACCTATCCACCAGGTTGATGCTGATACACAGTTCTACTGATTACATAAAGATTTGACCACGAATAGATTTTAACAAAAAGATTTTATCAAGTATAATCAGATAACTGTCCCCACAAACCGAGACACTGAATATTCAGCTCACTTACTGTGCCTAACGGTGCCAACAGAACCCAGTCCTGGCACAAAACTGCTACCAGTTTAGGGGAACGATTCACTGCTTATCTCAGGAGACAGAGCTCCCTATAGGAGACCGGGTTCCTACAAAGAAACTGAGACACTGTTGTAACATCTTTCAAATAAAAACAGATTCTGTATCTTAAGCTGATAACCAATTTGAAGACAGAATTCTATTATATATAGCGCATGTGTCACATTTTACAATTACTATGAAGTATAATCCCACCACAGTCAAGCCAAGGTACATCTGTCAAGACAAAAATCCTCCCAGTGACGACTTAAGCACCAATCAAGCCTACCATCATTATGAAGGATGCTGTGTTCTTACAACAGCCCTGCTGTGTAAACAAAGACAGCAGAACAAAGCTGACACCCAGATATACTGCTGTGAAAGGCTTACATACATTATATATATATATATATATATATATATATATATATATATATATATATATATATATATATATATATATATATATATATAAGGCTCCTGGTGTGATTAATTAGTGATTAATTAACTTAGCAGTGCATGAGTCTGGTGAGTGGAAAACAACAACAACAACAACAACAACAACATCATACTAATAATAAATCACGGGAGTATACCATAAAAAATGCATCATCTGCTGGTCAGTGATGAAACGTGGTTATCATAGACGAGTGTGTAAAAATCAATGGGCTTGAGGCGTTTTTGCATGATACACTGAAATAAGATTTTATTTTTCAGCAAAATAATAGAGAAGTTCAAGACATGAGCCTATCATAAACAACGCCAACAAACCATCCCGCCTCACCCTATAGTTTCATCCTATATTAATTCCCAGTAGAGCTGTAATAGCTAATAATACAACGCCTCATTGACTGCGATCGCGCTGACAGGCAAAACCAGACAAGTTACATTTGCCATTCAAACAAACAAGAGGCTTTTGTTTGAATTCGCCTGTTAACATTAAGGAAAAATGAGTGGGACCCGGTATTAAGCTTAAACCTGAAGTAAGACGTGATTGAAGTTAGCTTCTTATTCGAATTGTCCGTTCCACCTTAAGAGGTGCAGCAGTTACATTTTGCTCCAGGCACCAGAATGTAACTGCTGCACAATTTAAGGTGGAACGGACAATTCGAATAAGAAGCTAACTTCTTATTAATAATAAGACGCCTGAAGAAGCTAACAGTCGAGCTTTTTCAGCAATAGCGAGCATGAATTTAAGGTAGCCCTCAAGCGCCAGAATGTAACTGCTGCACCATTTAAGGTGGAACAAGTCGAATAAGAAGCTAACTTCAGAAAGCAATCAGTCGAGCTGATAGCCAGTCAGTCTGAGTTTTACGGTAACCAAAAATGAGTCATTATGCTCCTGTAGGGACAAGTCAAAGCAAAAACTGTAAAGACAAAAAGTGTTTTTACACTTGTTATAGAGCTACTTTTTTTCTACCTCAAAACACCGCTAACCAGCTGCCTCCTCAGTGGAAAGTGCTGCGATATTGTGAACACTTTCTGTCCCCTCTTTTAAAAACTGTCACAGAGAGTACAATCAACGTTTACGGCTCCTTCGACGCGAAATGACCGCCAACTGCAATTATTTCCTAAATGAAAAAGAAACGAACTGCTTACCTTGTACTTTTCTGGGGAAAATCCTTTGTTTGCGAAGGAATATTTCACATTGCCCTGCTACAGTTTGGCAAACGACAGTCCAACACGAGCGGAACGCTTACCGTAATGAATGCAGTAGAATGTTTCGCGCGCATCGTTTAAATCTACCGTAACAATTATATGTTTTGCTCCCTCTGAAAATTGGGCTGCTTATTGTACCTTTTTATGAATATTATTTAATATTTATGTTGTGTTTTAATACAGCGGCAAACGCACATCAAATTCTGATTACGTCAACAGTGTTAGGTCGCCTGCAGTGACCAAATAAATAAATACATTTTCTCTTTAAATTCTAATGTTTATGTTTTTAGTTTTTTGTCCATTTATTTTTGCTAATTGCATTTTTTTTACTCCAAACAAATGTTAGTTTGTAGTGAGTATATGAACTATTTGCCTTTTGTAGCTTACTGTGTTATGGCAGGCTAGGAAATCTTTACCACTGCATAGCAACAACTCATTTGTTGTGGAACTACTTTTTGGCTAAATGTATTGTCAATATTAAGCATATTCAGTATAAAATTCAGGTTGTTTTATTTAGTTCTTTTGCACAAAAAAAACCCTGTTGTATAAAAGCAATAGCATTGCTTAATTATCTGAAGAATCTGAAGAAATAACAGTTTTCATGGTCTGTCAAAAGATGTCTATGGATGTGTATGAAATGACACCCTATTTTTAGTGTTTTTTTTGTGTTTTTTAGTGTTTTTACCATTTAGTATTGTCAGTGTGTCGGTGTCAACACTTAGATTCCCTATATAGTTCTCTACATTGTTACCCACAATGCACTGTAAAAATAGTGGACAACCAATGTTTACTACCTAAAGGTTAACGTACCACAATGCATAGGGGTAGATCTTTCTACACGTCTTTGTCTCTCTCTGAGAGCTAAAAGCTCTGATACCAACAGGATGACCTGTATACCGGACAACTCACAGAAGTAAGAATATGAAAAATAACAGTCACAGAATGTTAATATTACCACGAGCCCGAGTAAATAAAGCCTGTACTAATGAAATAGGCCTTAACGACATTTCACTCTGTAGTTTTATTGATTTAATGTAAAAATGGAAGAAACTACAGGACCATATATTTGACAGGCAAATTTATAGTCTGATAAAATACATGTTATCTATATATGCCATATGTCATATCTGATTGGCTGAAAAAATAATGCAGTTTAAAAAATGATGCACTGTTTGTAAATAAAATAGCAGCTACACTTAAGGAGACTATATAAATCAGGTAGCCTCCCTATCACCTCGTAGTACCATTCAATTTCCCTAACCAGATCCTTGCTTTTCATCCCTGGGTCGCCATCCCCTGCTGTTGGCCAAAGCAAGTACAACACAAGACGTCTGCCGATCTGCTCTGCTGCCAGGCCTTTTTAGGCCTTTGTGGTGTGTTTTTAATTCACAGCTAAATGCAGGGACATTTCCAGGAACAGCTCCAGCCATGAATAAGCTATCAAAAACAGGGACTGACCCCTGGAAAACAGGGATATCTGGTGACTCTACATTTTAAACACTTCAGCCTGAGACCCTCTGAACCAACTCATTTATTTGTTTATTCATTTATAAAAATAAATAAAATTAGAAAAAACGGATAGGCCCTTGGCCTCAGGCAGCCCTAATACCCACTTCAGGCTTCCTCATTAAATTTCAGTAGGCTCATAGTAAGTGACTATCAATGGGAAAATAACAAGGGCTAGCCAAAGGCAGACAAATTAGAGGTTTCTTTGCTTCCAAATGCATTAACGCTGAGCATCTGTTGCGTAGCAGGTGCAAAAATTAATAGCTTTTCATGGTCCTCCTGAACACTTGGAGGAAATATCCTATAATTTGTGAACTGTATGATAATTTCTGGCTGTTTATTGGACATTTGGTGTTTAATTGGGGAGCTCAAGGCAAACCATTGATCACTAAAAGTGACACTGTGTTTGGGCGAGCAAAGTGATAGCAAATGGTTTGGCACTAACAGAATAGCTGCTTGACTCATCAATGCAGGATCCATTGTCCTTGTGATGCCCTGAAACATAACTACACTAAAAACCTTGATGAATGACGATAAAAAGAAAGACATTCATCAAAGTGACACATCATGGTCCTGTTAAAAAGTGAGCTCATTTGAGATGTCTAATAGGTGTGTTTACTGAAATGTGTAATAAAATTGCAGTGTTAATCCTTTGAAGCATAACTTGGGTCAAAAGTGACCCGACTAAGATTTTATTTTCTATATCTTTGCAATAAATTTGTTTCATTATTCAAGCGTCCATGAATTCCTCAAGTTACTTGTTTTTGTTAATCACAAATCCTTATTTCAATCCTGCACAGTTTTTTTTTTCTTTTTTAATAAAAATTATTTTTGTATCACTTCGCCTTCTAACATAACATGGGTCAAAATGAACCTTTATGAACATATTGAACATATTTACAAAAACTATTTCTGTTTATAGGCAGCACAGCAGTGTAGTGGTTAGCTCTGTCACCTCACAGCAAGACGATCCAGGTTCAATTCCTGTTCTGTGCGGAGTTTGCATGTTCTCGTGCTAGAGTGTGTTTCCTCAGCATACTCCAAAGACATGCATGTTAGGTCACCCTAAATTGCCCTTAGGTATAAGTGTGTGTGATGGACTGGCGACTTAGTGATGCTGGGATTGGGATCATGACCCCTAGAGGGGTAAAATGGAAGTTAATGGATGGTTATTTCTGTTCATGAAGTAAATAAATAGGAATTAAAATAATGATTTAAGGTCAAAGACCAGATTTGTAATAAACACTTGGAACATTAAATAGTGAAATAAACTGGTTTCAGTAGACATACCAAAGAGATACTCAGTAATACATAAAATAACATAGGAAGTGAATACGGGGCATGTTTGACCCATGTTGTGTGTTAGAAAGGGTTTGCTTAGCTTGGGCATCAAAGGGTTCAAGCAAGGTTATGTAGTCAACAATGAATGAACACAGGGTTGCCAGCCCTGGTAGAATAGAGCTTCTACAGGTTTCTCCAAACCTAATCTAGCACACCTAGCTCCTATACTCAGATGTTCTTGAATTGCCTGAGGTTTGTTGTTGGAAACAAGCCATCAGACTACAGAGGAGCAAGCCTGAGGAGACTTACTTTTAAGTTTTTTTTCATGGGATGATGTGACTGAAGAAACCTCAAGCAAATCATCCCAGCTGTCTGTAATATGAATCATAGAGTCAGGTTTCTGACTGTGATGTTAAAAGTAATGTTTTGTCATCTGTTATTCATTAAGTGTTATTATATTTTGAAATACAAACAACTGGCAGTTTGTCTTGATTCTGCTAAAAGTCACGAATGATAACAGTCATATGGGAGGTGCTCAGCATTGGTCTGGAAATCTACTACCCTGGAGAATTTAGTTTCAACACAGTGAAGGTCATGATTACCTGGATCATTTCTGTTAGATCAGGCTTGGAGGTAAACTCTGCAGGGCTCTAGAATACAAAGTTCCAGAAGCTCTGCACCCCAAATTCATAGATGTACACTGCCAATGCGAACAACACTGGGCTGGCCAATGTATTTTTTTAGAACCCTTGACAAAACCCTTTGTCCTCTGTATGGACAAATACTGTTTCAGTATGTTTCTATATTTCAATAGAGAAAACTATAACACAGCAAGTAATGTAATTAACATTAACTAGGTTGTGGTTCAGTAAACTGTCTCTACAATTATTGCTGTGCTGCAATGCTAATCAGTTATTACCACAAACATTAGCAAAAGAGACAAAACCATACTGACCTATTCGTTCTGTGAAGAGTAAAAACAAGTTAATATTACCCATCTGTTGAGGAGAAACAGAGCAACCTTTTCAGCCTTCTTCATGCCTACAACTTTCAGTGAAAAGCCATGTTAACGTGATTGTGGTGCCTAAATGTAACTGCTGCACCACTTAAGGTGGAATGGGAAAATTTGAACAAGCTGGTAAATAGGAAGTCAACCACAGCCTCTTGGAAAACTCTCACACATCTCTCTACTGTTGAAAACCTTTTCTGAGCTAAGCTACCTACTATGTATTTCTCATTTACAGATCCAGGGCTGTGCAAGAACACCAGATGTTTTCCCAGCACACACAGAGAATGGATAGCTAGCAGACTGTCAGGTGATATTCCCTGAATTTAACAAAAAGTGTTTTAGATTAACATTGCTTACTGCACCTTTAAACTGTATAGAACTATGTGACAACTTTAAGATGTATTTGAATGCATGGATTGTTATTTGCATGGCTTTAACTTGGCTCTGAACGTTGAAAATGGGCACCAAAATGTGTTATGCTATTGTTACAAATTCATGGAACAAATAATGCTAAGATTGTAGACTACTAGGTGGAATACTCAGGTGGAATACTCAAAACCTGCGGGTAAGTACACAGAAATAATACAAACTGCATGATCCATCCATTATCCTGCAGGCCAGGCTCATGAGGCGGGCAGGAGTCAATCCCAGTGCCATTGGGCAAAGGCGGGGTACACCATGGTCTAGTTGCCAGTCATTCGCATGCCCAACACACACACCTGTGGGCAATTTATAGTGACCGATCAACCTAACATGCATATCTTTGGACTGTCAGAGTACTCTGAGGAAACTCACTCAAGCACAGGAATATATATATATATATATATATATATATATATATATATATATATATATATATATATATATATATATATATATATATATATATACAATGCTATGACAATGCACATCAAACCAAGCTGGACTGATTCGGTGAAGGTTTTCTTACAAATGCTAACAAATAAATAATGAAATATGAATTGGAATATATTAATTTCTTACAGCCTGTTTTGACTGACATTTATACATCGTTTCTGTTCCTGTCACCACCATCAATTCTTCAAAAGATTTCAGATGTGAGACAAGCTCCTGCCTTTCCGTTTTCTGTTGAATAATGGGACAATAGTGTCCATTATTACCATTCTCAAAAATTGACTGCTTCGACATATGCATTTTTGAGTACACTCAACTTTGACCCTTGTGACTATACTACATACTTTATACTCAAAAAATGTTATTAGTATTAGGTTTATGTGATAGTATTCTTACTGCACGGCTAGGATGCAAAGTCCTTTCCCTGCATCTACCTGTGACACCTTAGATGTGGGGTGGGTGGATGAGGTGTTATGGAAGAGACACCTAATGCAAATATATTGGTCTGTGTAAGAAGTCCTAGTGTTCACAGGCATATCAAGTGTTCTTCACTGAAATCAACCCACTCTTTGTGCTTTGGTGTTCTTCATGTTCTCCAAAAAACAGGAATGAGCACCAAGGTCTTGATTAATTGCGCTCATAAATAATTATGGTGTTTAAGGTAGTTACTGCTGCGCAATTAGATCTGATACGTTGCCATTTTCAGTAATAACTGCTTGGTGGAAGGGGGTGGAGGGGGATCTTTTCCTCCATATTTATGAGCAATGTTTGGAGGGCAATTGCACGGGGATATTAAATGCTGCTAGAGGCAGTGAATAGATCTGCCTTCTGTGAAAAGAGTTTAACAAGGAAAAAAGCAACCTGTTTCTTAGTAATATGTCTCAGGATCGTGAAGTACAAAACCATGAAATCTATTTATATGGATGCTCTGTACTAATCAAATCAAGATGTGACTTGTTCTATAATGTGTTTCAAGCTTGTGACATGGTTTGCCAATCAGATACAATCAGTGAAACTCCATCAAAGGTCATCCTGTGTAAGTGTTAACAGAAAGGTGCCCTTCAGGGAAGAATCTTGTATCCAAGGCCTGATGAATTCACTTTCCCACTATGCTACTAATGGACCATGCTGACAATGTGAAACTGTGCAATGAAAGAAACAGGAGACGCTAGTCCCAGAAGATGCAAGTGAGCCTATAAGGTATGCAGAGTGAAAAGAAAAGTAATGCTCAAAGAATAAAATGGAGGATCTTCAGTACATACCCCCCGGCAACACTGAGAAAGTGGCTGTTGTGTGACATTCAGATGAAACGTAGGGAAATATGTGCCTCTGGATATTATTTGGCTGGAAGAAAATACTGCATTGCACAGATAAAAAAAAGGTTAATTTTGCTGTTTTGTTTTGTTTTTTATGTGTGTGCTGTTTCTGCTGGCTCACTCTGAAACAGATTGAGTTGTTCCAGATTTTGTTTCCAAATCTGAAAATTCTGACATTTAAATAAATAAATGATTTTCCAGGAAGAGCAACTAGCATATCATGGCACTCCATTTCATTAGTCACTGTCTATGGATTTAACATTCTGCAGTAAGACTTGATTTATTAATGAACAGATTTTTCTGCAGTGCTGAAGATAAATAAAAAAGTATATGTATCACCTTGAATAAATAAGCACAATTGATCAAGTATTTAAAAGTTAATGTTTTATATCAACATGTAGACAAAGAATAGATATAGTAGTATAAATCCACTCTATCCTAGTCCTACCCCAATCACCCCCCCCCTTCATTATCCACCCCTCCTTCATACTTAAGTCAGTGTGTTTGCAAAAGTTCAACAAAAGTTCAACAAGTGTTCAACTGGTCAGCCTGATTTAAACAGATCCGTTTGAAAAAGAGCCCTGATTAAAATTGTATGCAGTGTTGCAGTCTGTCAGTTTCAGAACTGTGTAGGTCTACAAAGAAGATATGTGACTTGGGCCGGGATGAAAAATGCCCAGATGCAGTCCCATTTTGGCCCCTAATGAAACTTACTGTTTTTTATTTTTTGGTGTGCTCATGAATACTTTAACCAGCTCTGCTGTGATTGGTTGCTTTAGAAACAACATGTCTAAACACACCCTGCAATGGACTGGTGGCCTGTCAAGGGTGTTTAATGCTTGTCACCCAATGAGCACTGGGATAGGCTTCAGCACCATTCAGAGACACAGATGGTTAAGTCATTTAGAATACTGTCTAACGTTTGAGAAACTGTCTGGAATTAAAGGTACAGAGCAAATGAACAGCTATTAATAAACTTGTTACTTGTTAAACGTTAAAGTTCTTCCCATTATTCAGCTTGTATTGTGAAACGGTGCCACGGCTACATTCTGGCACCTAAACAAGCTGTATTGTTTAAGGTGAAACAGAACATTGGATCTCGTTTTAAGATGAACATTAACTGTTCAGAATTTCTTGAAAAAGAGAAGAGTTGACATGCCTGTAAAGTACGTTTCTACACTGCCTGTAAAGTACGTGTCTCCCAGTGCCTGTACAAGCTGGAGTGTTTAAGGTGGAATGGAACATTAGCATCAAAAGTTGGCAAATAGAAAGCCGATTTCAGCCTCTTTAGAAGATAAACATAATCCATACCCAATGAGAAAGTAAAGAAAATGACATGAAACGTGTCAGCATCCTCTTTTAATTTGTTTTGTTTCTGCGGGGCTGGAATGCATGTATATAGATTTTAAAGGCATCATTTTGGGTGGAGTCAGGACTGCTATGTAACACTCTAAGATTTCGGAAACAGCTTGTTTTTCTGACGTATTTTACAAACACAGGATCTGTATGTGAAAAAGGAACAGCAGTGTTTCACACCATCTCTAAATACTCCATATGCTGATGTAAATACAATTTTCGATTGTATGGCTCATTTAACAGTTATTTTACTGATGGTTCTTTTGAACTGAATTTTGAGAATTAACAAACTGAAAAAAAAAAAATATGAAGGAATTTCAAAATGTTTTTAACACGTCAGATCAGAATGTATTAAAAATGAAATGCTTATTTCCTGTCCTCCACAACCTGATTTGAAAAGGGGTAGAACAGATAGTAGAGCAGATAGGTGAAGACACCCTCTGTGACAAGCTTTTTTATTGGTAACAGAAAAATGGGAACACCACCTGCGACCAACAGCTGTGTGACACTTACTCCTAAATGTGAGCTCTCCACACGCACAGTACTGATTACCAGTCATTCTGACTCCACTATACGCTGCATCCTTTGTTGAAAATGTCATTGATGTGTGTCAGAGTGACACATTGGAAAGAAAAAAGAATGTCATTCAAATTGTCGGTTAAACACACCAATTCTGAAGACTGGGAAAAGGACACCTACACAAATTCTAAAATAGCATTGAACCATAACAGAGGAACTGGGTTAATGGGTGATACAACTAAATAAATATAAAAGGATACATGCATTTACTTCACGGCGATCGAGAAGAGTGTAAGCGTCTAAGCATTTCTTCTAGCGCGTCTTGCGTGAATCTTCTATTTATAGTGGGCAATTTTGTAATGCAGAGCATCTGAGTGATAAGAAACTAGGAACATCTCCATGGCAACAGACTCCTGTGGTGCAGTGGTGGGCAGGTGGGATGAAAGGGGTCTGCCACAGTCAGCGGGAGCCTGGAAGTACCACCATTTGCAGTCACTACAAGAGAAAAACAAAACAAACAAATGTGTCCGTTCTCACCGCGCAATGGCATCATGGGACCGCACAGTGGACGGCTTGGCTGAGATTAAAGCCTGACGATAACAATGGCTAATGGGACGAGGACTGAAATAGATGTTTTTTTCTGAAGCCAGTCTCTGCCAATACAGTAAATCGACAGGGAATACAGTGCATCAGATTGTCTGACCATATGACATGCAGATTGCATCAGAGAAAGCATGATTACTTTTCACCAACGCCGTGAATACATTTAATAAAATTATCATAGCTGTGATTGCTTCTCAGTAGAGCTGCCCAGTCATATTTAAAGCAGATAACGAGGCATGGAAATTACCTACACTCTTGAAAATAAGATGCCAAACTGGTTCTTTGAAAAATGGCAGAAAAAAATTAGGTTCCTTTAGTATTTAGAATATAGTTTTTTATCATTTTAGGAGAATTCTATTACAGTTCTTACTTCTTAGACAACAAACTCCATCTATACTTGTTTACTAATGATTTTATAATTTGTGCACCATGTGTAGCAACCACGGTTGTATAGAGGAACTCAACTCACTACTCTACTTTTTTTTCTACTCAAGCCTGAGTATACTTACATCAATAGGACGACAAGCCAGTCATTAATCTCAGGGCTGCTAAGTTCAAAGCTCCTCAATAGTAGTTTTGTACAGTTTTAAATGTTTGTAATTGTATGCAAATGATTGGGTTCCCGTTTAACTTTTAAGTGAATATAAATTAACACGTCCTTTCAGCACATTTTACAACACCATTACAATACAGCATAGCATGCAGCTTGTGCAATAGTTATGATGCATGTTCTCTTCTATTCACTACACAAAATGTGGACAGAAATTAGCAGAAAAGTGTAATTTGTTCTTGTTTCCAGTGTTAATTCATTAAAAATCATCAAAGCAAGTTCATTGGGTGTATTTCCAGTCCAGCCCATTTCCTTTTTTTGCATATGACAGTACATGTATTCAATGGAACAATGTCATGTATATTCAACAAACTGAACATTGCGAAGTTGCCTTCTTGGCAGGATTCGGTTATTGGGAAATATAGTATATTGGATTTTTTGTACTTAGCTCTTGAGACAGATGGCAATCCTGCTTAGGGAACTGGGGGGAGCAGCAGTTGACTACAGCAAAAGGAAAAGTATTTCAGAACTTCATCCAAATGAAAAGCAGCCTTCTGATTAAACATATTAACCAAAAGAATTGCATAAAGAAAACTGACTAAGAACAACACAGTGTGCATTAGTAAAAAATAGAATAACTGCATACGGTACTGAATACATGTAGTACATTGCCATCTCTAATTTTTCCAATTTATTCTACCCAAATCTACTGATTCTGTAGTAAACCTTGCCGAAAGACTGCATATACCATTATCTAGCAAATGGTGTAAATCTCTGAAATCTCTTTAACACATTTCATAACTCTTGAGCCCTATCCGTCGAAATAGTCACAGCTAAAGCCAAACTGAGATGGAGGATATTGTTTTCTTTTTGCAATATGAAATAGTGATAAAATACTGCACGGCAGGGGATCCAAATTGTATTCTTGACCTACTTTCCTCGTTAAGGTGAGGTACAGGCTGAAAAACCTCAGGCTAGACTGGACATATGTGCCTCCGGCTCCATCACCGGCTGAATGTGAGAATCATATTCAGAGAGCTGTGTGTGTTGAGACTGAGCTGGGAAAGAAAGAGTCACACAGGATTATGTGTCACACTGTTTTTAAAGCATGCTTAGACCTTTGAGTGAATGTCCCCTCACCCAGGCAAACCCCTCAGCTAACTAAGCTCGATGTATAGCACAGCTGAACAGTAGAAGATGGTTGCACAGTTACAACAGAAACTGTTGGCTTGTATTTCATTGGACTGTAAAGCAGGTAAGGTTTGGTAATCCATCCCATTCATTATCTTCCACTTTATCCCGCTAGCCAGGGTCATTGGCCAAAGGCTGGGTACACCATGGAGAGGTCGTCAGTCCATCGCATGGCCAAGACACTCACACCTACAGGTAATTTGGAGTGACTGATCAACCTTCCATGCATGTTGTTTTACTGTGGGAGGAAGCCTACTCAAGGATGGGGAGAACATGCAAACTTCGGACCAGGAATCAAACCCAGATCATTTTGCTAACCACTACACCACCGTACCACACAAGTTTGGTAATGTTTAATACATTTTACACCTAGTATATGCTTAATTTTAGTCATGTATTTCCACATATACACTGATTTTGTATTTTTACTGTTTCAGGGCCACCAGGATCCCACAAACCTTTCTGTTATTGCTGCAGGCTAAATGATTGATGTTGCAGCAGCTTTTATTAATATTTGAAGCAATATTAGCAAGTAATGGGAGGGGCTTGCTGTAAAAAAATAATTAAATAAATAAATAAATAAATAAAAATAATTATATATATATATATATATATATATATATATATATATATATATATATATATATATATATATATATATATATATATATATATATATTTCTCTCTTGGTTTTTATATAAAAGT